>JANAVB010006998.1:4000450-4219783 GCA_029216955.1 Iris pallida
AAAATATTACAAAAAAGTTCCGAGAAGAGGGGTTACAATTCTACCCACCTTAAAATAATTTTGTCCTCAAAATTCTAATTCGTAACTATTCCTTAACAATCAAAGTCTACTATTATTTTAATCTCAAATTTAATTTCAAAAATATTTTATATCCTCCTCCTAGCCATTTGTAACTCCGAATACTTGAGGACTTCTAACCACCTTTGGTCATAATATTCCTCAAAAGTATGTCACTAACTTTATCACCTTCCTTCAATTTGCTAGAGTCATTATCCTTAGACATCTAAGACATATAGCATCTATAATCCCCACATATCGATCAAACAACCGAATATTCAAAATCAAGCAATATTACACTATAATTTAAGAATTTTTGATAGATTCTAGACAGCACGATCGTTCGTCACCCCGGAATAGGAAGGGACGAGAATCAATGGTACAAAAAACAAGGAAGTATAATCGAGAGCAACTATGGAGTTTTCAAGGACGTAGAGAATTTCTAGGAGAAATTTTCATGGCAGTGTGGATTGAGATTCCAAAGTGTTTAGTCAGTTGCGCAGGCTCGTATCAGTACAGTTACGTAACCGATACGATATGCTCCGACCTGCATGGGCCACCAAAAAAACTTGTCACGACCCACACCCCCTTTTCGGACGCGAGAGCGAGAGGAAGCCAGCTACGTATCGAGCAGATTCCAGCCCGACTAGAATACGTAAACGCTGTCACGGCTATGGTATACCGCCAAATCATAGCAAACAAATCTATATCTCAAATCCACAAGTATACGAAACATGGATGAACACTATGGGTCGTGGTCTGCAGCCCACTTGCATAAATGTTCGATAAGACTCAAAGAATATAACTAGAGTCGCTAAAGTGAATCAATAAACATGATAACTCGTGATAAGGAATGTAAAGCACAAAAGGATAACAAACGTAACAATGATACCTGAATCCCATAAGAATCGCAAATCCTCTGCCATCCAGAACTACTAGCTAACTCCATGCAATCGCTAAACCTGAAGCGATCATCAGGTCCTCAGCGGACATAGCAAGATACATAATATACATGCCTATCTAAAAGTTTTATCATGCGTAAAAGGATAAACAAGAAAACAGGAACACGACAAATAACCACAAACACGAACACGAACACTAACATGAACACTAGAACAACTAAGCATAAATGAACTGCTGGATGAACGATACATAAGATCACGAAGAACCAAACCCTCATCCCGAGTGTGGACTCACGGGTTTGAACTAGGCACTAACCCTCGTCCCGAGTGTGGCTTCTCTGGTTAGTTCACGGCAAGGCACCCTCGTTCCGAGTGTGGACTCTCTGGTACAAGTACTACATCCTCGTCCCGAGTGTGGACTCTCTGATGTAAACACCCTCGTCTTGAGTGTGGACTATCTGGTACAAGTCAAGTCAAGTCAGGTCAACACCCTCGTCCCGAGAGTGGACTCTCTGGTGTAAATAATCGACATCCTCGTCCCGAGTGTGGACTCACGGATGTAAACAGATCAAGAAAAACACCCTCGTCCCAAGTGTGGACTCTCTGGTGCCAAGGAAACAATATCAATGATTTAGCTGTTCAATTACACGTACTCGTTCTATGATACGACTCAAGCAAGGTACTGACGAGAAACTCCAAGTGTGAACTACAAGACCAAACATGAACACGGCTATATGCAATGAAAACAACTCAAAATAATATAATACGAAAAGCACATGTCCATAAACAACCAAAACTGGAAAATAAAATATAATGCATGTAAATAAAACTATAGAGGGAAGCAAGGTATATTTGCCTGGTTGTAGCACGAAGAGCCAACAAGATACCGTCAACTAGTACGCCAAATAAGTCCAAATCTCACAACTGTCTCTGAAAGCTGAAACAAACATTGCCAACATTCTTTGAATATTCAAATTAGCTCGGATTGCCTGTACTTAAGCCCAATTCTGGACACAGGGGTAAAACGGTAATTTCGGGCCAAAATGGTGTCCGCCGTTGGACCCGCTTTGTACCGAAAAATGTGCCAAAGTCAATGATCTCTAAAGTCATCAAACTACATGTCTACGGATTCATTTGGATGATACGAACCCAATGGTATGTCCAGTTTTGAATTCCGGTGGGCCATACGCAAAATCGCCTGTTGAATCGGATCGTGGGGCCCGCATAATGGCGATCCCATCAACTGTCTCAGAATCGGACCAAACTTGGCATACAGGACCAAAAAATGATACGGTCCTGATGGCCCATGTTTTGTCTCGATGACGAATGTGCACAAAGTAATTGAGAAGTTTGCACAGAGGCCGATACGGTGAATTTCGATGGATACGCATCAAATTTGTCGCGCACACGCGACCAATTTGAATTTCGTTAAAGCCCACACGACCACGAAGCCGTTATGCACCTTTCGATGCTTTCAGTTCGCGACCACGTCGCCCGTAATGCCGGGACGCACGTCGTATCGAAGGTTTTCTATTTTTTTCAAATACTGTTTTTCATATTTTTCTTGATTTTTAACCATGAATTATTTCCAGTATAATACCTTAAAAACAATTCTACGAAAAGGAGTTCGATCTCGTATAGGTTTTCTACAGGTCTGTTTAAATGGATTTTTAAAAAGGTTATTGGGTTAACGAGGATTCGTTCGTAATGATGAGTACTTTGATTACTTAATGTCCTGTTTTGAACAGGATTTTGGTTCGACTTTGTGTCGATTTCTTGGTCGATCGAAGGGTTTTCGACAAATTCCCTTTGAAGGGTTTCGAAGAGGATCAATTAGACTACACGTATAAATTTATAGTTTGAAATTCTATTGATCGATGAGAAAGAAATAGTACCTCGAAGTCGCTGTGTCAACTGCTTATGCTGCTGTTCTCTTCCAGCGTATGTGCGTGCTGTCAACAGTTTGGCCGGCCGCCTCCGGTGCTCGTGCGGCGGCTCGCGGTCGTGTTTAATCTGCCTAGGGTGGCTGGTGGTCGGCGGAGGTTGCTAGGGTTTATTGGTTTGTCGAGCTTCTCGTTTTCTCGTATATATATACATGTTCTGTGACCGAACAGAGGCTCAGCTAAAGGCTGGGCATTAGTTGCTGTTGCCTGGTTTATTTGGGCCTGAGGGAGTGGTGGGCTCGGCTGGGATAGGAGAGCTTAGGGTTTGGGTTTAGCAAGTCACATGAAGCGGTCGGCTTGAAAGGGCTGTAGGCATGTGGGCCGTGGCTGGGCCATTCTATTTCTAGTTTAAATATATATATATATACAATATATATTTATATATATATATATACATACACATACACATGTATACACTATATATTTATAAATATATACTCACATATATAATATATATACACATTTATATGCGTATACTTATATAACTCTCTATATATATATTTACTAATATAACTCTCTCTATATATATTTACCTATATAACTCTTTATTTATTTATAAATATCATACCTACCACTACAACTATAAATATTTACAGCAACCAAAAATATCCCAATAATAATATATATATACATAGTATCATGTCTTGTTTATAGAAATATTTATACACATATATATACATATCATTTACATAATAAATGATTTAATAAATATAAATTGATGTCATTTAATCACAACAAAGCAATACTAATGATAATAAAAATCCTAATAACAATTAATAGCCCAGAAGTCGTTTCTGATGGATGTAACAGGCACACTACTTATCAGGCTCTATAAGATCATACAAATTTTGTAAAACACTATTTAATAATAATAATACCTATAATCTACATATAATAATTATTTAGAAAATAATTGCTAAATCCTAAAATTATATACAAAATATTTGTATTTACCAAACATGTCTACAAGGCCGTATTTGGTCCCACTACATGCCTTCATGGGCTTGAATTTGACTTGGGCCCAATCTGGACATGTTCGATATAACTGGGTTCCCTAAAACTCAATAATATAATTAAATAAAAAATAAAATCCTCGGTAAGGGTTAAGTCGCCAGTTGGCATGGTCTTCCTAGTTAGGACGTCGCTATGGCTCGGCCTTTCCTACCAGGGCTAATACACTAGTCAAAGCACGCCATTGCACTATCCGTGCCACGATTCCCAGTCGTCTGGCACTTCAAAACTCAACCATTGCTAAAGTCATCTACCGTAATAATTAACTAAATAATTATCTAAAAATCACTATTCAGATCAATAAAATAAATAAAAAAATATTTCAAAAAAATTCCGGGAAGAGGGGTTACAATGACCCTTCTTTCTAATTCCGTCATGCCTAATTAAAATATACCTTTGTATGCTAAGTTAAATGATCGAGTCCACGGGCGTGGCTTGAATGAAAGAATTTATAGTGCATATCGGACACTAAGAACATTGAGGCAAAATGTGCATCAAGTGCACAAATCGAAACAGAACATGTGATAGCTGTATCGACAAGTGCTTCAAATGCACGAGTTACGGGAGATTAAACAATTGAATTAAAACGTGCCTCAAAGCATGAGTCATAGAATAACTATCAAAGGCGTGCCTCCGTACACGAGTTAGAAAAGCTAGAACATTGAAAGACTATATCGACGTGAATGCCTTAGCGCACGAGCTGTAGAACATTGAATACTCTATTGAGGCACGCCTCAGTACACGAGTCGGAGGGAAAGAACATAAGTCTAGCACATTGAAAGATATACTTCGTATGTAAAGTAGGCAGTTGTAGCACAAATGCCACAGAACTATTAAATATAGTATGCTGTCTTGAAATATTTGGGACCTTCGGGTTGCTCATTTGAACATTGAATCGAGGCGACGAAACATCGAAAGAATGAAATCATACAACGAAAGAGAATGTGAGAAAAGAAAAGAAGAGAATGTGAGAAAAGAAAAGGAAAAATATGATAAAAGAAAGAAAGAAAGCATGTGACAAGTGCAAGATAATTTGAAGTATGAGTTTCAGACTCAGACTATGTTTGGTTGTATGAGTTAGACACATATCATATGGTCGAATGAACTTGAGTGTATAGCCTGTGCACGAGTATGTGATTTACCATGAACGAGCATTAACCGAGGCACCGGGACCGTTCGGCCTTGGAGGGATGGATAAACATTGTTGGTACACATCTTTTGCGTACGAATTATAATCGACTATTGATGTGATAAGCCATAATTGTTGGTAAGTTTGACGTCCTTCAGATACATGGCTAGCAACCCGTACGGGAAGGACGCCAGGTTACCTAAATTAAGAAGAGAATATAGTCCATTCTGGCGCAGAGAAGCCAATGGCCTTCATATAGATAGGGGCTGGTTGGTCGAATATTGCAGGTACATAGATCCTGCACGAAGATCACTTATAACATGACAGAAAAAGATGGTAGGCGTATTCACCTTGCATCGGTGCAAGGGTGAGTACGTCGGTGTTTGTAAAAAGTTGCCATGAAACAACACGAGATTGATATATGTTGCCTGCTTACTTATACAATAGCATTGATAACATGTTTGCCTTGAAATACAAGCTTTACTGCTTTTGAATATACCATGAAACAATCCTAAGGCAAAGATAGAAAGATCACTAAATTAAGCTACATGATTCAATGTATTACTTAATGTCGGTTTAGTAGAGTGTGTCTTATCAGTACACGAGAGGATTAGTACTGATCCTCCACCAAATTGCTTGCAGGTTACAGGGAATAGATTGCTCGCGATGGGGCTTCGCTTGAACACGCTGAGGCATGGAATGCCATAGCATTTTAAAGCGTACGACCGCAGTAACGCTTGGACTTATAACAAGATGATGCGATCGAGGTATAGAAGACATGATGTATGGAACAACGAAATCCTTTGTGGGCTAGAAAGAACTTGAGGGTTGTAAGCCAATATGGCAGATTCATTTGGGTTATTGAAAGCCTTTGTAATTTTGCTGCTTATTGAATAAAGAAAATTATTTCATATACTCTGAGTAACTTTAATGTGACTCAGTTTTCTTTCGCTACGAATATTGAATTAAGATAACCATTTTAAAGATTTTAAATCATCTAGCCTTGTACGAGTGCAACTCTAGACTTGTACGGTATCACGCCCCAGCGAGGATGATCGATTCGGTTGAACCGATACAAGGACGAATGATTCACTGGGTCGAGGCATTAAGAATGAGGAAAGTGGAGCAAAAGAGAAAGATATTGGAATATTGAAAACTTTACTAAATTAGAGAGAGTTTATAACTTCTTGGGTGGTGATGAGCAAATGAGCCTTCCACTTATTTATAAGGCATCAAAGAGCTTACATAAAACTTCTGAAAATTGAACATTCCAGAGATATTCTATATCCTGGATATTTACAAGAAAGATTCTAGAACATCTAGAAAGATATGGAGACTTCAAGAGTCTTCAAGATGACTCCATAATATTCTGGATGATTTTAAAAATTTCTAGCAAAATCCCTGTCAGATGAGAGTTATGCAAAACCATCTCGGTGGACCAAAAAAATATTGTGCGTGACAACATGCTTCTATCTTCCTATGTATATAGGCATATTTGGAGGATATGACATCAAGTACAAAACTAAAATATTGAGTAGAATATAGAATCAATAATAGAGTGCATTAGTGCACAGTAAGACTGAGTGGTTGATGATAAAATAGTGAAAAAAAATTCAATCATTTATTCATGTGATTCGAAGGGGGGATTTTTCATTTGTTGAGACTTTCTGTGGCATTTTTGTGTTGTAAGTACACACTCTACATTCTTGAAGGAGGTAGCATCTTTGTACTTTTTTCCTATTGACATAAACTGATATCTTGGACATAAACACAAGTCAATAAATTAGTATTATGTTAACAGTAAATAATATCTTTGATTTGTCCTATGATTTTTCCTCTATTTATTTTGATAGTGAAATATCTCTTATATCGTGGTCTCATATATTACTCTACTTAGATATATTTTGTACGTAGAATAATCATTTAAGGCGATAAGATTATTTCCACTCTTAAGACTAACAAGTGATATCAGAGCCCTATTTGCTATTTGAATAATGGAGAAGAGTATAAGTGTCATGAGTACCATAATAAATTTAGTACTTCAAATTATTATATTTGGATGAAGAAGATGCAAAATTACCTATATGTAAACTAATTTGCCCTATTAAAGAAGCAATGAAGCTTGTCGATCGATATGGAAGAAAAAGAATGCATTAAGCTCAACAAGAAGTGCATTGATACTACAAGATAGTGGGTTGAAAAAACATCTTCCATCATATCACCAATACGACCGATACCAAAGTTCTCAAGGTATTTAGTGGGTTGGGCAACCCAAAACCTGCTCCCAACTTCGCCTGGTCAAACCCAGGTTAGGTTGGCCCGATCAAAGGGCCGACCCAGTCTGTCCCTGAACATCCTTTTCTACGGTTCGAGCTTACTTTAGCTTTCATTAAATGGGCCAGACCATGTCCATCTTTCCCTATGGGCCGGGCTGGGTTTGGTCATCATGGTTATGTCCAGTCGGTGACTCGTTCAGGCCTTGTCACTCATGTTCTATTTTTTGTATTTATATGAGTATTTTATTTTATCTCATATATTTTTGTATTTATCATGTATCCAGTACCGATATAGTATAATGTACTTATATTGTAAATACTTGTATCCGATAGTTGCCTCTATATCGTATTATTAGTTTTCTATGGAAGTTTCGAGAGTCGTATATGCAGATCACATGTAAGTTAATCGACGAGTCTAAAAAATGATTAATTGACTAATGTAATATAATTTGGATTTTGGTTTTTGACAAAATAGTTAGATGGAAGATAAACCTAGACCCCTATATCGACCATTGACATTGTCATGGACTTATACCAGGCCTCGTATATATACTAGTGCAGAAGCATGGAATTCATGCGCCCCAAAAAGAAAATAAACTACAAAAATAGGCGCATCCCTACGTGCTACAAACAACATACGCCAAACGTCAAGAACAAAGTTGGCGCATCCCAAAGACAACAGAAAACAAAAGGGTAGAAAAAAAAAGATTTTCATTCATTGGAAATCTATTACATAAAGAAGATTTTCATTGGAAATCTACTACACAGAAAAGTCTATTACAGAAAAGCCTACTCTAAGTTATTCAAAAAGGTGAAGCACTTCTGCTATGAATATGAGTCGCTGGCAACGTAGGCACGTCACTTTGGTCATATAATGGCAGCATGCATATCACTTAACCTTGTCTTCTGCCATATGGATGAAACTCTGGCAGAAGGCACAGACAGCATAGGAGCACCACTTGACCTTGTATTCATCCATGTGAATCATCCACCGACAGCAGGCATAGGTAGCGTAGGTGCGCCACTTAACCTTGTCTTCGGCCATGTGAATCAGCCGTTGATATGCGACACAGCTCGTCCGACGTACGAATGGGACATTGGTTGAACGAGGTTTGGGGGGGCAATCAATCCAAACCCCATATTCAACATCTTGACACTCGTCTTGTGGAAGAACACAGTCAAGATGATGTACGAGCTTGAACTACTCTGCCAAACAGTCAGGCACATCTCGGTTCTCTGAAAGAGTTCTTCGTCAAAACTATAGCTTCCTTGAACGAGGAGATCTACAACTAACAGCCGATAAATGTGCCAAGGGGAGGCCCACGACCATCCAAAATTAATTCGATGTCAAACATGAAGTCGGGTGCAAAAGAGAAATGAGCAAAGTCCTTCGTTCTCGAAAGCCCCTATTTGTAGGCAGTAGCGTGGTCAAACGCGTACACCAAGTGGCAGTCGGTCAAAAAGCTCAAAAATAAATGTGTTGAATCTCACGTTAATAGCAATGAACCTGCCGCCCCCATAATTAATGTGATGAATCTCACATTATGGCAATAAACTTGCCACCTCGATCTTTACCAAGTTTGG
The DNA here is from genome assembly GCA_029216955.1 of Iris pallida. NCBI lineage: Eukaryota > Viridiplantae > Streptophyta > Magnoliopsida > Asparagales > Iridaceae > Iris > Iris pallida. Next base: position 4,009,353 of record JANAVB010006998.1, read on the forward strand.
CCAAAAGTCAGCATTTTGAGCCCCGTGCCTCATACAGCAGCAACACTTCTGGAAAAGCTGACTAGATTCAATCTGCCAGACTACTATGCGATAGAGGATGCTACGCCGTAGAGGGTACTACGCTATCATGGAGGCTACGCTAAGATGTCCCCTTAACCATATTTAATATTTATCTGACAGCAAGGTCAATTCTTAAAAAGATAACCTCGAACAGGGTGCAGCACGCCTCGAATTTAGTACAAATGATGAAAGCTCAAAAATTGAAGAGTCTCTCATCTTTAAGAACTACTATGCCAAGCAAATGACGTCAGTTTGATTCAGGCATATCCTAAACCTACTCCACTAAAAGCCAAAAATGCTTCAAAGTCTGAGCTGACAACTTACATCATCTAATGATTAAAATATTGTCAGAGACAATGTGCAAATGACACGTGGACCCTTCTCCATGCCAAGGCATTCCACAATGCCAAGTTCTTTCTGGCGTAGGGTTATCCCTATGCCAATAATTTATTTTTTCCTGCCATACAAGATCTCACACGCCAAAGTCAGTGTTCAACCTAGACTTTACGTGGCGTAGGGATCTTCTCAGCTCCAACAGCCCGAGATCTTTGAGCAAAGCACACGCGCCACGTGTCATTGACTCAATTCCAGTCACGAATGGGTGCCAACCACCTAAAATCTCAGTAATAGATGAATCTCAATAACCGCCACGTGTTGGCTCATCCGCAGCCCAACAACACAGTTACAACAGATTTAGTTCTACCTTCACACACTCAGTGCCCCTATGCCCAACAGATCATGCATGCAGCGTTCCTACGCATATGAGTGGATCATTCCACAAAATATCTATAAATAGAATAACTATTCCTTCATTTTAGGAATAGACAAAGCCAGACACACAAATGTTCTGAGAGTTAGAGCACACTTCAGAGAGCCGAATTATCGTCCTCTTGAAATCAAACATGAAGACTTGTAATTCTCTCTTGCCCATCGTCGAATTATCAATAGAGAAAGAAATCAGAAGCAATATTCGATCTCCATTGTCATACGTCCCTAGAAAATAAATTGTACCCAAAAGATCATATTTAGGATCAAAGTTGTACTCTTCTTTTGTTTATTAAATATAAAAGTTTATTTCAACTTTTTAATGGCAAACAACTGGATTTCCAAAAAAAAAATCCTAAAATTAGAATTTTCCTGAGTAGATAAAATATTTTTAGTATATTGTCAGAATACTGACATTATATGTAATACCCAGTTTTCCAGATGAGGGTAATTTTGAAATTTTGTATTTTAATTTATTTAATTATGGTATTTAAATTCTAATATAATTTTTAGTGATTTTTAATCATTTTAAAACTATTTAAATTATGACTTATGATTTTGGTGCTTGGCTAGTGTAACCGTAGAGACTGTCTGTCCTAGAGCCTAGCCATGTGATTAGGATATTTAATTAGTACATTTTAGCCTCGAGGGTATTTTGGTCATTTTAGGATTTATTTGAATTTATTATGATTTATGGGAATTTTTGTGAATTTAATATTAATTAAATATTGATGTGTGTTATGTTAGTCCTTAAACTAGAAGTTTAGCCCTAACCCAGATTAGACATGGCCTAGACTAGGGTTAGTTAGCTTGGATTAGTCATGACTAATTATTGGTTAGAATGATTAAGTTAGACTAGCTAGTTATAGTTAGTTGAGACTAACATTGAAACCTAGGTTCCATCCTAGCCATCGATTTGACATGATGTGAGGGTGACCATTGGATGGGGTCCCAAAACCCAAGAATGGCCAGCCCAAAACCCTAGGTGAGCCTATTTAATCCCTCCCAAATCATTACCTCCTTGTTCATTCTCTCTCTTCTCAAGAACATGGTGAGCTCAACTTTATTTTTCTATAACTTCTCCATTCCTCATCCTTTTTCAACCAAACTTCTTGTATTGTGATGTAACCACCACCCTTTTGTTGTCCATGGAGGTAGAGTGCAGATTTAGGAAATCTACAGTGCTCGAGCTATAGTAAAAAGAGGACTGCACTTGATAGTTTTTGAGCTCAAGACACCCATTTGTAATTCCCTCATTCTCTATTTAAACTATTGGTTTATTATCATGGATGCATAGCCCTAGGTCCCCTCTAGCCTTGGGTAGGAGCTGACCCTAAGTTGTGTTGGATACGTGTCCGTATCAGATACGTTTCAATAGGATTACCTAGGTGTTCGACCTAATGCCCCAATAAGTTTTTCCTTACTATTTACTGATTGTGTTTGAATAGGAATACTCATTTTAGTGTCGCTTATTGGTTTCTTCGTGTCTGAGATGGTTTTGTGTCGTTTTGGAGTCGCACTGGACCCGTGGACACGCCCCCGCGCGCACTCTGTTGGCTCTCCTGCTACTCGGGTGCCACAGTTCACTGGACACGCCACGTGGACGCGAGAAACTTGACACATGGGTCAGGGCTGGTCGTGCACTGGTCGTGCACTGTGCTGTGTTCAGTCCAGTCTTTTGTTTCAGTATTTATTCCTAGTTTAAATTGATTAATTCATGATTTAATTACTAATTTAGATCCTAGACATGTTTGTTAATATATATTAGTTTGATTTTGTATATGAGATTGGATTGTTTGCCATAAAATGGGATTTAGACTCGGGTTGACTAATACCATCGATACACGATTTACATTCATGTTCCTTATGTTCATTCCTATTTCATCTGATTTTAAGCTGATGTATTCTAGGTCTAAATAATCATACAAGTTATTTAATTCATGATTAGTTCAATAGTTTATTTAGATTATGCTTTTTGATATTAATAGGATTTTGGACTTTAAGTTTGGAGCTCGAATGTAATTAGTTGATACATTGGTTTAATTGGTTTTTCAGTTTCATTTAGAAGAATGAATGTTGATTTCAATACTAATTTTTCTATGTAAATTATATATTGGAATTCACATTGATTCATTTCCTTAAAGTTAAATTGAATGGTATTAGTTTCTATTGAACTGTCACGCCTAACACTTACTGTTTCATGTATAAACTGTCATTCAAAAACTTGTTTCTCTTTTGTAATGAGTTGGTTTCAGAATTTTCAAATCGGGGAATGTTGGTTAGTTTGGTTTGATATGGGGGATCTGATTTCATGCTTATAGGATCACTTTCACATGTTCATTCCTCTCATTTTGGGTTCAGTCCTAGCCTTCACAGGTTCAGTATTGGTTGAGGTTCAGTAAAAAACCTGAGAGTATATATATGGAATGTCCTGAGTCACCTTTCCCATTTTTTTCCTGAGATACTGTCCTGTATGTTACACATACACTCAGCCACATTTTCAAGTTCTGAAATGTATTGACACATTTCACTCTCACATTGTACTAATTTTTCCTAACACTCATATGTACACATATCTACACATTTCCCTAATGATTCCCTGCCATCTATACAAACCTGTCATATATATTCCTGAAAACTGGAACCTGAGTTTTTAACCTGCAACTAATCTAAGAATTTATCATGTATTTGTAATGCACTGTCACCTAAGAATCATGTACACAGACACCATTTCCAACTTTTTTGGCAACCTGAGATTGAATGTTAGTTTAGGATATGAATTGATTCTCTTCTTTTGCCTAACTGCCATTCAACTGTCTGAACCTATGTGAAACCTGAGAATTAAGTTCCTGGGAACTTGTTTACTGTTAGCTAAATACAATTCCTGAGATTTATCTGAAACCTGAGATCATGTTCACGGTTGACACTTGTCACCTACACACACTGAGACACACTGGTTCTATCGAGACTGAAACCAAATGCACACATGAACACACAATTTTTCCTTTACTGTTGTAAAACCTGGGATTATATTGCACAAACTGTTTTGAGTTTATGGTACACTGATCTTCCTCTTAATTTGCATTTTAATGTTATCTATCTCATGTAATTAATGTGATTAATTATGGTTATATAGTGATAACATGATAGGGTTTATTCAAGAATCATTTTGATGGCCTATTGATTTCGAATTCACTGAATTCTCAAATGGACGGATACCCTCTTATGAACTGTATTTTCCTGAGTTTAAATTGCATTTCCTGATTTAGTGATTGCTTAAATGTTTGATTTAGATCACCTACATATGTATTAGGCTTATAGGAAATTAGTTTAGGATTGGTGTTTGACAAATAGGTTTTGGTTTCGTTTTGGGTTTCCTGAGAATGGTGTTAACCCGCAGTCACAAAAACTGAGACTGTCAATTGACTTGTTAAAATCCTGAGACACACAAACACACACAGGTACTAATCTATACAAACACACATAACACATTGTTTAAGAATCCTGGGAACTTCTTGTATGGACTGATATGAATTCCTGAAACATAACTGAACCTGGGTTTACCTTGTATACACTGTTTTGATTCCATAGTCTCAAAGCCTGAAATCTAAGAATGAGTTAGACTTAAAACTGAGTTTTAGGTTAATATATAAACTGAAAGAGGACTGAACTTGGTCATGTGTAAATCTGAGAATGAGTATCAAACACTCACAACAGATTTCCTCATATTTCACTCTCACACACACAGCCCTGTTCACTCTCACATTGCTATACATCCTCATCACTCACACACACCCATGTGTTGATACACACACAATCATACTGTACACAGGTCCTCTTATTACCTGTCATATTTTTCCAATGTTTGTTAAAATCCTGTGGCACACATCCTTCACACACACTCAAATCTCACATGTTTTCTGTCACCCCTGTTTTTCGTATTTCGTATTAATACTCGTAGTTGGATTTTGCCATGCATTTTTATTTTTCTCGACTTGTGGAATTTTAGGGTTTTTTCGTATTTTGGGTTTCGGCTCGGCTCGGTTTTAATTGGTTTGGTTTGGTTTAGTATGCATTGGAACACCTTAGTTAACCTCCACCCTCATTCCACCACAACCACCCTCATTAAATCCCCACCTAACTTTCTCTCTCCTCCATAATTTCCATTAATTTCTTCCTCTTCTTCTTTCTCCTTCCTCCACCAACACCATAGGCAAGTGCACCTTGCCACCGAATAAGCACCACATTTTATTTGTCCATTAGCTAGATTAGGCCATGGAGAATAACATTAGAACTTGACATTTTTGGATTTGGAGCTTAGATTCTCCTAGATCTAAGTTTTATCATTTTTTGGGATTCCTTGGATTTGATCTACCAAACTTGGATCTTTGTTTATTTTGATGCTTCTATGTTGTAGAGAAATGAATTTTACACAAGTTAGACTCTTGGAAATCCGAATTTAGAGTTGTGATGGCCAAGTTGTGGTATTTTGAATTTTTGAAGCCATTGTTGTTCTTTTCCTCAGCTTGAGGAAGAAGAAGACCCCTCCCCCGCACGCACTCTTTAGCGTGATGCTGGCCCGCGCGCTTCGCCGCCCAGCGCCCCGCGCGCTTGGCTGCATCGTGCTGCCCCGCGCCGCGCCCTTTGGCGTTGGCCGCGACAACCGTTGGCGCACGCGCTCTTTAGCGCGCTGCTGCCCTGCGCTATTGGACCCTGCGCCCTCGGCTCCTGCGCCATTGGCCCCTGCGCCCTCGGCTCCTGCATCATTGGCCCCTGCGCCCTCGTCCCCTACGCCATTGGCCCCTACGCCCTTGGCCGCGCCCTTGGGCTGCCCCTTGACCTAGCATACCTTGTGCCAGGGTATCCCTTTGTTTTTCCTTGGTCCTTTCCTTCTCTTGTTGAATTGTGTTTTTTCTGAGATTAGGCTAATGATTAGATCAAACTAATAACTTAACTTGACTTGACTTGATAACCTAATAACTTAACTTGACTTGCCCCAGACACCGTGGGTGTTCTTTCTTGTTGCTTGTGCAAATCTACTTGTCTTGTCCTTTATCATGTCTAGGATGTGACTCCCTGGGTACCACGGCCAGGGATTCACACTAAATATGGATTAGGCTAATGATTAGATCAAACTATAGTTCATGGAGAATTTTCGGTCACAGGCAATCTCGTTATGTGGGCGCTTTAATGGACTTGTAGCTTGCCGACGAGTAGAACACATTTCCAGCACACTGTCATGTGTTGCACCTCTAAGTCACCTAAGGGTATATCGTCTCCTGGGCGATGGACCCAACCATACTCTCAACCCGCGGAAGGATAACTAGATAGTCTGCAGGGCTTGGGATAGTAACTAGGCTTGTGATAACTCTAGTTAGTTAAGTAGTAAGCCGTAGTAATTGCTTGGCCGCTTGTGAATGGATGGTGTCTGGTCTCGTCTAGTTCCTGTACCTGGTACTCCGGTACACGATTGTTTTACTTATCTTAACAATAAATGGGTAGAGACAAGTGCTATTCAGGCGAAAGATTACAACCCCGGTCCCTGTCTGGTTTACGGGTTGTAACCTGGCTCCCGGAATGGTTCCATATCCCTAGTCGTTTATTGCCCTACTGTACTTTTATTACCTATACATTTCTTCCATTTTTCTTATGTTCTGATATGCTGGCTTTGTTCTTATTTCGTGGCTTCCTTTGTGACACTTGCTCTTTCTGGGTTTTGACCCAGCTGGTTTTATGTGGCCAGATTTCGGAGCAGCACCCGAGGATCTACCGAACCTCCAGCCCGATGGTGGCGACTAGAAGGAACCCGGGCTATGAGTGGGTTTTCTATTTTGTTTCGCTCACTCTATTGTAAAATTATTCTTTTGAGGCATTTAGCCGGCAAGCACCTGTTAGCTCGATACACATCTACTTACTGTCTATCTATGGGCTGTAACATGACTAACAAATCCTAGGGTTGATCATGTATGACTTAACTCTTGCTAGTCCTCACATTTTGTACGACTAGCTTCATGATCAGCTGAATATGTAATATTTGGGACGCCTCTTATTGTATATTTGATGATCTAACATCTTGTAACTATATTACTTGCTTGAGATTGAGACAATAGGCTTGACCTTAAGTGACCGTTGGCTTGTAGTAAACCCTCATATCTAAACAGCCGTGACCGTATAGCGAGGTGGATTCCATTTTAATATATGTAGCTGGCTATGTACGCCCCCGCTCTCCAGTATTCTGGTTCTGGGGTGTGACATGATTTAATTGGTGGCCCATGCAGGTCTTGGCAATTCAAGATATGTGAGGGTTTACCGGATAGATGTCTCAATCAGTATTCGCCCTTGATCTCTGTTCGTATTTTCAAATCCTTGAGATTCTTGCCCTGATTATGTGCTTGTATCGTTGATCTGTCCTGGTCCTTCCTTATTGTTTTTCCTGTGTCATCTTCTTCAGCGACATTGTACCTGACCCCGTCGATCAGCAAGGCGGAGCAACTCCCGTGGACCAGCAACCCGGAGATCAAGCCCAGCATTCCGGAGTAGCCTCCAGAGTTATACCTACTGGAGGAGAGCCCCCAGTTCGGCCCGTCCAGCCCGCAGAGCCTGACGATGGCACCTTGGTAGGTCTTATCAGGACCTTGATAGCTTCCCAGGATCGTCGAGGAGACGCCTTGCACCAGGCAGTGGCTGATGCTTTGACCAGAGGCGGTCATCCAGGGGACAGCGTGGCCAACAGCTTCAAGCGCTTGAACCCTCCGTTCTTCGACGGCAGCGAGGATGCGATTATCGCGGACGCTTGGCTTCAGGATACCGAAGTGATTCTGGAAGCAGCTAGAACACCTGAGAATGAGAAGGTGGCGGTGGTACGCCTACAGTTGCTGGACTTGGCTCGCAGTTGGTGGGTAGCGCAAGCCATAGGATTGGTGGCACCCATTGCTTGGGCGGTATTTAGAAAAAGATTCCAGATGAAGTATTTCGATGCTGTAGCCCGGTACGACCTACAGACGAGATTTACCAACTTGAAGCAAGGAGGCAGAATGGTCGACAGTTATGCATCTAAGTTTTCTAGACTCAGTAGTTTTGCCCCCACCTTGGTGGCAACCGAGTTTGATAGGGCCCAGCGGTTCCAGCAGGGACTGCATTTGGAGATTTTGTTGGCAGTTGAGCAGTTCGAGCACCAGACGTTCGATGCAGTGTTGAGAGCAGCTAGGAGGCATGAGTATACCTTCCAGAGGATCGTGGATAGGACCGGAGGTAGGAAGCGGTCCCACAGCCAGATGCACCTCTCATCAGCTCTAGCCCCGGCAGCTATGAGTTTGACTATTGGAACTCCGAGGCGGGCGGCCTCAGTGACATCGATTCAGCATTCAACCCCGACGTACCCGTAGCAGCAGAAGCAGAAGCAGACTTCCGCGATGGGATGTTCTCATTGCGGGAAGCCCGACCATGTAGTGGCGGATTATCGTAGGGCGCAAGGATTGTGCCTGGCTTGTGGAGCGGTAGATCACAAGATTGGAGCCTGCCCGAATAGGGGTAGTTCATCCTCTTCCAACCTAACCAGTCCATCGGTTAGGGGACCAGCACCTATGCAGCAGCAGCAGTACCCGAGGCTATTGTTGCCTCTGGCCCATGCGTTTTATCAGCAGAACCAGCAGCAATATACCCAAGCCCAAGTGCAGAGCAGGCAGAGAGGTTTTCAGCAGAGGAGACCCGTAGTTAGAGGACAAGGTCAGGCCATGATGATGACTATGGAAGAAGAAGTTGCACCAGGTGAGGTAGTGGCAGGTACTATTCTCGTCAACTCCTTTCCAGCATCGGTATTATTTGATTCTGGTGCATCGCATTCATTCATGTCTGCACGATTCACGATACGGATAGGGTTGGAGCCCAAGTCATTATCAGTAAGGCTCAATATACTTACTGGTAAAGGTCTTATGGGAGTAGATCGAGTGTTTTCTTCGTGTCGGATCGTAGTTAGCGGTAGAGAGTTCCCCGCTAGATTTATAAAATTCCCCATGGCAGACTATGATGTGGTCTTAGGCATGGATTGGTTGAGGAACCAGTATGCTAGGATAGACTGCCATGCTGACAGGGTGGTCTTTAGTATCCCAGACGAGCCAGAGTTTTCATTTTCCAGAGGCGCAGTGGAACCATCCTCTCCAGTGTTGCGGATGGCAGTAGCAGTAGTTCAGTTACCCCGGATAGTTGAAGAGTTTCCAGATGTCTTCCCAGAAGAACTTCCAGGAATGCCGCCAGAGCGGGAGATCGAGTTCACTATAGACTTGATCTCCGGGACAGCACCAGTACCAGAGCGAGTCTACAGGATGGCACCTTCAGAGTTAGAGATTTTGTACAAGATGATTGAAGAACTCAGGACCAAGAAATTCATTCGTGCAAGTGGATAGTCTTGGAGAGCCCCGATGCTTCTTGTGAAATAGAAGGATGGTACATCTAGGTTATGTATATATTATCGTACCTTGAACTCAGTGACAATCAAGAACAGATACCCTCTCCCGAGGATAGATGACTTGTTTGATCAACACAGAGGGGCTTCAGTGTTCTCGAATATAGACTTGCGGTCAGGATACCACCAGATCAGAGTCAAAGAGCAGGACATCCCGAAGACAGCATTTAGATCAAGGTATGGGCATTGGGAGTTCCTTGTTATGCCCTTTGGAGCGACCAATGCGCTAGCCGTATTCATGGACCTCATGAATCGTATTTTCATACCTTACTTGGATCAGTTCGTGATCGTGTTCCTAGATGATATCTTGGTCTACAGCAAGAGCGAAGCAGAGCATGAGCAACATCTCAGAATCGTCCTTCAGACGCTTAGAGAGCATCAGTTATACGCCAAGTAGAGCAAATGCAAGTTTTGGCTCGATTGCATTTCGTACTTGGGTCACATCATTACTCGAGGAGGAGTAGAAGTGGATCCCCAGAAGATTGTGGCTATCGAGACATGGCCAGTACCTAGTTCAGCGGCAGAAGTTCGCAGCTTCCTTGGATTAGCCGGCTACTACCGGTAATTCGTTTCAGATTTTGCAAGAATTTCAGCGCCGATGACCCAGTTGACCCGCAAGGATGTGCAGTTCGCTTGGACAGCGGAGTGCCAGGAATCATTTGAGAAGTTGAAGCGAGGTTTGATAACGGCTCCCATTCTCACACTTCCAGATGGGACCGGAGGATTCACAGTTTATTACGACGCTTCAAGCAGAGGATTGGGGTGTGTCTTAGTACGGCATGGGAAGGTAATATCTTATGCATCACGTCAACTTCGTGAACATGAGAAGAATTACCCGACCCACGACTTGGAACTGGCAGCAGTAGTGTTTGCACTTAAGCTTTGGCGGCACGACTTGTACGGAGATAGAGTGGAGATATTTACGGATCACAAGAGCCTGAAGTATGTTTTCACACAGAAGGACCTTAATATGCGGCAGAGGAGATGGCTTGAGCTACTGGTGGACTACGATGTAGACTTGCAGTATCACCTAGGGAAGGCCAACGTTGTGGCGGATGCATTGAGCAGGAGAGTCGGAATTTATTTCCTAACGGCGCATCCAGAGTTATTGGCAGATCTTTAGAAGATGGGAATTGAAGTGGTTCTTCCTACCAACGTGGCGTTGATGGCCAGTCTACAGATTCAGTCCAGCATAGTTGAGAGGATCCGGATGGTGCAGTCTACAGATTCTAAGATTCAGCGACTCAGAACAGAGTATGAAGCCGGAAGAAGGCCAGAGTTGTGCATTCATGAAGATGGTACACTTCGGTACGGCACTCGTCTTTGTGTACCCAGTGGAGATATCAGACAGGAAGTCATGGCAGAAGCTCACAGTTCACAGTATTCTATTCATCCCGGTGGTACAAAGATGTACCGTAATATTCGTCAGCATTTCTGGTGGAATGGCATGAAGAGGGAGATAGCCCGGTTTATCTCTCGGTGTTTGGTTTACCAGCAGGTTAAAGCTGAACATCAGAGGCCCGCTGGGCTTCTTCAGCCCTTGCCGATTCCAGAATGGAAGTGGGAGCATGTGACCATGGATTTTGTGACTGGATTGCCTAAATCCCCGGCTGGTCGAGATGCTATCTGGGTTATAGTGGACAGGCTCACGAAAGTGGCTCATTTTCTCCTATTCAGAGTGGGGCAGTCCACAGCTCAGTTAGCAGAGATGTACCTCAGGCAGATTGTCAGGCTTCACGGGGTGCCCATCAGTATCACTTCGGACCGAGATTCAAGGTTTACGTCACACTTTTGGCGTAACCTGCAAGAGAGTTTGGGAACTTGTCTCCAGTTCAGTTTGGCATATCATCCGCAGACAGATGGCCAGTCAGAGCGCACCATCCGGACTCTTGAAGACATGTTGAGGTCTTGCACGCTTGACTTTGGAGGTTCGTGGAATGATCACCTGTACCTGGTAGAGTTCTCGTACAATAATAGTTTCCAGGCCAGCATCCAGATGGCACCGTTCGAGGCACTGTATGGAAAGAAGTGCAGATCTCCGCTAGCATGGGACGATGTTGGAAAGAGACAGATGCTCGGTCTAGAGATGATTGCCCAGACAGTTGAAGTGGTCAGAAGAGTCAGGGATCATCTTCGACTTACCCATGATCGCCTGCGACATTGGGCCGATGCCCATTGGCGTCCCTTAGAATTTGTTATCGGCGACCATGTATTCCTTAGGATCTTGCTTAACCACAGCGTCATTCACTTTGGCGTACGGAGAAAGCTTAGTCCTAGGTATATAGGGCCGTTCGATATCCTGGAGAGAGTAGAAGATGTATCCTATCGTCTCGCTCTTCCGCCGTCGCTAAGTGAGGTGCATAATGTATTCTATGTGTCCCAATTACGACGGTACATCCCAGACCCGAGCCATATCCTAGACCACTCGGAACTGGTTGTTGGTACCAACCTTTCGTATGAGGAGAGGCCCATGTCTATATTGGACCGGAGAGAGAAGATACTCAAGAACAAGACTATTAGCTTAGTCCGTGTTGCTTGGGGTTATCACTCACTAGGTGAGTCAACGTGGGAGCGTGAGGACGACATCCGATCGCGATATCCCGACTTGTTTGACTCGTAAGGTATAATGTCTTCCTTATGCCTTATGCTTTTCCATCCCTTGCTTGCATGTATGATTGTATGATTGAACTGCTTAGTGTAGTTGTTGGTGCTTAGTGTAGCTTGCCGTGGCAGTCTCTAGCTCCTTGATTAAATTTCGAGGACGAAATTCTTTTAAGGTGGGTAGAGTTGTCACCCCCGTTTCCCGTATTTCGTATTAATCCTCGTAGTTGGATTTTGCCATGTATTTTTATTTTTCTCGACTTTTGGAATTTTGGGGTTTTTTTCGTATTTTAGGTTTCGGCTCGGCTCGGTTTTAATTGGTTTGGTTTGGTTTAGTATGCATTGGAACACCTTAGTTAACCTCCACCCTCATTCCACCATAACCACCCTCATTAAATCCCCACCTAACTTTCTTTCTCCTCCATAATTTCCATTAATTTCTCCCTCTTCTTCTTCCTCCTTCCTCCACCAACACCATAGGAAAGTGCACCTTGCCACCAAATAAGCACCATATTTTATTTGTCCATTAGCTAGATTAGGCCATGGAGAATAACATTAGAACTTGACATTTTTGGATTTGGAGCTTGGATTCTCCTAGATCTAAGTTTTATTATTTTTCGGGATTCCTTGGATTTGATCTACCAAACTTGGATTTTTGTTTATTTTGATGCTTCTATGTTGTAGAGAATTGAATTTTACACAAGTTAGACTCTTGGAAATCCGGATTTGGAGTTGTGATGGACAAGTTATGGCATTTTGAATTTTTGAAGCCATTGTTGTTCTTCCCCTCAGCTTGAGGAAGAAGAAGACCCCTCCCCCGTGCGCGCACTTTAGTGTGCTGCTGGCCCGCGTGCTTTGCCGCCCTGCGCCCCGCGTGCTTGGCTGCATCGCGCTGCCCCCGCGCCGCGCCCTTTGGCGTTGGCCGAGGCAACCGTTGGCACACACACTCTTTAGCGGGCTGCTGCCCTGCGCCATTGGACCCTGCACCCTCGACCCCTGCGCCATTGGCCCCTGCGTCCTCGGCCCCTGCGCCATTGGCCCCTGCGCCCTCGGCCACTGCGCCATTGGCCTCTGCGCCCTCGGTCCCTGGGCCATTGGCCCCTGCGCCCTCGGCCCCTGCGCCATTGGCCCCTGTACCCTCGGCCCCTGCGCCCTCGACCCCTGTGCCATTGGCCCCTGCGCCCTTGGCCGCGCCCTTGGGCTGCCCCTTGACCTAGCACACCTTGTGCCAGGGTGTCCCTTTGTTTTCCCTTGGTCCTTGCCTTCTCTTGTTGAATTGTGTTTTTCTGAGATTTCTTGCCCACAGCACGACTTGACTTGACCCGGCACGCCTGGACACGATTTTTCTGTATTTTAATTTATGGCTAGCATTCTCAGATTTTGTCAGTAACTTGTTGGGTGCTTGTAAATTGTGGCTTTTTAACTTGTAACCTGCGACCTGTAATTAATCCCCTGTAACTTGATAACTTGATAGTGGCCCGCCGTGGCGCACTCCTGACTTGACTTGACTTGACTTGATAACCTAATAACTTAACTTGACTTGCCCCAGACACCGTGGGTGTTCTTTCTTGTTGCTTGTGCAAATCTACTTGTCTTGTCCTGCATCATGTCTAGGACGTGACTCCCTGGGTACCACAGCCAGGGATTCACACTAAATATGGATTAGGCTAATAATTAGATCAAACTATAGTTCATGGAGAATTTTCGGTCACAGGCAATCTCGTTATCTGGGCGCTTTAATGGACTTGTAGCTTGCCGACGAGTAGAACACATTTCCAGCACACTGTCATGTGTTGCACCTCTAAGTCACCTAAGGGTATACCGTCTCCTGGACGATGTACCCAACTATACTCTCAACCCGCGGAAGGATAACTAGATAGTCTGCAGGGCTTGGGACTGAGAAATTCTCAATTTGCATCTTACTAGTAACTAGGCTTTTGATAACCCTAGTTAGTTTAGTAGTAAGCCGTAGTAATTGCTTGGCCGCTTGTGAATGGATGGTGTCTATTCTCGTCTAGTTCCTGTACCTGGTACTCCGGTACATAATTGTTTTACTTATCTTAACAATAAATGGGTAGAGACAAGTGCTATTCAGACGAAAGATTACAACCCCGGTCCCTGTCTGGTTTACGGGTTGTAACCTGGCTCCCGGAATGGTTCCATGTCCCTAGTCGATTATTGCCCTGCTGTACTTTTATTACCTGTACTTTTCTTCTATTTTTTTATGTTCTGATATGCTGGCTTTGTTCTTATTTTGTGGCCTCCTTTGTGGTACTTGCTCTTTCTGGGGTTTTGACCCAGCTGGTTTTGTGTGGCCAGATTTCGGAGCAGCACCCGAGGATCTATCGAACCTCCAGCTCGATGGTGGCGACTAGAAGGAACCTGGGCTACGAGTGGGTTTTCTATTTTGTTTCGCTCACTCTATTGTAAAATTATTCTTTTGAGGCGTTTAGCCGGCGAGCACCTGTTAGCTCGATGCACATCTACTTACTGTCTGCCTACGGACTGTAACATGATTAGCAAATCCTAGGGTTGATCATGTATGACTTAACTCTTGCTAGTCCTCGCATTTTGTACGACTAGCTTCATGATCAGCTGAATATATAATATTTGGGGCGCCTCTTATTGTATATTTGATGATCTAACATCTTGTAACTATATTACTTGCTTGAGATTGAGACAATAGGCTTGACCTTAAGTGACCGTTGGCTTGTAGTAAACCCTCATATTTAGACAGTCGTGACCGTATAGCGAGGTGGATTCCATTTCAATATACGTAGCTGGCTATGTATGCCCCCGCTCTCCAGTATTCTGGTTCTGGGGTGTGACATGGTTTAAGTGGTGGCTATTGTCTCAATCTCAAGCAAGTAATATAGTTACAAGATGTAGATCATATAAGGTTAAGCCTATTGTCTCAATCTCAAGCCAACGGTCACTTCAGGTCAAGCCTATTGTCGCAATCTCAAGGAAGTAATATAGTTACAAGATGTTAGATCATCAAATATACAATAAGAGGCGTCTCAAATATTACATATTCAGTTGATCATGAAGCTAGTCGTACAAAATGCGAGGACTAGCAAGAGTTAAGTCATACATGATCAACCCTAGGAATTGCTAATCATGTTACAGCCCGTAGGCAGACAGTAAGTAGATGTGCATCGAGCTAACAGGTGCTCGCCGGCTAAACGCCTCAAAAGAATAATTTTATAATAGAGTGAGCGAAACAAAATAGAAAACCCACTCGTAGCCCGGGTTCCTTCTAATCGCCACCATCGGGCTGGAGGTTCGGTAGATCCTCGGGTGCTGCTCCGAAATCTGGCCACACAAAACCAGCTGGGTCAAAACCCCAGAAAGAGCAAGTGCTATCCAGACTCTTGAAGACATATTGAGGTCTTGCACGCTTGACTTCGGAGGTTCGTAGGAAGATCACTTGCACCTGGTGGAGTTCTCGTACAACAATAGTTTCCAGGCCAGCATCCAGATGGCACCGTTCGAGGCACTGTATGGAAAGAAGTGTAGATCCCCGCTAGCATGGGACGATGTCGGAGAGAGACAGATGCTCGGTCCAGATATGATTGCCCAGACAGTTGAAGTGGTCAGAAGAGTCAGGGATCATCTTCGAGTTGCCCAAGATCACCAGCGACATTGGGCCGATGCCCATCGGCGTCCCTTAGAATTTGCTATCGGTGACCATGTATTCCTTAGGATCTCACCTAACCGCGGCGTCATTCGCTTTGGCGTACGGGGAAAGCTTAGTCCTAGGTATATAGGGCTGTTCGATATCCTGGAGCGAGTAGGAGATGTATTCTATTATCTCGCTCTTCTGCCTCGCTAAGTGAGGTGCATGATGTATTCCATGTGTCCCAATTACGACAGTACATCCCGGACCCGAGCCATATCCTAGACCATTCAGAACTGGTTGTTGGTACCAACCTTTCGTATGAGGAGAGGCCCGTGTCTATATTGGACCAGAGAGATAAGATACTCAAGAACAAGACTATTAGCTTAGTCCGTGTTGCTTGGGGTCATCACTCTCTAGGTGAGTCAACGTAGGAGCGTGAGGACGACATCCGATCACGATATCCCGACTTGTTTGACTCGTAAGGTATAATGTCTTCCTTATGTCTTATGCTTTTCCATCCCTTGCTTGCATGTATGATTGTATGATTGAACTGCTTAGTGTAGTTGTTGGTGCTTAGTGTAGCTTGCCGTGGTAGTCTCTAGCTCCTTGATTAAATTTTGAAGACAAAATTCTTTTAAGGTGGGTAGAGTTGTCACCCCCGTTTCTCGTATTTCGTATTAATACTCGTAGTTGGATTTTGTCATGTATTTTTATTTTTTTCGACTTGTGGAATTTTGGGTTTTTTTCGTATTTTGGGTTTCGGCTCGGCTCGGTTTTAATTGGTTTGGTTTGGTTTAGTATGTATTGGAACACCTTAGTTAACCTCCACCCCCATTCTTCCACAACCACCCTCATTAAATCCCCACCTAACTTTCTCTCTCCTCCATAATTTCTATTAATTTCTTCCTCTTCTTCTTTCTCCTTCCTCCACCAACACCATAGGCAAGTGCACCTTCCCACCAAATAAGCACCATATTTTATTTGTCCATTAGCTAGATTAGGCCATGGAGAATAACATTAGAACTTGACATTTTTGGATTTGGAGCTTGGATTCTCCTAGATATAAGTTTTATCATTTTTCAGGATTCTTTGGATTTGATCTACCAAACTTGGATTTTTGTTTATTTTGATGCTTCTATGTTGTAGAGAATTGAATTTTACACAAGTTAGACTCTTGGAAATCCGGATTTGGAGTTGTGATGGCCAAGTTGTGGTATTTTGAATTTTTGAAGCCATTGTTGTTCTTCCCCTCAGCTTGAGGAAGAAGAAGACCCCTCCCCCATGTGCGCTCTTTAGCGTGCTGCTGGCCCGCGTGCTTCGCCGTCCTGCACCCCGCATGCTTGGCTGCATCGCGCTGCCCTCGCCCCTTGCCCTTTGGCGTTAGCCACGGCAACCGTTGGCGCACGCGCTCTTTAGCGTGCTGTTTCCCTGCGCCATTGGACCCTGCGCCCTCGGCCCCTGCGCCATTGGCCCCTGCGCCCTCGTCCCCTGCGCCCTCGGTCCCTGCGCCATTGGCTCCTGCGCTCTCGGCCCCTGCGCCATTGGCCCCTGCGCCCTTGGCCGCGCCCTTGGGCTGCCCCTTGACCTAGCACACCTTATGCCAGGGTATCCTTTGGTTTTCCCTTGGTCCTTGCCTTCTCTTGTTGAATTGTGTTTTTTTGAGATTTCTTGCCCACAGCACGACTTGACTTGACCCGGCACGCCTGGACACGATTTTTCTGTATTTTAATTTATGGCTACCATTCTCAGATTTTGGCAGTAACTTGGGTGCTTGTAAATTGTGTCTTTTTAACTTGTAACCTGCGACCTGTAATTAATTCCCTGTAACTTGATAACTTGATAGTGGCCCGCCATGGCGCACTCCTGACTTGACTTGACTTGATAACCTGATAACTTAACTTGACTTGCCCCAGACACCGTGGGTGTTCTTTCTTGTTGCCTGTGCAAATCTACTTGTCTTGTCCTGCATCATGTCTAGGACGTGACTCCCTGGGTACCACGGCCAGGGATTCATACTAAATATGGATTAGGCTAATGATTAGATCAAACTATAGTTCATGGAGAATTTTCGGTCACAGGCAATCTCGTTATCTGGGCGCTTTAATGGACTTGTAGCTTGCCGACGAGTAGAGCACATTTCCAGCACACTGTCATGTGTTGTACCTCTAAGTCACCTAAGGGTATATCGTCTCCTAGGCGATGTATCTAACCATACTCTCAACCTGCGGAAGGATAACTAGATAGTCTGCAGGGCTTGGGACTGGAAAATTCTCAATTTGCATCTTGCATGTAACTAGGCTTGTGATAACCCTAGTTAGTTAAGTAGTAAGCCATAATAATTGCTTTGCCGCTTGTGAATGGATGGTGTCTAGTCTCGTCTAGTTCCTGTACCTGGTACTCCGGTACATGATTGTTTTACTTATCTTAACAATAAATGGGTAGAGACAAGTGCTATTCAGGCCAAAGATTACAACCCCGGTCCCTGTCTGGTTTACGGGTTGTAACCTAGCTCCCGGAATGGTTCCATGTCCCTAGTTGTTTATTGCCACGCTGTACTTTTATTACCTGTACTTTTCTTCCATTTTTCTTATGTTCTGATATGCTGGCTTTGTTCTTATTTCGTGGCCTCCTTTGTGGCACTTGCTCTTTCTGGGGTTTTGACCCAGCTGATTTTGTGTGGCCAGATTTCGGAGCAGCACCCGAGGATCTACCGAACCTCCAGTCCGATGGTGGCGACTAGAAAGAACCCGGGCTATGAGTGGGTTTTCTATTTTGTTTTGCTCACTCTATTGTAAAATTATTCTTTTGAGGCGTTTAGCCGGCGAGCACCTGTTAGCTCGATGCACATCTACTTACTGTCTGCCTACGAGCTGTAACATGATTAGCAAATCCTAGGGTTGATCATGTATGACTTAACTCTTGCTAGTCCTCGCATTTTGTACGACTAGCTTCATGATCAGCTGAATATGTAATATTTGGGACGCCTCTTATTGTATATTTGATGATGTAACATCTTGTAACTATATTACTTGCTTGAGATTGAGACAATAGGCTTGACCTTAAGTGACCGTTGGCTTGTAGTAAACCCTCATATCTAGACAGCCGTGACCGTATAACGAGGTGGATTCCATTTCAATATACGTAGCTGGCTATGTACGCCCCTGCTCTCCAGTATTCTGATTCTGGGGCGTGACATTTTCACACATGTTCCTAACACTACACTGGTTCCTGTTTCTTTTTGTGTCTTTTCTATTCCCTACATGCATGAATATATATTATGTGAGATGTGTATATATGGGTATCCTACATATATAGTAATATGTGTGTACTATTATATATATATATGTATGTGTGGTATACATATAGGTAGCCTATATGTTAGGTGTATCTCTATATTAGATTGTATAATATATTAATGTGTGTAATATATTTTAGATATATATATTGCCATGTGTTATTAGATATGTGGTTTGGTTTTAGGCATGGTATTGCCTAATAGTCTAAACTAGGGCTCTTAGCCTATGGGTGTGGCTTGAATGCCAGTGTAGAGTCTAGATTGGGCTTGTGTAGACTTGTTAGACCTAGTATAGACTTGTTTGACCTAGTTTAGACTTGTTGGACCTAGTTTGACCATAGTTGACCTAGTTTGACTTCTAGGGTTGACCAGAGTTGACCGAGAGTTGACTTTGGCCTAGATTGACCTAGATTCATTTAGAATGCATTGAATTGCATCTTGTTATCATTTTAGACTTGTTGTGACTTGTTCTGTTCTATAGGAGACAGACACCACTCCTCGGACAGTAGATATTCTTCGTACACTCAGGATACAGGCGAGTACATTCTCTGATCATTTTATATCCTACTTAGAATTATTTTCCTGTACTATATTACTTTACTTGATACTGTCACGTTGGTCACACGGATTAGTACTATATGGATCCCTTCTTGAGATGTTATCCCTTCAGGGAGCATCGGGTACTATATGTTCTGTGCGTTTCACTTACATGACGTATCACTATGCTTCCTTGGTTCTTTGATCACTTGTGACATATACTCTTATGATCACAGAGTCTTCTTTAAATCATTATCCCATTTACTGGGTTTCCCAGAATCTCCATTTATGGGACTACTATGTACCACCCTTCGGGGGCCGTTATATAGAATCATAACATAACTTGGTTGGATCCTTGTGTACTGATTGGGGGTACGGGGGAGTATAAATAGCCATGTGAACAATTACAAAGTAGAATTGCCATGTACGCCTCTTTAGTATAGCCATGTGCAAATCAAGCCGTTCACATGTCGACTTTGTACTCTAAATCACTAGTCACTGGTAGCTCTTTACTTATAGTAGATACTTCTATTACAGTTCTCTCTCTGTTTATATACTACATTTCTTCAGTATCTATATCTTACTTTACTGCAGGATTATATTTTCTAACCTGCTATGAACTGTTGAGATGTATTGTGCTCGCTCCTGTCCTGACTGGACCTGTTGAAAATATTACAGAGGACGAGGAGGAGACCTGTGCGGATACCTTTTGCATGACAGCTCTAGCTGACGACTTTATCCTACTGCCTAGACTAGCTTAGTTAGGCTTTATCTTACTTATGTTGTCTTGAGATTAGTAGTTAGACTTTATTTCTGTCTTTGAGATCTGGGTTGTATATTCTTTCATATTCAGTAGCTGAGACCTTGTACTCTGGATATCTGCTGAGATGTTATCTTAGACTATTTGATCATCTGTATTTTTCTTGAGTTCTATATCATATCGTGCTTCTTCTTTCTTAGTTGTGATTGAGTTTATTTTCTGCTATGTCGCCCCCATTCGGGGAGTATAAACTGCTTAGCTTATATTGTTAGATGTTGTGACCTAGGACAGCGTTCTACCGCCGACACTGCGGCGTAGGCTGGGCGTTGTTACGCTCTCGTACCCTCACAGTGGGTGCGGGTCGTGACACGTTTTTAGTAGTGGCCCATATAGGTCGAGTTTATGTAATGGTATTCAAACTAGAGTATCACTACACCCTGCAGTAGGATTAGGATATATATTTTGAAGGTACTCAATCACAGTTAGGATTCCTTGAGAGATTCCTGGGACGACCTTTGAGAATCTTATTTAAACTTCAAATTGAATCATTTCCCTTATTTTGTTGCTCTCACTCCTTGATTATTGAACTTGATTTTTTTGGATCGTTGTTGATTTTGATTTTTCTATCGAGATGAATTTTAAGGCCTGAGTTACGATATTTTTCTGATAACATATGTTGACGGGAATACAGGGATGGTAAAACGTCTACTTGATTATGGAGCTTGTAGTTTATCGCAGCTATATTAGCTGGCGTGGCGGTAACATAGAGACCTGAATTCGGATGTACGTATCTTGGTTATGAGATTTGGAATTTCTCGCAGCTATACTAGTCGGCATAGCGAGATTTTCAGACGACATGATTGTAGAGGTTCATACCCCAGTTATGGAATCTATCGTTTATTGCAGCCTTGCTTACTGGCATGTCGAAGACTCTAAGTAACATGATTTTGGACAGACGCATATGATTATCAGATTGTATCTTGAGAAGGTTTTTAACATATCACCTCTATCGTACCATTCTGTTGTTATAAATTATATTTCCATCATCAAATAGCTTAGGAGTAGGAGTATGAGTAGGAGTAGCTTAGCTGTTATTATAAACCTTGTGTAACTTCTTGCTATAAAATTCTTCCTAATACAATGAATCGATGATTTTTGCTAGACCTTGACTTAGATTTGATATTATAACTCTGGTTTCAAAATGGTTCCTTCTTTTAAACAGATAAGCAGAAAAGATTTTATCATTATTTTCTTCTTGCTATTATTTTTTGTATTACCTTAGAATATATAATATAGTGGACACAGATGCTTGCCTGACACGTATGTATGCTACACTTGATCACCAACCTATCTAAATGCATATTATTATGTTGATGTTAATTTTTCAAAATCCTAATGATTCTAATATAGGACAGTATGAGTGACTAGTTCTCTGTTTTTCAGATTAAATTCGTAAATTAAATTTAAATTTCATGTTATTAGTTGTTGTTACATTATTGTACATGTATATTACATGCAGGGTTTCAAGTCTTAAAGAAAATTGGTTGAGTTTGGTTGAGTTTTGTGTTGAATTTGTCAAACCTGAGACTATGTACATATTAACCCTTTAAGTCTGAATTCTAAGTGATTAGTCAATTTGCAGTTTTAAATGGTAATGTTTGAGCCGTATACATTGTTGTGTGTAGGTATATAATGTTAGGTTTCATACTCTTACATGTTAGGTTGTGGAAAACATTGAGTTAGTTTTGATGTTCGAATTTCTCCAAAATTTTGAAAACTGAATACATGTTAACATTTTTTTTATTGCTTACAAATGTGTAGTTCAATTTCAGATTTAATATGTAATGTTGAACTAAGCTGAATGATGAACCCTTCATTTCAAGTTTTAACCCATGTACACTTGACAACCTACACTAATGTTCACAACTGCCATGAAAACCTAACTCTTCATCTCTATGTTATGTTCATATAGCTATATAGATATATATATATAGTTCTGTATATATGTTATAATGTGTGTAGATGCAATTAAATCTCTACCTCTCTATACATATAGGTATACATATATATATGGTTAGCCGTGCATGTTATGAGTAAATAGCTTGTGCCTTGTAGACTGTTTAACCAATATGCCATGAGTAGTGTAACTTGATAGCTATTGTCTTGAAACCCAAATCCTCCTATACACATGCCTACTATCTAACCATATAAACATGTCCACATACACCCATACACACATAACCTTTATATAATGTTAGCTTTTCCCTCTCTAACACTCTCTCTTTCTACATGTATTATATTGTGATTGGATTCAATGCTATTGACTTTCGTTCATTAAACTTTTGGTTTTGATTTTCTTAAATAGTACCCCTTTATAGATGATTAGTAGTTATCTTATTTTATTTTGATAATCACCAATTTTTATATAGGATGGTAGACTGCCTTACAGCCTTGATGATTGTTGTTTTTGTAACTTTTCTAGTTCAACACCCTTGATTGCTTGTAAGTTTTGATACCCTATGATTGTTTTGGTCTAGTGTGACTAGTATACCTAGATGAGACTTTCATTACCACCGTATGCCATGACCCTGTATGCCGTCCTTTTAAATTGTATGATTGATTAAGTTTTGAGACTTTAATTGTGGGGTGTTTGACCTAGAAGGACTACTACCATTTTAATTTTGAGGACAAAATTTTTCTAAGGTAGGTAGGATTGTAACACCCAGTTTTCCAGATGAGGGTAATTTTGAAATTTTGTGTTTTAATTTATTTAATTATGGTATTTAAATTCTAATATAATTTTTAGTGATTTTAAATCATTTTAAAACTATTTAAATCATGACTTATGATTTTGGTGTTTGGTTAGTGTAACCGTAGAGACTGTCTGTCCTAGAGCCTAGCCATGTGATTAGGATGTTTAATTAGTATATTTTAGCCTACAGGGTATTTTGGTCATTTTAGGATTTATTTGAATTTATTATGATTTATGGGAATTTCTGTGAATTTAATATTAATTAAATATTGCTGTGTGTTATGTTAGTCCTTAACCTAGAAGTTTAGCCCTAACCCAGATTAGACATGGCCTAGACTAGGGTTAGTTAGCTTGGATTAGTCATGACTAATTATTGGTTAGAATGATTAAGTTAGACTAGCTAGTTATAGTTAGTTGAGACTAGCATTGAAACCTAGGTTCCATCCTAGCCATCGATTTGACATGATGTGAGGGTGACCATTGTATGGGGTCCCAAAACCCAAGAATGGCCAGCTTAAAACCCTAGGTGAGCCTATTTAATCCCTCCCAAATCATTGCCTCCTTGTTCATTCTCTCTCTTCTCAAGAACAAGGTGAGCTCAACTTCATTTTTCCATAACTTCTCCATTCCTCATCCTTTTTCAACCAAACTTCTTGCATTGTGACCTAACCACCACCCTCTTGCTGTCCATGGAGGTAGAGTGCAGATTTGGGAAATCTATAGTGCTCGAGCTACAGTAAAAAGACGACTGCACTTGACAGTTTTTGAGCTCGAGACACCCATTGGTAATTCCCTCATTCTTCATTTAAACTATTGGTTTATTATCATGGATGCATAGCCCTAGGTCCCCTCTAACCTCGGGTAGGAGCTGACCCCAACTTGTGTCGGATACGTGTCCGTATCAGACACGTATCAATAGAATTACATAGGTGTTCGACCTAATGCCCCAATAAGTTTTTCCTTACTATTTTTTGATTGTGTTTGAATAGGAATACTCATTTTAGTGTCGCTTATTGGTTTCTTCGTGTCTGAGATGGTTTTGTGTCATTTTGGAGTCGCACTGGAGCCGTGGACACGCCCCCGCGCGCATTCGGTTGGCCCCCCTGCTACTCGGGTGCCACAGTTCACTAGATACGCCATATGGACGCGAAAAACTCGACACATGGGTCGGGGCTGACATTGACACGAGGCTCACAAGGTTTCGTGAGTCCTCGGGTCGTGTCGGACACGCTATTGAGAGTGCACTGGTCGTGCACTATGCTATGTTCAGTCCAGTCTTTTGTTTCAGTGTTTATTCCCAGTTTAAATGGATTAATTCATGATTTAATTACTAATTTAGATCCTAGACATGTTTGTTAATATATATTAGTTTGATTTTGTATATGAGATTGGGTTGTTTGCCATGAGATGGGATTTGGACTCGGGTTGACTGGTACCATCGATACACGATTTATATTCATGTTCCTTATGTTCATTCCTATTTCATCTGATTTTAAGCTGATGTATTATAGGTCTAAATAATCATACAAGTTATTTAATTCATGATTAGTTCAATGGTTTATTTAGATTAGGCTTTTTGATATGAATGGGATTTTGGACTTTAAGTTTGGAGCTCGTATGTAATTAGTTGATACATTGGTTTGATTGGTTTTTTAGTTTCATTTAGAAGAATGAATGTTGATTTCAATACTAATTTTCCTATGTAAATTGTATATTGGAATTCACATTGATTCATTTTCTTAAAGTTAAATTGAATGGTATTAGTTTCTATTGAACTGTCACGCCTAACACTCACTGTTTCATGTGTAAACTGTCATTCAAAAATAGGTTTTTTTTCTCTTTTGAAATGAGTTGGTTTCAGAATTTTCAAATCGGGGAATGTTGGTTAGTTTGGTTTGATGTGGGGGATCTGATTTCATGCTTAGAGGATCACTTTCACATGTTCAGTCCTCTCATTTTGGGTTCAGTCCTAGCCTTCATAGGTTTAGTATTGGTTGAGGTTCAGTCAAAAACCTGAGAGTATATATATGGAATGTCCTGAGTCACATTTCCCATTTTTTTTTCCTGAGACACTGTCCTGTATGTTACACATACACTCAGCCACATTTTCAAGTTCTGAAATATATTGACACATTTCACTCTCACATTGTACTAATTTTTTCTAACACTCATATGCACACATATCTACACATTTCCCTAATGATTCCCTGCCATCTATACAAACCTGTCATATATATTCCTGAAAACTGGAACCTGAGTTTTTAACCTGCAACTAATCTAAGAATTTATCATGTATTTGTAATACACTGTCACCTAAGAATCATGTACACAGACACCATTTCCAACTTTAAGCAACCTGAGATTGAATGTTAGTTTAGGATATGAATTGATTCTCTTCTTTTGCCTAACTGCCATTCAACTGTCTGAACCTATATGAAACCTGAGAATTAAGTTCCTGGGAACTTGTTTACTGATAGCTAAACACAATTCCTGAGATTTATCTGAAACCTGAGATCATGTTCACTGTTGACACCTGTCACCTACACATACTGAGACACATTGGTTCTATCGAGACTGAAACCAAATGCACACATGAACACACAATTTTTCCTTCACTGTTGTAAAACCTGGGATTACATTGCACAAACTATTTTGAGTTTATGGTACACTGATCTTCCTCTTAATTTGCATTTTAATGTTATCTATCTCATGTAATTAATGTGATTAATTATGGTTATATAGTGATAACATGATAGGGTTTATTAAAGAATCATTTTGATGGCCTATTGATTTCGAATTCACTGAATTCTCAAATGGACTGATCCCCTCTTATGAACTGTATTTTCCTGAGTTTAAATTGCATTTCCTGATTTAGTGATTGCTTAAATGTTTGATCTCGATCACCTGCATATGTATTAGGCTTATGGGAAATTAGTTTAGGATTGGTGTTTGACAAATACGTCTTGGTTTCGTTTTGGGTTTCCTGAGAATGGTGTTAACCCACAGTCATAAAAACTGAGACTGTCAATTGGCTTGTTAAAATCCTGAGACACACAAACACACACAGGCACTAATCTACACAAACACGCATAACACATTATTTAAGAATCCTGGGAACTTCTTGTATGCACTAATATGAATTCCTGAAACATAACTGAACCTGGGTTTACCTTGTATACACTGTTTTGATTCCATAGTCTCAAAGCCTGAAATCTAAGAATGAGTTAGACACATAAAACCGAGTTTTAGGTTAATATATAAACTGAAAGGGGACTGAACTTGGTCATATGTAAATATGAGAATGAGTATCAAACACTCACAACTGATTTCCTCATATTTCACTCTCACACTCTCACACACACAGCCCTGTTCACTCTCACATTGCTATACATCCTCATCACTCACACACAACCATGTGTTGATACACACACAATCACACTGTACACAGGTCCTCTTATTACCTGTCATATTTTTCCAATATTTGTTAAAATCCTGTGGCACACATCCTTCACACACACTCAAATCTCACATGTTTTCACACATGTTCCTAACACTACATTGGTTCATGTTTCTTTTTGTGTCTTTTCTATTCCCTAGATGCATGAATCTATATTATGTGAGATGTGTATATATGGGTATCCTACATGTATAGTAATGTGTGTGTACTATTATATATATATGTATGTGTGGTATACATATAGGTAGCCTATATGTTAGGTGTATCTCTATATTAGATTGTATAATATATTAATGTGTGTATTATATTTTAGATATAGATATTGCCATGTGTTATGAGATATGTGGTTTGGTTTTAGGCATGGATTGCCTAATAGTCTAAACTGGGGCTCTTAGCCTATGGGTGGGGCTTGAATGCCAGTTTAGAGTCTAGATTGGGCTTGTGTAGACTTGTTAGACCTAGTATAGACTTGTTTGACCTAGTTTAGACTTGTTGGACCTAGTTTGACCATAGTTGACCTAGTTTGACTTCTAGGGTTGACCAGAGTTGACCGAGAGTTGGCTTTGACCTAGATTGACCTAGATTCATTTAGAATGCATTGAATTACATCTTGTTATCATTTTAGACTTGTTGTGACTTGTGCTGTTCTATAGGAGACAGATACCACTCCTCGGACAGTAGATATTCTTCAGACACTCAGGATACAGGCGAGTACATTCTCTGATCATTTCATATCCTGCTTAGAATTATTTTACTGCATTAAATTACTTTACTTGATACTGTCACGTTGGTCACACAGATTAGTACTATATGGATCCCTTCTTGAGATGTTATCCCTTCAGGGAGCATCGGGTACTACATGTTCTATGCGTTTCACTTACATGGAGTATCACTATGCTTCCTTGGTTCTTTGATCACTTGTGACATATACTCTTATGATCACAGAGTCTTCTTTGAATCCTTATCCCATTTATTGGGTTTCCCAGAATCCCCATTTATGGGACTACTATGTACCACCCTTCGGGGGCCGTTACATAGAATCATAACATAACTTGGTTGGATCCTTGTGTACTGATTGGGGGTACAGGGGAGTATAAATAGCCATGTGAACAATTGTAACACCCAGTTTTCCAGATGAGGGTATTTTTGAAATTTTGTAATTATAATAATTATTTATTGATATTTATTTCACATTATAATTTTTGGTGATTTTTAATTATTTTTAAACTATTTAAAAACTGTTTTAAGTCATGACTTGTGATTTTGATGTGCTGCAAGTGAAACCCTAGAGACTGCATGACCTAGAGCCTAACCATGTCATTAGGATGATTTAATTATCATTTTTAGCCTAGGGGTTGTTAGGTCATTTTGACTTATTTGAATTATTTGATGATTTATTGAATTGGTGAATTCTAGGTTGACTTGACTTGTTGAGACCTAGTGAACTAACCTAGAAGCTAACCCTAGCCATGGTGACCCTAGTCTAACTTAGGTTAACCTACTTTTAGTCATTAGAAACTAATTTTAGAATGAGGGGATTTGGTTTAGTAAACTTAAGTCATGGCTTGTGGTTTCATGAAATGACTTATGGCTTGATGATTTATTTGATCATGACTTGGCCCATGGCCCAGAACTAGAAGCACTAACCCTAACCAAACCCTAAATGACCAGCCATAGGGATCCCCACCCTATATAAACACTTATTCTCTAGGGCTTGCCTCTTTCTTTATTCATTTCAATATTGGAAAAGAAAGGTATTTGTCCCTCTTCCAAAAATCCCCATAAATCCATTTTAATTCCTTTATAATCCTAGTTTCTTGCATTAGAACCTAATACTCTCCTATTTTCTGATTTTGAGGTTTAATCCCAGCTTTGGGTCAATTTGGAGCTTTTGCCATCAAGAGGAGGAATCCCCCATTTAAAGCTTTTCCAAGCTTTTTGCACATATAGGTAAAACCCTTTAAATTGATTTAAAATTCGTTTTTCTTTCCATGTAGGGCTAGATCTAGGAGTCCCCTAGGTGTTCCTGAAATTTGGGTGGATTTCGTGTCCGTTTGGGGCCCGTATCGGACACGTGTCGTATTGTTTTGTAGGTGTTTGATTAAATGCCTCTAAGGTTTTGATTTTTGATTTTTGTAAAACTAATTATATGAATTTGTTGCTCTATATGTGTACTTCACATTTGTGTCCTTCTGAACACATTTCTGGACATGTTCGTGTCCATTTTTGAGCACACATGCGTGCACGAGGATACCGTGCAGTGTCCTGCTGCTCGGGCACTGTAGCGAACACGACACTGCACGTTTTGACACAAAAATTTGTACACAACTAGGACACATGACTGACACAGCGCACACAAAATTTTAGGACATTTTATCGAGCGGATTGGAAGAAATCCCATCCGCATCGAATTGGCACTGCACGACACGCGGTTTAAAACGCGCGCTGATACGCGCGTTTAACTTCGATACGGTGACACGCCGACACGATGCATGGTGTTATACACCTAGCCCTACTATGGGCGAACCCACGTGCACGAGCACGAGGCACGTGTCGTCTTGTGTCGAGAGCACGAGGGCTCGACACGGCTGCACGAGGCCATGTTGCACTGTTTTCCTGACACAGTTATTTCGTTAGTTTTGACACGAATGTGTCCACTTCGTGGACACGTGTAGGCTTGTAGGGACACGTGCACATGTGTTTGATGTTTACCAACCACTAGTTTGTATTTTTAACATGATTCAGTTTCAAATTATCTTTTCCCCCACTGCACTGATACGAGTCACTGTTTTCAATTTTCTGAAATTTTAAGTTATTTTTGAACTGTTTTTATTGATGCTAATCACTATATTAATTCCCCCACATGTGTATTAGGCTATTACACTGATTTGTTATCGACTAGTGTAGAGTTTGGACTTTGAATGGGATTTTGGGACTGCTAGATGAAGAGTCAACTAATACATTGATTTGTTCATTCTGAAATTTGTTCTATTAACTGAGGTTGACTTCTGATTTTAAATTTCCATATTTAAACTGATTTTAATACTTGGATTCCCTGTTAGAATCAATTACATGTGTTAGTTACTGTTGAGGAGTGGGGTTGTACTTGGGTTGGATAGTGATGATAAACCATCAATTTCAGAGTTTTCCTGAGATTGTGCACAATCTCTGATTTCTCATTCCTGAGCTTTAGTTATAATTAACTGTTGTTTGATTCATGAACACTTGTGATTAGTTCACTGTTAGGATTAATTTTCCTTTTGGTTTGATGATTATAGGTAGGGATTTCGAATTGGAGTGGGATGGCATGGGCTGTCATTGCACATCTGAGTTTTCCTCCTTTGCCTTTCAAGCTGAAAGCTGAACCTGAACGCACACATTAGACACTCTACACTATATGCTCACACACCCTAGTCTATTCTTCTACACACTGAATTCATAATCCTATTACACTGAGTTATAGCCACTGTCATATGTATACCTGAAACACTGTTAACCTGGGATTGGAATTTGGTTTTGAATGATAGTTTTACACATGAAAACTGGGAATTTCTTGGGGTTCATGATAGTTGTTTTCTCAGGTTTGGTTGGCAGTAGGGTTGAGAGTTATAAATATATGTGTGAGAGGGGGGGCTCGGGTTAGAAAGAGTTAGGACTGCCTTGGGACATGTTAGTTCACCTAGGTGCGTCCTGTATTTGAATATTGTCCTGCCACATGATGTTCAGCCTTAGAGACCTGCACTTGGTTCCTACATATAGGCACTGTCACTGAAATCTTTACTGTCACACATTTAATTGCTGATTCCTGATAAATTGCACAGCCAAATCTGAAAACAGAGAACAATATGCTTCCCTATATTTCCTACACACACTTGGCACACTTGAATCACATGCTGAACACACACATCACTGTTACTCTGCACACACATGACACTGAGTTGTGCACACCTTAACTGAAACGCTAACCTTCACACTGTTTAGCTAAAGCCTGAGCCACATGGAAACTGGATTTGTTGGGTATGGGATTTGATCCCCATACTGTTTTCTTGAGGGTTGGGATGTTAGTGTGATGATGGTGTTATCCCCAAGTTATTCTACATTGATTTGGGTTCTTTAAATGTTTGAGTTTTACTGAAATTATTCAGTGGCAGTTTCTATTTGTGTCAGTCCATGTTATGTCTTGGTAAGTTCCTATTCTCCTTTATGTTCTGTCTATATTAACTGAACCTTCCCTGTTTTAGATTCATATTCAGCCCCATCCTTGATCTGTCCTATTGTGCATTTATACACATTCTAACTGTCAACACATATACACACACTTGGTCTCAACTAATCACTAAACCTGAAACTGAGAATGGTTGCACACATGGACACCCTACCCCTCTTAACTGTCATTGGCTATAACTTCCTGGGAACAAATCTGAGTTATGCACCGTTTTGGGCTGAACTTTCATGCCTCACTCTACTGTCCACTCTACACTTTCTATTCCTATTCACACTGACACTTATATACAAGTATCTACACACACACACTATATCATAACCCTCTACACTATACCACACTCACTAATTTTTTTCACCCTCGTGTGACACTGTTCACACACAACTTCCCACACACAACCTTAGCCCTCTTTATCTCACTATATATATATATATATATATATATATATATATATATATATATATATATATATATATATATGTATGAAAGTATGTATATGGTGAATATATGCAAATGAATGTAAGAATGTGATATTGTAGGAATGTATATATGATATATGAATTGGTTTAATATGGTTTTGTTAAGCCATGAGTGGTTGTATAAGTATTGGTATAGGTTTAGTCTTATGGTGTGGTTATATAGTGTCATTTCTCTATAGGCTTTGGTATAGGAATGTGGTTAGACTGGAATGACTTATTAGACAAAGTTGACCTTTACCTTTGACCATAGATAGTTGACTTGACATTAGTTGACTTGGTTGACCCTGAGTTGACCTAGTTTGACCTAGACAGTTGACCATATTTGACTTAGAGTTGACTTTGACCTAGATTGGCCTAGAGATCATGTAGATTGCATCATAAACATTATTTGTCTTATTTAAACACATTATAACTTGTACTGCTCTATTTAGGACATTGTGACTCTGGTGCAGACATGTGACATTACACTACTCTTTTCAGAGTATCAGACGAGTACATTCTCTGATAGTTCTCTCATTTACTTGTCAATTACTGTACTTCAGTTCTAGTTAGTTGTATGCGATTCTCTGTTACAACATGTATGGATATTTCTGGATTTATGTATACGACACACAATTATTATCTGGCCTCTATTACTGGAATCATTCTGGAATCATTTACTGCTATCTTCATATTACTGGCTGGACTCATCTTGAATCATTGGATCAGAATTCTGGATTCACTTGCTGGGAGGGGAAATACTAGAGTAAGACATGTAGACATATCCTATTTCTGGAATCACCCTTTGCTGGAATCAAACTGGAATGATAGCCATCTCACACCCGGCCAGGTGTGTGATGTGCCAGATTACCCATAGCCGTTTATATGTCGATCTCGGTATTTTAAAACACACTGCTAGAGTATAGGCTAGACTCATCCTGGAATCATTGATCACTATAACTGGAATCGTCCCTTACTGGATTCATCTTGTATTAGATTCATCTTGTACTGGACTTACATTGGAGTTACACTTGTCTATATTGCTGTCTGGACTTTATATCATATTACCCTGGTTCAGCTAGTTCTATTTTTACAGTCTTCATTACTATGATTCTTCTCTTGTTTAGTTATTTTCTTTCCTTGCACTTTATCTGTCTTTCTTACCATCACCTGAATATAAACTGCCATTTTCATCAATACAACTGTCTATAACTGTTTTATAGTTCTCTGTCATTTACTTGGGTTTTCTAGATGAGATGTGCTCGTTCCTGTCCTGACTGGACCTGTTGTAAATTTTACAGATGATTGCCCTGAGGACACATGCCCTACATGTTACAGACCAGGAGATGGCTTAGCTACCTATGGCCCTGACACTCAGGAGTGATCGGAAGTTTAGCTAGTTTGTCTTGTTTTAGTTTTCATGTTTAGAACTGGAGTTGTATATAGAGATTTGAGACTTGAGATGTATTTGAGATTTTTGAGTTTGTTGTTATTATATCAGTAGTTTTGTTGTCTTCAATTTCTTAGTTATATTTCGGTGATATCTTATCGTGCTTAGACTGTGATTGAGTTACACCATATCTTATACTTGTCCTCCGTTCGGAGTTGATCATGATCAGTACACTATATACTGCATGAGTTGATGGTTAGTTAGAGACTTAGAATAGCGTTCTACCGCCGACACTGTGGCGTAGGCTGGGCGCTGTTACGTTCTCGTACCCTCACAGTGGGTGCGGGTCGTGATAACAATTCCAAAGTAGAATAGCCATGTACGCCTCTTTAGTATAGCCATGTGCAAATCAAGCCGTTCACATGTCGACTTTGTACTCTAAATCACTAGTCACTGGTAGCTCTTTACTTATCGTAGATACTTCTATTACTGTTCTCTCTCTCTCTGTTTACATATTGCATTTCTTCAGTATCTATATCTTACTTTACTGCATGATTATATTTTCTAACCTGCTATGAACTGTTGAGATGTATTGTGCTCGCTCCTGTCCTGACTGGACCTGTTGAAAATATTGCAAAGGACGAGGAGGAGGCCTGTACGGATACCTTTTGCAGGACAGCTCTAGCTGACGACTTTACCCTACTGCCTAGACTAGCTTAGTTAGGCTTTATCTTACTTATGTTGTCTTGAGACTAGTAGTTAGACTTTATTTCTGTCTTTGAGATCTGGGTTGTATATTCTTTCATATTCAGTAGCTGAGACCTTGTACTCTGGATATCTGCTGAGATGTTATCTTAGACTATTTGATCATCTGTATTTTCCTTGAGTTTTATATCATATCGTGCTTCTTCTTCCTTAGTTGTGATTGAGTTTATTTTCTGCTATGTCACCCCCATTCGGGGAGTATAAACTGCTTAGCTAATATTGTTAGATGTTGTGACCTAGGACAGCGTTCTACCGTCGACACTGAGGCGTTGGCTGGGCGTTGTTACGCTCTCGTACCCTCACAGTGGGTGCGGGTCGTGATATTATACTATTTGCAGGTTGTTTGGCCGATCAACAGTGCTAACTGGGTTGTTCACTTAACCATTGGTCGTCCTCATTGGGTGGGGAATTGTATTGCTAACATGGAAGCATCCAATGGCTCCCTTACACTAGTCACTCTCTTTCTCTTCTCCTATAAACACTCTCATCTTTATTCTCTCACTCTTACACTATCTTCTTCTCCACCTCCTTTCCTTCCTCCTTGAGCCAACCCTTGACGTAAACCCTGAGTTTGAGGTCTTTAGACCCACCTAGGAGAACTTAAAGACCTAAAGCTAGCAGCATTAGATATAGGCAACTACATTTTGTACTTGCGGATAAATTAAGTTTTATTAATTAAATGCTTTATGAACTATTGTTAATTATATTTAAATTTTTTATTTCAATTTTTTTGCAATTTCTTAGTGAAATTTAGTATAAATATGATGGGTTGGTGTGGTCTTGACATATGATTTTAGCTTTGGGATAAATCATATGATACTATGGTGTAACTGTGGATTTGAGTATGAAATTTAGATTTTGATCCCATCCATAAGTTAGTAAAGGTTGTAGGAACCATTTACTAATTGTCATAATTGTTTGAAATCATTTGTTGAAAATTTGGCTGCAAGAACAATATATTTTTCTAATGAGTCCAGTATATTGTTTTGTGAGACATAACAGTATATTGTCAGTAATGTAGAAGCAAGGAAAAATATAAATATTGCAAGGTCATGTGACTAGCGGACATACATCAAAAATAAAATGTTTCCAGTAGAAAATACTACATTGCTAGTCTCCCAGGAATCCCAAAAGCTGCAGCGGACAAATGATCCAACAAGCCAAGTACTCAAACAGGAAATAGTCTCTTTATTAGTCTGCATCCCTAAGTAACAACACTGCTAGAGATTGCTTCGAGTAACAAAGTGACTGTGAATCACATAATACAAGGAATGAACCATAAGAAGTAGAATATCTTTAAAGTTATTCACTCAGTTCTGACACGTAGCTGGAGAGGTTACTTTTCTTTCTCACAAGAGTTATATTTCATTCGAGAGTGAACAACCAGCATAATTGGTTACCTTTATTGTTAATGCTTTAATTCGACAATTTTGTCAGCACGATTAATAGTTGACAATTTACAATAATTGAAGAGGTATGGCTCATAATAACTGACAAATCCCAAAAATGGGCCAGTCAAAGCAATCTTGAAGGACAAGAAATCACCTTTTAAATGAAGATAGAGCTTTTTGCTGATCGCTCACAAATGAAAAGTTTACTAATAGAAGGTCACACTCCTTACGATCTAGCAGAATAGTCTGTAATTTTAATGAAGACAATTTTTGCCCCAAATTGTTGCTTACGTGGAAATATGTGTGCAACCGTCAACCCACGATCACCATACTCTGCACTAAAATCTATAGTTTTATGGTTACATAGGTACACGTGTATAGTCGTTAACCTACAATTTCCTTCATGATCATTTCATAGTCCGAGAAGCTGCAACAACACAAACCATGTGGCGTCCTTGCCTTATTTCAAGAGAACACGCCTTACTTTGTGAGTAAGAAGTAGGCCATGTTCACACATGGTTATTGTTCAGACGTGGGATAAGCAACTCCCACTCAGAAACTGTTTTAATGGGCAGTAATCCCAGTTGCAGTTTCTTTCCAAGTGTTAGCCTAATGATTGTGTCATGTTTTTGAGTATGGTTAATCAATTAAGTTTAACATAATTATATCACTAATACTAATGCAAACACTATAGTTTTGTTACTTAAACTTAGTATTGTCCTAAATATTTATTAAATTTATCATACTATTTATTTGTCTAACACGTATTTGCAAACAAGCAGTCAGAAACATGACATACGCAATAAAAAATTTATGATGGGCCAAAGACGATGTTAAACCAGAAGATTCTATGAACCGCCTAACGATTACTCTAGGGACTCTGACTCGGGGGTTCTACTGCCCGATCAGCGGACAGGGGTCAAGGGGACAGCACCCCCATGGGGGCTTGGGGGCAAAACTCCCGAAACGTGTACAGATTTCCAGATTTATTTATTTTTGGACAACTACCATCAAGAAAAATGCGTCATCAAAGTGCTCTTATTTTTTATATTTATTTATGTATCTTGCTTTTTATTGAGCCTAGGAGCGTCGAGTCGCAACTTTCACTTGCTCAACTTTCTAGCCTCTCCACAAAAAAGCCTAAACCAGTTTTCAAATCCTGTTTTGCCCACAAGCCAAAATGCCAGCCCATTTCAAAGAACCTAAAATCCATTTCCTTCTACACTTTGACTTAACTAGTCATAGGGCAACCGAACTCGAACCTAGTTTTGCCAAAACTCGGACTGAATTCGGTCACCCTGACCCCTATTACATTACATCACCTTGTAGAATCGACTCCAACGTTCGATATTTTAAATGTTAGGAAACCGAACGATCTCCAGAAATACTATAGTTGAGTTTCACATTATTTTTATCTCATCTCATCTCGTCTCATATCTCTATCTCTTTCAAAAGAGGCATTTGTGCTATTCTCTTTCAAATAAAAGCCTTTACGACTCCTAGCCAAGCCAATACCAATTCTAATTTGATCTAGAAGTTGGTTCGAGTTGTAGAGAAGGCTTGAAAACCAATTCGTTTTTATCCTATTTCTGAAGTCGACAGGTCCTTCAGATCAAAGGCTTTTGTATGTGAAGTAGTGCTCTTCGGACTAAAAGCACATGTTGTAAGAAGTTGCAAGTAGTTCGGATTCAAAGCTTGTGTTTTACTGTATAGTGGATACAACATTGACCTAGAGTTCTCGAGACTGGACTAGTCCTCTCAGAAGGGAACCAGTATAAACCCCGGTGTTTGAATTTGCCATTTCTAATTTCCTTATTTTACGCATTTATTGAATTACTGCATGCTTCATATTAGTTGTTTGTCATATAATTTTTTAAGTGATGATTATTATTTCGCTGCACACTCATACTCTATCCACCCCCATCTAAAGGTACTCAACGGTCCTACAATTGGTATCAGAGCAAGGACTCTATTATTTGGCTTAACATCCTTAGAATAGATCCTTATTATCTTTGGTATCAGAGCAGGTTACCAAATGTTTCTACAATTGGTATCAGAGTGAGGTTCTATTATATAACACTGTAGAGGTGCTCTGTTTCCAATTTTCTACAATTGGTATCAGAGCAGGTTATATACAAATATAACACTCTAGAGTATATAAATTTACATGCCAGCCTTGAAATCAATATTCACCGGTGAAGGAAAGTTCACAAATAGACCCCCACTATTTGATGGAACCAACTATACTTATTGGAAGATATAGATGATCATTTACCCGAAGCCTCTAGATTTTGACCTTTGGTCAATTATTATTAGTGGCTATAAAAACCTACTATCACCTCTATTATCACTTTTCTATAATAAACAAGCCTTATTATAGTTACATAGAGGAAGAAAAGAAGTAAGCTAGCCTTGATGCTAAGGCAATGAATGCTTTATTTTGTACTGTAGACATAAATAAATTTAATTGTATTTCTACTTGCACTACATCACATGAGATATGGAAACTTCTTGAAGCTACTTATGAAAGTAGGTATGAAAGAGAAGCTAACGACTCAAGAGAAGAAGATAGTTCTCATAATGCTACAAATGTGTGCATGATGGCATTAGGATTTGAGGTGCAACACAAACCCTTATATGAAGAAGAGCTTGTTTGCTACAACTGCAAGAAGACAGACCACATCAAAGAGGATTAACATACTGCTAAAAAGAAGAACCACTACAAAGGAAGGATGTCGGCCAGCAAGTATGCTAATACATGCATATGATGTGAAAGCGAGGCAAGCGACTCTGAGCAAAAAAGAAAGCCCTCGTCAATATGCAAATTTAGGCTTAACAGCATTATCCAATGAAGTACAGAATAATCCATTTTTTGAAGAGAATGAATTTTCTTATGATGAACTTTCTGATGCTTTTAGTGACTTACTTGATGAACACAAAAAAATATTTGACAAGTACAAATAGTCTGGAAAAGAGATCAAAGAATACACGACTAAGTTATAGAAAGGTTGTCTACCCTAGTGAATAATATAAGGGAGACACCTTCCACTAGTAACACGAAAGAAGTGTCGACTCTTAACCTGAGTCAGCATGATGCTTTCGAAAATATTGAAAAGGGAGATCAGGATTATGAGAGCTTAATGCCTTATATGAATTAGAGACGAAGAAGTACTGTATAGCTGCACAAAAGGTAGATGTTATTGTAGACCCGTTGACCAATTTTTCCCCTCTTATTTATTAAATATATACCCATTTGTTATTGTCTCATTTATTTGTTAGGTTTTATATTTCTTTTCTTTACCTAAAAATATCAATAGAGGATCAAACGAGAAATATAGGAATTGACAGGGACCTTAGTGCATAAATTCAAATTTTAAACTTCTTCTGTTGCTGGTCGACCCTTAGAGAGATTGATCGACTCAATCTAGAGATAACTCAGATCTTTAAAATAAATCAAAGGGGGATTAATTCCAATCTGATTTAAATCAGATTCGCTCTATCTACTCCCATAAACCCTATACATATATATATGTAATCACGGTAGTAGCCGACCTTGATCACCCACAAGTTTGTGTTCTTCTCCACCGCAAGGAAGTCAAAGAGCAACCTCAAAGTTCTGTTGAGAGGAGAACCGAATACTTCATCAAGTTAATTGGACTTGACTCAGTACTCGACCCGTGACAGCAGCTCAGGACCACAGGCAAGTATACCTTGCCTTCCTCTACAGTTTTATTTACATGTATTACATTTCCATATTCAGTCTTTTGATTGTTAGTGGATATGTGCTCCTCCTATTATATACTATTGAGTTGTCTCATTGATATATGGTCGTGTTCATGTTTGGCCTTGTAGTTCACATTTGGAGTTGTTCTCACTAGTACCTTGCTTGAGTCGTGTCATAGAACGAGTACGTGTTGTTGAACTGCTAAATCCTTGTTATCATTTTCTCAACCAGAGAGTCCACACTCGCGATGAGGGTTGACTCGTTGCACCAGAGAGTCCACACTCAGGATGAGGGTGTTTGTCGTTTTCATTGGCACCAGAGAGTCCACACTGGGGACGAGGGTGTTTGCCTTGTACTAACCAGAGAGTCCATACTTGGGACGAGGGTTAGTGCTTAGTTCAAACCCGTGAGTCCACACTCGGGATGAGGGTTTGGTTTTCCATTGATCTCGTGTTCATCCGGCAGTTCATTTACGCGTAGTTTGTTCTAGTGTCCGTGTCCATAGCCACTTGTCGTATTCTGTCTTTCTTGCTTAATTTCTTATGCATGATAGAACTGTTAGATAGGCATGTTTTTATGTATCTTGCTAGTCTTCTGAGGACCTGATGATCTCTTCAGGTTTAGCCGAGTTTGAGTCAGGAGCAGACGAGAGGGTTTGAGTCAGCATCAGACCACGGTGCCTTGCAGTTGAGGTTGTCTTGATTAGCAGTTTGCACTCAATTAGTTTATTTCATGTATTTCTCTATTTCTGTCTAATGGTTGTGGATTTGCGTCCACCGGATGTCACTTGATTTTGGAAACATTCAGTCTATGTTCTCTATTGTTCAGTTTTATTGACATTCATTGATCTCAGTTGATACTTTATTATTCTGTGGATGAGAAATAGACTGCCATGACTTGTGTTTATTCGACAGTGTTCTACCGCCGACACTGCGGCGTAGGCTAGGCTTGGACACGTCTTGTATTCGAAAGCGGGTGCGGGTCATGGCAAGTTTTTTTGGTGATCCATACAGGTCTACGTTAATCACTTCGGTTACGTCACTGTACCGTCGTGAGCCTGCAAATAGGATCAGACTCATAGGATCTCATCCACATGTCTTGACTCCTTGTTGATCTCTATCCTTGATTATTCATTAAATCCTTGACTTGCACCCTGCTTGAAATTCTTCAACGGCTAAAGTGTTTTCTTTTGTTACAGTTATGATGGACTCTCAAGACAGGAATAACGTTCCCCTGAACACTTCACCGACTGCAGGAGGTTTTTTCACATACATGACCACACTAACACAAGGAGGCCAGCTCACTCACATGGGCAATCCGCCACAGCCGCAACTCTCGAGATTTCACAGAAACAACATTCCACCACCTCCACAGTTTCCTTCGCAGACTCCACCACTAGTATCTGTCCCACCGCCAGCACAAGTCCCACATCCAGTACGTGTTCCACATCCAGTAACAGCCATGCACCCAGCACCAGCGATGAACCCAGATCCTATGATACATCCAGCACCTACGATATATCCTACACCTGTTCTGCCTCCGCCACCAGCACTGGATAATGTTACATACCTGGGGATCTTCCAGCCGCAAGCCAACATGTTCTGCGACACTTTGAGAGAGGCTCTTCAAATTTGAGATGCTCCCCGATAGCGTCCTGGAACTTCCAAGAACTTTATGGACCTCCAGCCCAGGGAGTTTTATGGGACAGAGGGGATCCTTTATGCTGATGAGTGGTTAGAGAATATGGAGCGATACCTGAAGATGGCCCGAGTCCCAAAAGATCTGAAGATCGAGTCAGCTAGTGGACAGCTTTTCGATATCGCACGAACGTGGTACCAAGGCGAGCCCCAATTTTCTGCTCCAGATGTAACTTGGAAGGAATTCAAGCGACTGTTCAAGAAGAAATTCTATCCATACGTAGCACGAGAGGCGTTGGTGAGTCAGTTCGAGCACCTAGAGCAAGGCAACTTTACCATCGACGAGTACATATTAGAGTTTTCTCGCCTCAACTGCTTCGCAGAGAGCTTGGTCAGCACCCCTGAAGACAAGATACAATGATTCAGGACGGGACTATCTCACAAGATTCGTCTAGCCATCGCCACCAGTCAATCCGCCACTTACGAGGAGATTCTGGAGGTCCCCCAAGCTATAGAAGAGGAGCTGAGCACAAGCCGAAGAGGAATTGAGACGCATTCGGAGGAGGCAACAACCAACCAACACCCACAAAATGCCCCAACATTCCAGGGAAGACCTCAACACAGCAGCATCAACAGCACCCACGAGCAGCCCCACAATAAGTCTAAGATTTTCCCACCTGTCACTATTGCAAGAAGAGGGGCCACGTCCAAGAAGACTGCCGTAGATGGTTAAGATTGTGTTACACTTGTGGATCCAACTAGCACCTATCACGAGATTTCCCGAAGAGAAATGCGACTGCCCCACCATTACCAGCCGCATAAGGAGGACAAGCTTTTGCCATAATCACAGAGGATACGACAACGCCACAAGGAGCAGCTGGCAGAAATTTCCAGTAAATATTGGTCGTAGTATTATAGATAAGCCTATATTAGGCTTGGATTTAAGAAAAATTGAATTACTTATATAGCAGTTTAAGTTAGACTATATATTCTAGTAGATCATGGCTCATTAAATTTTGAAGACGAAATTTGTTTAAGGGGGGTAGATTTGTAGGCCCCTTAATCAATTTTTTTTCTCTTATTTATTAAATTTATACCCATTTGTTATTGTCTCATTTATTTTTTAGGTTTTATATTTCTTTTCTTCGCCTAAAAATACCAATAGAGGATCAAACGG
The DNA here is from genome assembly GCA_029216955.1 of Iris pallida. Lineage (NCBI taxonomy): Eukaryota > Viridiplantae > Streptophyta > Magnoliopsida > Asparagales > Iridaceae > Iris > Iris pallida. The sequence goes on from JANAVB010006998.1 coordinate 4,050,427, forward strand.
GAAATATAGGAATTGACAGGGACCTTAATGCATAAATTCAAATTTTAAACTTCTTATGTTGTTGGCCGACCCTTAGAGAGATTGATCGACTCAATCTAGAGATAACTCGGATCTCTAAAATGAATCAAAGGGGGATTAATTCCAATCTGATTTAAATCAGATTCGCTCATATATATATGATCAAGGTCGGCTGCTACCTTGATTATATATATATATATATATATATATATATATATATATATATATATATATATATATGTATGTAATCAAGGTAGCAGCCGACCTTGATCACCAACAAATTTGTGTTCTTCCCCACCGCGAGGAAGTCAAAGAGCAACCTCAAAGTTCTGTTGAGAGGAGAACCAATACTTCATCAAGTTATTTGGACTTGACTCAGTGCTCGACCCGTGACAGCAGCTCAGGACCACAGGTAAGTAGACCTTGCCTTCCTCTACAGTTTTATTTACATGTATTACATTTTATTATTCAGTCTTTTGATTGTTGGTGGACATGTGCTCCTCGTATTATATACTATTGAGTTGTCTCATTGATATATGGCCGTACTTATGTTTGGCCTTGTAGTGGACATTTGGAGTTGTTCTCACCAGTACCTTGCTTGAGTCATGTCATAGAACGAGTACGTGTAGTTGAACTGCTAAATCCTTGTTATCGTTTTCTCAACCAAAGAGTCCACACTCAGGACGAGGGTGTTTGTCTTGAACTAACCAGAGAGTCCACACTTGGGATGAGGGTTAGTGCTTAGTTCAAACCCGTGAGCCCATACTCGGGATGAGGGTTTGGTTTTCTATTGATCTCGTGTTCATCCGGCAGTTCATTTACGCGTAGTTTGTTCTAGTGTCCATGTTCATAGCCACTTGTCGTGTTGTCTTTCTTGCTTAATTTCTTAAGCATGATAAAACTGTTAGATAGGCATATTTTTATGTATCTTGCTAGTCCTTTGAGGACCTGATGATCTTTTCAGGTTTAGCCAAATTTGAGTCAGGAGCAGACGAGAGGGTTTGAGTCAGCATCAGACCACGGTGCCTTGCAGTTGAGGTTGTCTTGATTAGCAGTTTGCACTCAATTAGTTTATTTCATGTATTTCTCTATTTTCGTCTAAGTGGATTTGTGTCCACCGGATGTGACTTGATTTTGGAAACATTCAGTCTATGTTCTCTATTGTTCAGTTTTATTGACATCCATTGATCTCAGTTGATACTTTATTATTCTGTGGATGAGAAATAGACTGCCATGACTTGTGTTTAATCGCCAACATTCTACCGCCGACACTGCGACGTAGGCTGGGCTTGGACACGTCTTGTGTCCGAAAGTGGGTACGGGTCGTGACAGTTATATCTGACAAATATGATGAGGCATGTGCAATCTCTAAAAAGTTAGAGATTAGGTTGGAAAACAGGTAATACCTACTACCCAATCAAATATCTGTCCTATAACACATCACACACATGATATGACATGATTAAAGAAAGCACGTAAACCAAATGCTACACATCATCATGATTTATTCTACAAGTATCTACAAAAAAACACAGAAGTCACATGTCTACACCATGACACCTAGCACCAACACCTTTGCTATATACAATTATTGTGGTAAATACGGACACATCTCACAGTATTGCAGAGTTAGAAAACTAGTTTAAATGAATGTATATACTTGGTTACTAAAGACTAACAAATATGGATTCATGTTTTGGATACAAAATTATTCGCCTTTTGGTGCAGGAGAAGCCTCTTATATCAAGTAGAACTATAGAACATATTGGTGATTGCAAAACTACAAAGGGCTATCTTCTAAGCAACTACACCAACATAAGTTTGGCAACTATAACCACTTTAGTAACATGTTAAACGATTATTCTTAAATGTTTTATTTATAGAATCTAGCATATTTTTTAATCAATATCTTACTACTAGTTCTCATTGATATTCTTTAATTGTTATATAGTTAAATCAATGTGACATGTAATACTAGCATGCCTAATTTAATTCTCTTGTAATCTAGCATGACTAATTGTTTAGTTCACACTATGTAGACTTTTACTTGTTTTTTATTAGTGTGACACATTTATATATGCATGTTATTTTTTCGATCTTTATTTACAAAACATGAATATCACTCTAGTACATAAGATCTTGAGTTTAATTTTTTTAAATTATTTTCTTATATTTGGTTCTCTTTATATAGATATTACTAATCATACTAGTTGTTCCTACAATTGGTAACACAGCTGGTTCTTATGTATACTTTTTTTTGAGAAATAGGGATTATGGATTCCGATGTTGTATGATAATATTGCATAATTCCTTTAAAATCTATGTTTTTAAAGTAGAGATTATTTTGGGTATAAGTCGAAAGGGTTGTAATCCCTCTATTCCTAAATAAATGAGATTTATAATTTATTCCTAATATTTTATTATTTTCAAAATATTTTATTCAGAATTTATTTAACATTTTTAATAATAATGGTTTATTGGAATATTTTATTTTGAAAGTATGGTTTTCATTATAGAATTTATTTGTTAATAATTAATTGATATTGTACTAATTACTTTTGATTATTTGAAATATTATTTTTGGATTAATTGTTATCATTAGCTAAAAGATTATTTTATGTTTATTTAATTATGTTTTCTAATATGGTAATGGCAGACTTATGACTTCCTTCAGCTTGATTGGTTATTTTGGAAATCCATTATGGAATGCTTAGCCACATGACTTGGTGGAAATATTCTGGAATCATTAACTAATCAGGATTAATCATGATTAGTCCAGAATATTATAGAAATGTCCTCCTAGCCCATGTGCCTAAAGATTCAAGGACTTTTCTATTGATAGTTGTAAATAGCCCCATTAATGGCTGACTAATTATTCTTAATTCTAGTGGCTAACTGTTGTGTCCTAGTATCCGTATCCTTTTTACTATTTTTTATTTTTTTACAATTACATTTCCTATGTCCATTCCGATACGGACATTTCCTGTGTCCACTACCACCCCAACCGTGTCCACTACTACCCCTACTATGTCATGTGTTCCATAAGTCGCCTCGCCGCTCGATCAGATATGGCCGACTCACCGCCAGATCTCTGCATCTCCGTCGCCACCAACCGCCTTGATCCACCGTAGCCACCGCCATAAAGAACTCTCCCTGCCATCAGATCTGGCCCTCTCAGTGAGTCCCCACAGTCACGCCCCGATTCGGGAAATCATTCGCTTCGCTTTGATTCACGCCGAATTGTTCATCCTCGCTAAGGAGTGATGTCGTACAAGTCTGGAGTTGCACTTGTACAAGGCAAGAACGTGCACTTTTGTGTCATTTCGAAATATTTGAAAATAAGCCACATTTGCAGAAACATTGAGTACACAAAATAGGAAGCAATAGTATTCATTTTATTGATAATTGTAGCCAAAATACAACTTTTTTGGTGCGTTTTGGAATGTCTTTCCGGTTACATTGATTCATAAAAAGAAATACAACTGGTAGGCTGCTATAAAATAATTTCTCGTTCTATACATCATGCCCCTTTAGTACTTTTGAAATCTAAGCAACATTCTTTGAAAGCTCCGCAATACTTTGTGCGTCTTTATTGAAAGTAACTTTGAAATGAAATAGCAGCAACTCAAAATCCTTAGTTCAGACGTGCGCCCGAGCCTTCTCCAGTACCTGTGTATGCGGGGTCAGCACATTATAGAAATGCGCTGGTAGCCCCTTTGGCCCACTCAGCTAAACCAACATTTGTATTTAATGACAAGCATTTTAAATCATGAGATTTGTTAGGGACATGCAACATTCATAGTAAGTCACAATTGAGGAAACATGATATTATATGAAATAACTGTTTACTTTACTATTGGCCGAATCCAGCTTTTCTGCTTAAGATACATGATAATAATAATACTTACCGCCCCTACATAAAATAATCATTAGCATGCATCCTGACTACATGGCCACTGGCGTTGTTAATCCATACGGACGTTTGCCATATAGGACTTCAAGGTAATGTGATGACTCCAAAGTAGGTAGCTAGCCCCTATGGATGCCTCGCAAGACCCATGTTCCTACTAGCACGCTAATGTTTTCTCCTAGGCCGAATCGGCCCCCAGCTCTCCGGGTACCGTTCGAGAAAACATATCACCAAACCTTGTGCACAAGTTGTCCATGACCATGCGAATGCGTGTTTGACTCGATAAGCATACAGTGCATGGTAATATTGAAAGTAAAGAGACAACATGTTCATTCCCAACATTTCATATTCATCAACTCAGGCATCAATTCATTTCATTTTAATGTTGATTTCATCGCAACATTTCAATGTTCATAGGGACAAGCATCATTTCAATGTTCATGCGATAATTCATTCATTAACAGAGTGCTAGCAGCAAATCGATTCATTCAATGTTCATATCTCTAGCTTCTTAGTGGTATTGACTTGTGGTATTAGCATCTTATTATCGATCAACGGATGTAGCAAGGCAATACGATAATTCATTTAGTTCGCATGAAGGAGTAGCGAGAGGGACAAGCCACCACAGAGAATCCGTACTCACCAATTATAGAATTGTCGAGAGGGAGAGAAACACTTGCGCGCTTAGCCTTTCGTCACACGTTCGTCTGCAATGGCACAAAAGTTTGGTTAATACTCTGTCTCGTTATGTTCCTTTCTTTTAAAATTCTCAAGAATGAATGCTATAAAAATTGATAAAAATAGGCAAGAATCAAATCATCGAAAACCATTCAGAAAAGCATCCATCAAAACAAAGCAGCAAAACACCCAGAGAAAACTCTTGGACTCATTTCAAGAGAAACTAATCTATTAATTGGAAAGGTTCTTATGCATTTATCCGTGATCGATTAGATACCAATGATAAGTTTTCCCAATACTCGGTTTCGACCGAGTTGATCAAGCCACAAGCCTTACTGTCATGACCCGCACCCACTGTGAGGGTACGAGAGCGTAACAGCGCCCAGCCTACGCCGCAGTGTCGGCGGTAGAACGCTGTTCTAGGTCATGAACTATAAATAACATAATATGAATGCTCTCCATAAGGAGGCCAACACAGAGGTACAACTCAATCACAATCTAGAGATAGAATATGGCACGATAAAATAGATAAGAGAATCCTTAACCGAGGTACAACAAAAATGAAATACAAGTCTCAACATCTCTACAATATACAAACTCTGAATCAAGAACAACAACTAAACATAAAAGGAAAACAGTCTAAACTATCTATACTAAGCAAGGTATCGTCCTCAGCAGCTGCCTGAACCTCCCCTGGGGTCCAGGTCGCGAGTGTCAACTAGGCAAACTCTAAGTAAGGGTGCAGGGTGCCTCATCATCCTCTGTAAAATTTTCAACAGGTCCAGTCAGGACGGGAGCGAGCACAAAACATCTCACGCAGTTCATATCATGTTAGGAAATATAAAGCATGCAATAGAGTATGGTACATGAAATGCTGAAAGTAAGAAGTATATAAAAAACAGTAGAGATTTGATAACAGAAAATATCTAAATATGATAAATAAGAACTGTAAGCCTACTGTGATTTATAGTACAATATGGTTATGTAAACGGTCTAGGAAAATGTAATGGTAACTCCATTGTACGTGGGTGTACAATAGACATATACAATAGTTATACAATGTTGTACAATAGGATTTGATTACATAACCAATTCTACTCCCCCTCCCTAAATCAATACACAAGGATCTACTCCGGTTACGTTATCTTGAACAATAGTGTACAATGTTATACAATAGATGTACAATATTATACAATAGATGTACAATGTTATACAATGGATGTATAATGTTATATAATGGATGTACAATATTATACAATAGATGTACAATGTTATACAATAGTTGTACAATGGTCTATTCCTGGGACTCATGTGATACTGAGAGTACAATATGCACAAGGAGTATACAAGGATATGGGTATTCAATAAATACAATATGTAAGTGAAACGCACATATCAATATGTATTTAGTGAATACAAGGAGATAACATCTCAGAAGAAGATCCATATAGTACCAATCCATGATAATGATCGTGTCAGCATCAAGTACAGTAATCTAGAGCAAGAATATAAATCCAGACAAGTATGAAATGGTCAGAGAATGTACTCGCCTCGTATCTAAATGTCTGAAGTAAATGTACTGTCCGAGATGAGGTACCTGACTCCTAGTTAGAGCAACACAAGTCAAGATGTACACAGGGAATGATAAATATAATCTACAATGCATCTGCATGCTGTCTAGGTCAAACTAGCCTAAAGTCAACACTTGGTCAACTCCAGTCAACTAGACTAGTCAAACTAGGTCAAATCCTAGCCCAACAAGTCTAATAAGTCTCACTTGGCCTAACCAAGCCTAGTCTAGCAATCACACACCAATCACAAGGCTATACAAGCCAAACACAAGCCATCACATTCAATATTATACATAAGAGAAAGGAAGCTAACGTGTAAAGCTATGTGTGTGTGTGAACATGGAGGTGCACATGAAAAGATAATTCAACACTAGGCCCTATATCACATATATGTATATATAACTATAGGAAAACTCTATTTACCACATTAACACATTTAACCATGTATAGTATATATATATATATATATATATATATATATAGAGAGAGAGAGAGAGAGAGAGAGAGAGAGAAGAGCATGTGTATGTGTTCATGGGTGTGTGTGTGTGTCATGAAAGTGCACAAGAATATGTGTGTGTTATCATGGAATGAGTGTTAGGCAATGTGTGAGTGAGAGTGTCAATGAGTGAGGGTGTGAGGGTTATAGTGTAGTGTGCATTGTGTGTGGAGTGATAGTGAGGCATGACAGTTGTGTAGCAAAGTGTCAATAGGAAGTTAACATTCACATATATGAGTTCTCATGTATCTCTTATTTAGTGAAACAAAACTAAATTCTAGTTTTATTCCTAACAAGGCTACATATATTACATCTATTATTACATTACATTCATGCTTGCATTCATTCATCATTCATTTATTCTCTTGCACCACTATATGCACCATACATTACATACTATGGAACCTACATATTCATTACAAGCTATACTTATACATGCTTACATTAGATAGGATACTTACACCTCATACATTATTTATTTAAACATTTACTCATGCTTGCATTCTCTATTTAATTGTATAATGTATATACATTAACATGGGTTAAAATCAAATAGAACATTATATTACACACAAGGGTGCACAAAATGCATATGCCGAATAGTAAGTCCTACTAATAATCAAAACTGTACCATCTCAGCATGAATTAAAATCTAGGATTAAAGTATGTTATAGATCTATGTGTTAGCTTTCCGAAACTTCAAACGGATCGCGTTTTCATTTCCGGAAACTCACGGAATCGCGAAAACACCGAGAACGCGTTTGTCTTTCGTACAGCTGACACTTAAATAATTCTCCAGACAGTTATATAAATAATTAGGCCTATTAATACATGTTTTTGGAAAGCTAACTTCAATACACTTCTTTTAAAAAAATGGGAGATTAAACCGAGCTTTGAGCTAGAAGTTATGACATTTCTAAGTTAGGGCTGAAATTAAAAACGTGGATAAAAATTATGACAGATTTGGGTAGTTTGAGACAAAAGAACACAAGTATATAACATAATATATCAAGAACTCACTCTCTACACTAATATATATATATGAGACACTATAGAACACATCTCCAATACAAAAATATGAGATTAAACATGTAATAATTCATTCATACATAACAACAACACATAGTGTGTCCAAATTTGGGATTTTTCCACATGGACACAACCACAACACAAAGGACACTCCTATGACTTCCAAATAGACACGAAATGGACACAAATGGAGATACAACCATGGGGGTCATTCCTATGGGTTCAAAATAGACCTATATGCATGAGAAAATAAAAAGGAGAAGGGATTTATACCCCCCGGTAGATCGAATCGAAGAAAAGCCTTCCCGGAGCGACACCGACACGTAGAGATTCCAAAAGGACACGAACGAGCTCCGAATCCTCCCAAACTTGGGTAGCTTCCTCCTTGGCTAGAATGGAGAAGGAAAGAAGAAGATTTGGTGGCGAAATGGAAGGATTTGGTGGAGAAATTGCTAGGGATTGCTCTCTAGAAATTTTGGGAAGAACAAGAGAGAGAGAGAGTGTGGATGAGAATAATGAAATAAACTTGAGTCCATCCTCTCCCAAAGTGGCTGGCCGTATGGAGCTATTTGTCCTATTATGGTAAGGTCCAAAATGCTCCCACTAACCTATTCTATGAGTATTAGGAAAGGGCTAATTGGTTGGGGCTAAATTAGTCATTCTAAAGTCTCTAATCACACTAACCTTATCCATAATAATTAGTCTAACCTCTAACTAAAATATTTCTATCATGTGGACTAAATTTAATATCATGTGGGCCATGCATAACTAGTGTGTGGGTCCCACTAGAGTCAAACTACCCCCGGGTCCCTGTTTCAAGTCGGATTGAGTTGAAATTCGAACCCGACTCAAATAACCCAAAAATAATATCATAAATAATAAAATGATATCAAAATAATTCAAAGAGGTCAAATGCAAAAAATATCCTTAGGCCAAAAATGATATTAAAATATCATAATCACATGGTTAGGCTCTAGGTCAAACAGTCTCTAGGGTTTCACTAGCAAAACGTCAAAACCACAAGTCATAAATTTAAATAGTTTAAAATAATTTAAAAATCACTAAAAATCATAATATAAAATAAATATCATTAAATAATAATTATAATTATAAAATTTCAAAATTATCGTCATCTAGAAAACTGGGTGTTACAATCATACCCACCTTATAAAAATTTCGTCCTCGAAATTAAGATGATCGTACCCTTTTCTAGGCCGACATAGACAAGGGTCAATCACTAGTCAATTTCCTCAACATCCTAGTACTTGGTCATCAGTTGGTCAACTTCTTAGCACTTTTACCTATGCTAGCTACTTAGTGTTGGCAACTAGGGATTAGCAAAGAAAACTCTATAATAGACTAGCTCTTAACTTCCAAATCCTATCAAGTCACCCATAACTAATTACCCACAAACTAAGCACACCAATCCCAAATACCATATATATATATATGCTCAAGAACAACAACCCATCACATATATCCTAAGTATATCATCTATATATATAGACCCTTTAGTCCTAGGTAAAACTACAACTATGCTCAAGGGCAGGCTCTGGTTACTGGGTGCCTTACTGGAAGGGTAAAGGAAAACAATAAATAATCATCAAGGTTGTATGGCATACTAACATCCTATACGTAAATGGTTGGTATCATAATAACATGGAATTATCTGCAATGGGTTACTATTCTAGCACCAATGCTAACTATCACCTCTAGGGTACAGACACTCTACAAGTCATCATATCTATATACTATGAAGGAACTACCTATGAACAAGCTCTACAATCTAAATATCCCAACTCCTAAGTCATTTATAACAACAAAAAGGGTATGATGTTTTAAACCTTCTCAAGATACAATCTGCTAATCATATGCGTCTGTCCAAAATCATGTTGTCCAGAGTCTTCATCATGCTAGTGAGCAAGGCTACGATAATCACAGAGTCCTTGACTAAGGTACGTACCTCTAGGTTCATGGTATTTAAAATTTTCGTATAGTCGCATGCGATGGCGAAAACCTTAAATTCCCATACCCAAGAAATACATCTGAAATCTGACTACATGTCCTCACTATGCCAACTAACATGACTATCGAGGATTCTAGATCCCATGATTTAGACGACCTAGCCCATATGATTTTCTCAGAAGAAAAAAAAACAAACACAACAAAAGAGTAACATGACAAAATTAATCAATCAACAAGGAATAGATGGAATCGGATTTCAAGGTAATTATAAAAGACAATTGCGGGAATGGAATTGAGAAAAATGGAACTTGCTGTAAGATCTCCAACGGTCTGTGCATCCTCGACTGGCCTGACGATAGCTTGTCCTGCTGGTTTCCCCTGGTCTGCTGCTGATGCTGCATGAATCACCGCTGCTAAGAAAAATTAGAAATAATGGAAGAAAATCTCTGTACAGATAGAGGTGCACCTCCAATGTAGCAGATACGCCAACCTGAGTCGGCACAACAGGAGCTGCGGTCTCGAGGCCCTGATGAACAGGACGAGAGGTGGCCAGCCTCTCGATAGTATCCCCCGAATCGAAGTGATGAGATCTTGTCTTCATAACCATCATGAAATTAGATCAAAACAAGGAGCAATTTCTGAGAATGAAGCAAAAATTCAAAGAAGGACAGTTTATATTCAAGGGAAGTCAATAAGCAACAATTTTAGACAAAGGAATCTGATTAAGCGTTTTTCCTAATGTGATTGAGTACCTCTAAAAATAATCCTAATCCTGCTGCAGGCTGTAGTGATACTCTAGTTCGAATACCACTACATAAACTCGACCTGCATGGGCTACTACTAAAAACGTGTCACGACCCGCACCCACTGTGAGGGTACGAGAGCGTAACAACGTCCGCCCTACGTTGTAGTGTCGGCGTAGAACGCTGTTCTAGGTCATGAACTATAACTAACATAATATGAATGCTCTCCATAAGGAGGCCAACACAGAGGTACAACTCAATCACAATCTACAGATAAAATATGGCACGATAAAATAGATAAGAGAATCCTCAACCGAGGTACAACAGAAATGAAATACAAGTCTCAACATCTCTACAATATACAAACTCTAAATCAAGAACAACAACTAAACATAAAAGGAAAATAGTCTAAACTATCTATACTAAGCAATGTATCGTCCTCAGCAGCTGCCTGAACCTCCCCTGGGGTCCAGGTCGCGAGTGTCAACTAGGCAAACTCCAAGTAAGGGTGCAGGGTGCCTCATTATCCTCTGTAAAATTTTCAACAGGTCCAGTCAGGATGGGAGCGAGCACAAAACATCTCACGCAGTTCATATCACGTTAGGAAATATAAAGCATGCAATAGAGTAAGGTACATGAAACGCTGAAAGTAAGAAGTATATGAAAAACAGTAGAGATTTGATAATAGGAAATATCTAAATATGTTAAATAAGAACTGTAAGCCTACTATAATTTAGAGTACAATATGGTTATGTAAACGGTCTAGGAAAATGCAATGGTAACTCCATTATACGTGGGTGTACAATAGACATATACAATAGTTATACAATGTTGTACAATAGGATTTGATTACATAACCAATTCTACTCCCCCTTCCCAAATCAATACACAAGGATCTACTCCGGTTACGTTATCTTGTACAATAGTGTACAATATTATACAATAGATGTACAATATTATACAATAGATGTACAATGTTATACAATGGATGTATAATATTATACAATAGATGTACAATATTATAAAATAGATGTACAATGTTATACAATAGTTGTACAATGGTCTATTCCTGAGACTCATGTGATACTGAGAGTACAATATGCACAAAGAGTATACAAGGATATGGGTATTCAATAAAAATAATATGTAAGTAAAACGCACATCACAATATGTATTTAGTGAATACAAGGAGATAACATCTCAGAAGAAGATCCGTATAGTACCAATCCGTGATAATGATCGTGTCAGCATCAAGTACAGTAATCTTGAGCAAGAATATAAATCCAGACAAGTATGAAATGGTCAGAGAATGTACTCGCCTCGTATCTAAATATCTGAAGTAAATGTACTGTCCGAGATGAGGTACCTGACTCCTAGTTAGAGCAGCACAAGTCAAGATGTACACAGAGAATGATAAATATAATCTACAATGCATCTGTATGCTGTCTAGGTCAAACTAGACTAAAGTCAACACTTGGTCAACTCCAGTCAACTAGACTAGTCAAACTAGGTCAACTAGGTCAAATCCTAGCCCAACAAGTCTAATAAGTCTCACTTGGCCTAACCAAGCCTAGTCTAGCAATCACACACCAATCAAAAGGCTATACAAGCCAAACACAAGCCATCACATTCAATATTATACATAAGAGAAAGGAAGCTAACATGTAAAGCTATGTGTGTGTGTGAACATGGAGGTGTACATGAAAAGATAATTCAACACTAGGCCCTATATCACATATATGTATATATAACTATAGGAAAACTCTATTTACCACATTAACACATTTAACCATGTATAGTATATATATATATATATATATATATATATTATATATATATATATATATATATATATATATATATATATATATATATATATATATAGAGAGAGAGAAGAGCATGTGTATGTGTTCATGGGTGTGTGTGTGTGTGTCATGAAAGTGCACAAGAACATGTGTGTGTTATCATGGAATGAGTGTTAGACAATGTGTGAGTGAGAGTGTCAATGAGTGAGGGTGCGAGGGTTATATAGTGTAGTGTGCATTGTGTGTGGAGTGATAGTGAGGCATGACAGTTGTGTAGCAAAGTGTCAATAGGAAGTTAACATTCACATATATGAGTTCTCATGTATCTCTTATTTAGTGAAACAAAACTAAATTCCAGTTTTATTCCTAACAAGGCTACATATATTACATCTATTATTATATTACATTCATGCTTGCATTCATTCATCATTCATTTATTCTCTTGCACCACTATATGCACCATACATTACATACTATGGAACCTACATATTCATTACAAGCCATACATATACATGCTTACATTAGATAGGATACTTACACCTCATACATTATTTATTTAAACATTTACTCATGCTTGTATTCTCTATTTAATTACATAATGTATATACATTAACATGGGTTAAAATTAAATAGAACATTATATTACACACAAGGGTGCACAAAATGCATATGCCGAATAGTAACTCCTACTAATAATTAAAACTGTACCATCTCAGCATGAATTAAAATCTAGAATTAAATTATGTTATAGATCTATGTGTTAGCTTTCCGAAACTTCAAACGGATCGCGTTTTCGTTTCCGAAAACTCCCGGAATCGCAAAAACACCAAGAACGCGTTTGTCTTTCGTACAGCTGACACTCAAATAATTCTCCAGAAAGTTACAGAAAGAATTAGGCCTATTAATACATGCTTTTGGAAATCTAACTTTAATACGCTTCTTTTAAAAAAAATGGGAGATTAAACCAAGCTTTGAGCTAGAAGTTATGACACTTCTAAGTTAGGGATGACATTAAAAACGTGGACAAAAATCATGACGGATTTGGGTAGTTTGAGACAAAAGAACACAAGTATATAACATAATATATCAAGAACTCACTCTCTACACTAATATATATATATATATATGAGACACTATAGAACACATCTCCAATACGAAAATATGAGATTAAACATGTAATAATTCAATCATACATAACAACAACACATAGTGTGTCCAAATTTGGAATTTTTCCACATGGACACAACCACAACACAAAGGACACTCCTATGACCTCCAAATAGACACGAAATGGACACAAATGGAGATACAACCATGGGAGTCATTCCTATGGGTTCAAAATAGACCTATATGCATGAGAAAATGAAAAGGAGAAGGGATTTATACCTCCCGGTAGATCGAATCGAAGAAAAACCTTCCCGGAGCGACACCGACACGTAGAGATTCCAAAAGGACACGAAGGAGCTCCGAATCCTCCCAAACTTGGATAGCTTCCTCCTTGGCTAGAATGGAGAAGGAAAGAAGAAGATTTGGTAGCGAAATGGAAGGATTTGGTGGAGAAATTGCTAGGGATTGCTCTCTAGAAATTTGTGGAAGAACAAGAGAGAGAGTGTGGATGAGAATAATGAAATGAACTTGAGCCTATCCTCTCCCAAAGTGGCTGGCCATATGGGGCTATTTGTCCTATTATGGTAAGGTCCAAAATGCCCCCACTAACCTATTCTATGAGTATTAGGAAAGGGCTAATTGGTTGGGGCTAAATTAGTCATTCTAAAGTCTCTAATCACACTAACCTTATCCATAATAATTAGTCTAACCTCTAACTAAAATATTTCTATCATGTGGACTAAATTTAATATCATGTGGGCCATGCCTAACTAGTGTGTGGGTCCCACTAGAGTCAAACTACCCCCGGGTCTCCGTTTCAAGTCGGATTGAGTTAAAATTCGAACCCGACTCAAATAACCCCAAAACAATATCATAAATAATAAAATGATATCAAAATAATTCAAAGAGGTCAAATGCAAAAATATTCTTAGGCCAAAAATGACATTAAAATATCATAATCACATGGTTAGGCTCTAGGTCAAACAGTCTCTAGGGTTTCACTAGCAAAACGTCAAAACCACAAGTCATGAATTTAAATAGTTTAAAATAATTTAAAAATCACTAAAAATCATAATATGAAATAAATATCATTAAATAATAATTATAATTATAAAATTTTAAAATTATCCTCATCTGAAAAACTGGATGTTACACTTACATAGTGAACCGCTAGGAGCGGGGACTATATAATACACCACTAAGAAAAAGTTTCGTCCTCAAAACTTAAAACAAAAGTTCTAACTCAAAATTATCAAATAGAAAGGGGTATTTCTCCCTCATCTCCTCTTCTAGTTCCTACGTCGACTCTTCGATAGCATCGTTCTGCCATAGTACGTTGACTAAAGACACTGTCCAATTTCGCAAAACTTTCTCCTTCCTATCCAAAATTTGGACAGGTTCTTCTGTGTAGGATAGGTCGGTGCTCAGCTGTAACTGATCTAAATTTACTAAGTGGCTTGGATCATGCACGTACTTCCGCAGTTAGGACACATAGAAGATATCATGCACATCAGCCAGAGCCGAAGGTAGTGCAAGTCAATAAGCTACTGATGCCACCTTCACCAGAATCTCGAAGGGTCCAACGAATCTCGAGCTCAACTTCCTTTTCATCCCAAATTGCATCACACCTCGCATGTGTGTGACCTTCAATAAGACATGGTCACCTACAGTAAATTCCAATGGTCGTTGATGTACATCCGTATAACTTTTCTGTCGACTTTGAGCAACTTTGAGCCTTTCTCGAATCAAACGGACCTTCTCGACAGCATGTTCCACAAGTTTCGGTCCAATTACTTGTCGTTCACCGACTTCATCCTAGCATATCGGTGACCGACATTTTTGTCCATATAACGCCTCATTCGGGGCCAACTGAATACTTGCCTGATTACTATTGTTATAAGCAAACTTCGCCAATGTGAGATGTGCGTCCCAATTTGTCTTCGAATCGAACATGCACAGTCTCAACATGTCCTCAAGGATCTGATTCACCCTCTATGTTTGTCATGATATGCTAAACTAAAATTTAACTTGGTGCCCATTGATGCTTGCAGACTAATCCAGAATCGCGATAAGAACCGTCCGTCTCTATCTGACACTATAGAAACTGGTACCCCGTGTAATCGGACAATTTTATTCATGTAGATCTGAGCAACCGTTCAACGCTTTATGTCACTTTTATTGTAATAAAATGAGCCAAATTGGTCAGTCTATCCATGATCACCCAAATCGCATCATTTCCTTTTTGCGTTTTCGGTAAGCCAAATATTAAATCTATACTGATATTGTCCCACTTCTACTGTGGGATAGTAAGATTTTGTAGTTCTCCGCCTAGCCGTTGGTGTTCAGCCTTTACATGCTGACAAGCTAAGCATTGTGACACAAATAGAGCCACATCCTTCTTCATGCCATGCCACCAAAATGTTATGCGTAGATCCTTGTACATTTTAGTGCTTTCCGGATGCAAGAAATACTTCTGTCATGACCCGCACCCAGTGTAAGGGCACAAGAAGTGGGTACGTCCATCCTATGCCGCAGTGTCGATGGTAGAACGATGTCCTAGGTCACAATATCTAACACAATCTAGAATATGCTCCGAATGGAGAATAAAATAATAAGTAATCTCAATCACAAGCTAAGATGGAAAAGACGATAAGATAATCTCAACACAGAGAGAGTCATAATTATAAATAATAAGTCTCGGTACAAAACTCCATAAATAAAGCACAATCACACATGTCTCATAAAGCTAGATAATAAGAAAGTCTAGACTAAGCTAATGGCAAGTCCTCAGCGACTACTGGATCCTGTTGAGGGTCCAGGTCACCTGTGTCAACTAGGCTATCTCCATTGTAAGTATCGCAGCAATCTCATAATCTATAATATTTTTAACAGGTCCAGTCAGGAGAGGAATGAATACATATCTCTCATACAGATCATAACATAAAAGAAAGTATGAAACAAGCTATAGAATAATATACATGAACTGCGGTAAAGAAATGAGACTGTAAAAGAGAACATGATATATGGAAATAGATATACATGATATAATAAGAGAACTGAACTAACTACGTGATGTAGAGCACAATTTGGTTATGTAAACTGGCTTAGGTTGTACATGACTTAATCTAGTTTGGAGTTGCACATGATAAGGGTATAGATCACATAACCAAATAAATACTCCCCTGCTCCAATCAGTACACAAGGATCTGTCCAGGTTATGTTATTACACATGAAAGTAGTGTTTCACATGGCCACACAAACACTGGGTTATATATGAAGGCTCACATGATCATAAGTGTGCATGAATGTCACATGAGTATACATGAATAAATATGAATACAAAGAGTAGACGATGCACATGATAAAGTACATGAGCATAATATACCCGATGTATCTGATGGGATAACATCGCATGAATAGATCCATATAGTACTAATCCGTGATAACATCGTGACAGCAACAAGTAAACTAGTCTATAACAAGTAAATATATCCAGGCAAGAATGAAACGGTCAGAGAATGTACTCGCCTAGCAATTCAAGCTGCTGATGAGGAAGTGTAACTGAACTGGAGTGATGTAATCCTATTTAAAATAACCATAAGTCAAAATATGGTCTAAAATATCAAAAGAAAGGTCTACAATGCAATTCTATATGATTCTAGGTCCTTCTTGGTCAAAGTCAACCTTGGTCAACTTTGGTCAGACCTGGTCAACTCTGGTCAAACCTAGTCAACTATAAGTCAACTAGTCCGTTTACTAATTTTTAGGTCAAGCACAAGTTTCCAAGTCATTCTAAGTTCGTTTGAGTCGATTTGGATCAAGTTTGACCCAAAGTTGACTTTTGTCAACTTGGTCAACTTGTCGGTCGACTCAGCCATTCTAGGCTCATTGGGTCAATCCTAAACTGACTCCATACTCCCTATGTTACATTCACAAGCAAACAATTATATGTATATATATATATATATATATATATATATATATATAATAATAATAATAATAATAATAATAATAATTCATTCAAGTAATATATATATATATATATATATATATATATATATATATATTACTTGAATGAATTATTATTATTATTATTATTATTATTATTATTATTATTATTATATATATATATATATATATATATATATATATATATATATATATATATATATATATATATATATATATATATAACCTTACTTGTGAAAAAAAAATATATATATAACCTTACTTGTGAAAAGAGGTTTGTGTGGTTGTGTGTCGACAAGGGGCTGTTGTGAGGGTTCAAAACTGAGAACAAAAGCTAATTATTAAACTATGAGACTATATCATATATATATATATATATATATATATATATATATATATATATATATATATATATATATATATATATATATATATATGTACATATATCTATCATAAAGCAAAAATATATATATATAGGCATATACACATATACATATATAAGTAAAGGAAGTTGGTCACTCGAAGGGGGAATGAAACTCGACTCTGAGATTACGTATCTCGACTAACTCACCAATGCATATATTTATATACATATAGCTATATATATGAAACATACACACACACACATACACACACATATATATATATGTATATATATATATATATATATATATATATATATATATATATATATATATATATGTATATATATATATATATATATATATATATATATATATATATACATAAAGAGGAAAAACCCAAATATATACATAAATAGTAGATAAAATAGGGTATAAATCCAACGACCACTCCCTACAAGTCCAGAACTTAATTAACCTATTATAAACTCAAAAATTATCACTAAAATCTTAGGAAATCAAATTATAACAAAAATCAGTTCAATATATATATATATATATATATATATATATATATATATATATATATATATATATATATATTCGAAATCCAAAAACTCAACTCCGAGACCCAAATCGCAAAATACCCAACTAGAACCCACAAAACTTGGCAAACACGAAGGTGTCTATGTGTGACGTGCTCGGGTACCCACGGGGTCGAACCCGTGTCCGTATCGTGTCTACGGAGTGCGTATCGAAAAATTGGATATGCGAGTTGGAACGCGTACGTGCACGTGCGTTTCGCCCGATTGGATGTCGCACACAACGCGAGAAGCCTCACTACTAAAATACCCCACTTTACCGACGGAAGTTTAGCGACGGACGGATTCCGTCGCTAATAGCGACCAGTTTCCGACATCTTAGCGACGGATTAGCGACAGACAACATAACATAATTTTTTCCAATTTTAAATGTAAAAATTTGTCGGGTTTCCGTTGCTAAGTCGACGAACGTTAGCGACGGATTCTTTTTCGTCGCTTATTCGTCGCAAATGTTGGCGGCAAAATCTTTAAAACATTGGCGGGAACTTTAGCGACTAACTGGCGACGGATATATCCGTCGGAAAATACCTTTTAATTGGCGACGGTTTAGCGACTAATTTATTCCGTCGCTATTCCGTCGCTAGTATCTGTGCCCTAACTTAAATTGAACCGACGGGGGGGAATTTTTCATTCCCCCCAAAACTCTCTCTCTCTCTCGCGGCTCTCTCTCTCTCGCGCGCGGCTCTCTCTCTCTCTCGCGGCTCTCTCTCTCTCTCTCTACCAGGTATCTCTCTCTCTCTCTCTCTCTCTCTCTCTCTCTCTCTCTAATTTTGGGTTTTGGGGCCGGGGGGGGGGAGTGGGGGGGGTCGGCTCCGCGGGGGGTGGAGAGGGCGGGGGGGGGGTGGTGAATGGGGTCAGGGGGTCGGAGGGGTGTGGGGAATGGGGGCAGGGGGTGGGGGGGTGGGGAATGAGGGTCGGGGGGTCGGGGGAGTGGGGAATGGGGGCCGGGGGGTCGGGGGGGTGGGGGGTGGAGAGGGCAGGGGGGTCGGGGGGGTGTTGAATGGGGGCAGGGGGGTCGGGGGGGGTCGGGAATGGGGGCAGGGTCGGAGGGGCGGGGGGTGGGGGGTGGAGAGGGCAGGGGGGTCGGGGGGGTGGGGAATGGGGGCAGGGGGGTCGGGGGGGTGGGTAATGGAGAGGGCAGGGGGGTCGGGGGGGGGTGTTGAATGGGGGCAGGGGGGTCGGGTGGGGGGGGTGGGGAATGGGTTGCATTTCCCGATACGGATACGGTTGGCATGTCCCGATCCTAAGAAATAATACTATTTCATTTAATTTAATTTCATTTAATTTCAAAACTACTAAGAAATAATACTTAAAACACTTAAAATTATGCCTAAATGTATAAATTATATGTTTTTAAATGTAAATAATTTATTAATAATTATTTGTTTTCCAATACCAAAAAAATCCGATACTTCGATCCGATACCGCCGATACTACCGATATTGCCGATACCAATACTAGATTGCTTAGACTTATATTGCAAGGTAACTAGATACAAGTTATGATACAATATAAATGCAAGTATACATGTTAGCTAGATAGCTTAGACTTATATTGCAATCTCCTATTCACACGAGTATTGATATCGCCGATGCCAATACTCGTAGGAATATATAGTCCGATACCGATTCCGATACCGATACTTTGAACCTTGATTTAAATACATGTTAGTATAGTATCTTCACATATATGTTAAGAGTATATACATGATTAGCAAGGTAACTAGATACAAGTTATGATACAATGTAAATGCAAGTATACATGTTAGCTAGATAGCTTAGACTTATATTGCAATCTCCTATTCACACGAGTATTGATATCGCCGATGCCAATACTCGTAGGAATATATAGTCCGATACCGATACTTTGAACCTTGATTTAAATACATGTTAGTATAGTGTCTTCACATATATGTTAAGAGTATATACATGATTAGCAAGGTAACTAGATACAAGTTATGATACAATGTAAATGCAAGTATACATGTTAGCTAGATAGCTTATACTTATATTGCAATCTCCTATTCACACGAGTATTGATATCGCCGATGCCAATACTCGTAGGAATATATAGTCCGATACCGATTCCGATACCGATACTTTGAACCTTGATTTAAATACATGTTAGTATAGTGTCTTCACATATATGTTAAGAGTATATACATGATTAGCAAGGTAACTAGATACAAGTTATGATACAATGTAAATGCAAGTATACATGTTAGCTAGATAGCTTAGACTTATATTGCAATCTCCTATTCACACGAGTATTGATATCGCCGATGCCAATACTCGTAGGAATATATAGTCCGATACCGATTCCGATACCGATACTTTGAACCTTGATTTAAATACATGTTAGTATAGTGTCTTCACATATATGTTAAGAGTATATACATGATTAGCAAGGTAACTAGATACAAGTTATGATACAATATAAATGCAAGTATACATGTTAGCTAGATAGCTTAGACTTATATTGCAATCTCCTATTCACACGAGTATTGATATCGCCGATACCAATACTCGTAGGAATAGTCCGATACCGATATACATTGTAGAGCTCTGTTTTGCTATTCTGGACATGTTGTGACCTGTGCTGTTCTAAATAGGAGCCAGACACACTCCTGAGACGGGGGAGTATGTATAGTGATGTGGATTCTTACTAACTTATCATGTGAACCTATTTATGGGCCCTTTATTGAACCTTCTCATGTGCAACTTTCAGTCCATTCACAGTTCCCTATATTGTACTCTACATCACCTAGTTCACTTATATCTAACATCCTAACCCTAATCCAAATTTATGAGTATCGGTATCGGGCTATTCTTATGTTTAGTTTGTCTTACGATACAGATTTTCACATCCAAATTGAGGATGAGTCGTTATTTTGTTGATCGTACATGGATGTACAAACGGCAACACGAGAGTAGAATTGGTGTGAGTGACGATTTTCAAGCAGGCGTGGAAGTATTTCTTAATTATGCAATGAGCAAAGCTCAGTACATGGACGGTAACAAAATTAAGTGTCCATGTGTTAAATGTCACAATAGACGTTACGAAGAAGTGGTGACTGTGAGAGATCATTTGACCCGTAAGGGTTTCGTACGTAATTACGGCCTGTGGTCATCGCAAGGTGAACTATATTCAGAAAGACAGGCTACGGAAGCTGCTACTTATGCTTTTGATGATAATGCTGCAACGGATGTCATCGAAGACCACGGATGCTCTGTTGATTATGGAGATCTGCAGAACCTTGCACGAGATATGGTGTATGATGCGGCAGGGCCTAATTTTGATCCGGAGGATCCTAATCCCGAGGCGAAGGAGTTCTATAACATGTTTCAGGACGCAGATACTTCTCTATATCCTGGTTGTGAGACTCATTCCGCACTGTCAGTGACGATGCGGTTGTTGAACATAAAGTCTGATTTTAACTTGCCACAAGCTTGCTATAATCGGATCACAGAAGTAATCAAGGAGGTGTTACCGAAGGAATCAAAAGAGCTACCAAAAAACTTCTACAAGTCAAAGATGATGGTCCGACAACTGGGACTGGGTACGAGAAGATAGATTGTTGTCGCAATGGATGCATGTTGTACTACAAAGAGAATTGTGTATCAGAAAGTTGCAGCTTCTGTAATGCGGATCGTTACAAGCCAGTACAGGGAAAAGGAAAGTCGACTAGAAAACGACGTCCTTACTAGTATATGCATTACTTGTCGATCACGAAGCGCTTGCAGAGGATGTATATGTCTCTAAATACAGCAGAACACATGACGTGGCACAGCGAAGAACGCATAAAGGACGAAGGAGAATTGTCACATCCTTCGGATGGAGAGGCGTGGAAACATTTTGATTTGTGTCATCCAGATTTTGCTGCAGAGCCTAGAAATGTACGCCTGGCGCTATGTGCTGATGGCTTCGCCCCTTTCGGACAGTCGGGATCTCAGTACTCATGCTGGCCGGTCATTCTTACCCCTTACAATCTGCCACCATGGATGTGTATGAAGACTCCTTATATGTTTCTGACAGCTATCATACCCGGTCCTAAAAATCCGACGAAGAACATCGATATATATTTACAGCCGTTGGTGGATGAGCTGAAACAACTGTGGGAGATCGGCGTCACGACCTATGATATTTCCAGGAAACAGAACTTTCAGATGAGAGCTTCACTCATGTGGACAATCAATAATTTTCCAGCATACGGTATGCTGTCGGGATGGAGTACGCACGGCAACATGTCTTGTCCGATATGCATGGAAAATAGTAAGGCGTTCCGCCTTAGGCATGGAGGAAAAACTTCTTTCTTTGACTGTCACCGTCAATTTCTGCCCGCGACCCATCCTTGGAGAAAGAATAAGGACGCGTTCAGATATGGAAAACAAGAATTTTCTCAACCTCCTGCCAGATTTTCGGGATACGATATTTGGGAAGCTGTAAAGGAATTGCCCACCGCAATGGAAGATCCATCGAACCATCGTGTCGAGGGGTTCGGACAAAACCATAACTGGACCAAACGGAGTATCTTCTGGGACTTGCCTTATTGAAAAGATAATCTTATAAGGCATAATCTTGATGTCATGCATATCGAAAAGAACGTGTTCGATAATGTCTTCAATACCGTCATTGATATTAAAGGAAAGACGAAGGACAATCCAAAAGCAAGACAAGACATAGCCGAGATATGCAAGCATCCTCATCTGAACTTGATACAAAGGGGTGCTGGTGGACAATTAAGTAAGCCTATAGCGCCATACACATTGAGCAAGGAAGATAGATTAATAATCTGCAAGTGGATATCTAATTTAAGATTTCCCGACGGCTATGTTTCGAATTTGTCTAGATGCGTTGATCTCAATAAACGCAAGCTAACGGGAATGAAGAGTCACGACTGCCACGTGTTTATGGAAAGATTACTGCCCATTGCTTTGAGAGAGTTGTTGCCTTCTGCTGTATGGGTTCCGTTGGCCGAGCTGTCTACATTCTTCAGGGATATCTGTTAAACTAAGCTGACGGTGCAACATATGGTACAACTTGAGGAGAAGATTGTCTTAACAATCTGCAAGTTAGAGAAAATATTTCCACCGGGCTTTTTCGACAGCATGGAGCATCTACCGATTCATCTAGCATACGAAGCCCGTGTCGGTGCATCTGTTCATTATCGATGGATGTACCCCTTTGAAAGGTAAATAAAAATCGATATAATTTAAGTGAAATTTAAGTAGATTTTATAATTCATTGTTAATTCTCAAGATAATTTGTCTCTTTAGGTACCTACACGATGACGATGACGATGAGGACGAGGACGATAACGATGATTAGATTAAATATTGGTATATATTAGAAGCACTTACAACTAACTTAGTGAATTCAGTTTAGACGGACACATTCTTATTTCAGTTTATGTTTTTGTCGTTTGATCATCTACTTATTGTATGATTTTCTTTTTACAGATGGCACTCTTAGTTCTCATTGTCTTGACGGCACTCGCCGCCCTGCTGCTGGTATATATATTTTAGTTCAGTTTTATATTCATTTATACTTCTATATTGTTAATTATATTTATGTGTTCTATTTACAGGTCATGGTCACTACCACTCGTGCTGCTGGTAGCGGCAGTGGCCGTGGCCGTGGTGGTGCTGGTGGTGGCGGTACTGGCCGTAGTGGGCGTGGTGATAGCGGCACTGGCCGTGGACGTGGTGGTAGCGGTCGTGGTGGTAGCGGTCGTGGTCGCCTTCCACATTCCCCGGATATAGAGTCCTCCGATCCCGACCTGGAGAGCCCGGCCACAGACTCTTCCCGCCGTCGATCTATCTCTGCGCTACCTTCATCTTCATCGAGGCCTGAGACTCCATCCGCTAGCGGATCCGTTCCGCCCCCGGATGCACCAGCGGGTACACCATCAGTTACTGCAGGGTGGGCTCCGGAGTACCCCCGGATTCAGCTTTATCCTGCTATCGGTGAGTACATCCACGGACCCGTGGATCCTCCGACGCCTCCAGAGAGGCCGATAGGCGAGAACCGACGAGAGCTATGGCCCGCGGGTGATACGTAAGTAAATTTAAGTTAATTTATTAAATTTGTTTCATTTATTCAAGTTAATAATCCAGTCTTTGCTTCTTTGTAGGTTTTTCCCGTATGATGCTGCCCGGATACTCGGGCAAATTATCCGGGAAAACTACCATGGCCCCTACCTCAATTTTTCTGAGGTGCCTCAGAACATGCAGTACGTCTGGCTCGAGGAGATGAAGGTATATATATCTTTTGGTTAATTATTAATTATTCTTTAATCTACTAATTTTTTAATTACGTGATAATTTAATTTGTATGTCAGACGACGTTCTGGTGGCCCCCCCATCGCGAGGAGTTGATTCGCACGGCCTACAAAGCCGTCGCCGGGAAGAAGATACGGGATGCGGTGTACGACGTTCGTACGGCACATTCGAGGAAGAAGTGGCTCCGGGAGGAGTACTACGAGCAGATGTTGGATAAGATGAATACTGCTCAGTACAGGGAGAAATCAGAGAAAGCGAAGGCGAGCAGACAGGCCGCTGGTCTGCATACGGGAGGTTCAAAGCCCCACGCAGCGACGCGTGCAGATTTGGTGAGATACCGCAAATTTATTTCACTATTAAATTCGGTACTATTAATATACGTAGTTAATTAAATTCGACGTATATTTCGTATGCAGGCACAACGGGCGGTAAAGGAGGGGAGAGAGCCGGAGTCGGTCACCGCCTACGATGTATTCCTGCATACACACAAGAGGCGGGCAGACGGGAGCTTCGTCGACGCGAGGGCCCAGGCGACTGATGTAAGTAATTACGTTTATATTAGAAATATAATTATTGTTAACTTAATTAGGTGAACGTAGGATTCAAATTATAACTTAGGGAAACATAGGATTTAGATTATAACTTAGGAAAACTTATAGTATAAACACATTCATTGGATAGGCTGCATATCGTGAGGCCCTTAGTCAGATTGAGCCCCCTGCCGAGGTTGTCGGCGAAACGACGCCTACCCAGACGCCCTCTTCTATGGCCGCTCGCTACGACGACGTGTTCGTAGAGTCTGTCGGCGGCTTTAATAAAGGGCGCGTCTACGGCGTAGGTTCCATCGCGGCGTCGTTGCAGGGCGCGACTCCGAGATATCCACCGTCCCCGCCTCCTCCCGCGCCCCCGTCGGACGATATGAGGGCGCAGCTTGCGACTCTCACCTCCGATATGTCGGAAATGCGGAGTCTAATATCGGATGTGCTGGAGCGTCTTCCGCGTCCTTCTTCTGCTCCCGGTCCAGATCCGTCTGCTCCCGGTACGTCTAGTGCGGTTGCCGGTCCTTCCGACCCTGGACGTTATTCATTTGACCGTTCTGCCGAGGTCCGCCTGGTACCGGATACTGCGCTCATTGGGCTCATGGACTTGATGTCGCCAGAGCAGCTCCGTACGCTTCCAGAGCATGTGTTGTCCCAGGTGCCGGCGTACATGGTGGAAGAGTACATCCGCAGAGCCGAGGCGGCGCCGAGACGACGATGCGATCCATCTCAATGATATTTGTACTGTTTTTGGATATTTGTACTGTTTTTGGATTTTGAATTCTGGATATTTTGGAAGCGTACATGAATGTTTGGATATTATGAATTTGTGTATTTGTGTTTGGATATTTGTACATAGATGTTTGGATATTTCTGTTTGATATTGGATATTATGAATTTGGATATTTAGATATTTGTTGATCGTACATGGATGTTTGGATATTGGATATTATGAATATGTGTAATATTTACGAAAAGGAAATAGAATGTTTCTGTAATTTTTTTAATTAATGTTGCATTTAGCGACGGACTAGCGACTAACTAGCGACGGATATATCTTTTAGCGACCGATGAGCGACTAACTAGCGACGGCAAATCCGTCGCTAACTGGGTTATATAAATATTTGCAGTTACCGACGGACGAGCGACGGAATATCCGTCGCTAACTGGGTGATATAAATATTTTGCAGTTAGCGACTACCTAGCGACTACCTAGCGACGGCAAATCCGTCGACATGGTTCTGGAAATATGGTAGGTTTCCAGAGACTTAGCGACGGATAGTGGGTCGCTAATCCGTCGCTAATCTGTCGAGGATGACGACGGACTAGCGACGGCTTAGCGACCCATTATCCGTCGACATGGTTCTGGAAATATGGAAGCTTTCCAGAACCAGGCCGACGCCCTACCCGTCGCTAATCCGTCGCTATAACGTCGAGGTTAACGACGGAATGGCGACGGAATAGCGACTGATTTTGCGTATCAGGAACCTCTCTGATACGCTTTTATCGACCTATTGACGACGGCTTAGCGACGGATATTTTAATATTATATGGCATGTAAACCGACGGGAACAAGTCGCTAATCCGTCGCTAAACCATTGAAAGGCAACCGTCGGTAATCAGTCGCTAGTCCGTCGGTTAATCATTTGTCCGACGGCTTAGCGACGGACAAATTTTAGCGACGACGTATTTCCCGACGGCCATTTTCATCAAATATCCGTCGCTATTCCGTCGGTAATTTATGTTACCGACGGATGAGCGACGGATGTGGTCGTCGCTAAAGTTGGTTATTTTGGTAGTGCCTCGTATTCATGCACGTAGCTAGGTAGGGTCCCGGACTCGGTCTAGGATACACTGACACGACACCACATCGTGTCTACGCGACAGAGGACACGTGGATCCCGTGCGGTCTGTGCGCACGTGCGCACGCGTGCCCGTGGGCGCATGTCGAGCTACGTGGCTCGCGATACAAGCCACGTCGCGACGCGGGATCAATTCTTTAGGTAGTCCAGGTATAGGTCTACGTGTAATGCCCGTATGTCGGAATACGTATTTTGAGTAGGATTATATGTATTTCGGACCTGTATTTTATTTTCTCGGATGTTGGCCTGTAATTATGTTTTGGCTTAACTTGCAAATTTTGGTTTTCTCGTAAAATAGGTTTTTTGGACCTGGCGTGGTTTTATTTTATGGAGAAGGAATTGGTTTGGTTTGGTTTAGTATGCATTGGACCACACTTAGCTAACCTCCACCATCAACACAACATACCCTCCCTCATTAAAACCCCACCTAACTTTCTCTCTCCTCATAACTTCCACTAATTTCTTCATCTTCTTCTTCCTTCCTCCACACAACACCCAACCTCCATAGGCAAGTGCAACTTGCCACCAAATAAGCACCCCATTTTATTTGTCCATTAGCCAGATTAGGCCATGGTGAACAACATTAGAACTTGGCATTTTATGATTTGGAGCTTCCATTTTTCTAGATCTAAGTTTTAACCATTTTCGAATTTTTTTGGTTTTGATCTATTAAACTTAGATTTTTCTTGTTTTGAGGCTTCCATGTGGAAGAGAATTCAATTTTACACAAGTTAGAACTTTGAAAATCCAAATTTGGTTTTGTTTTGGCTAAGTTATGAAGATTAAAAATTTGGAGTTCATGGAGTTTTCTCTCGGCCTGATGGAAAAGGTGATCCTCGGCCACCGCTCTTTAGCGCATGGCCGAACTGCGCTAACTCCTCGGCCAGTGCTTTGTGCTGGGCTGACCCGCGCTGGCGCTCTTTAGCTCCAGCGCCTTCCTTCATTTGGCGCACTTGACCGCTGCGCAGCTCGCTCCCCAGCGCGCTTAACCTCAGCGTAACCCAATCCTGCGCAGCTCACTCCCAGTACGGCTTGGCTCCAGCGCAACCCAATTCTAGCGCAGCTTAACCCTGTGCAGCTCGCTCACAGCGCAAGCCAACTATAGCGCAAGCCAACCTCAGCACAGTTCATTCCCCTGCGCAGTTCATTCCCCTGCGCAGTCCATTCCCCTAGCACAATCCGACCCCCTGCGCAACCTACTTGCCCATGATGGTTTGGTTTTATTTCCTTGGACTTGGCTTCTCTTTTGTGGATTAAAGTTTTGAGATCTTGTTTCACACAACACGACTGTCTTGACCCAACACGACCTGGCACGGTTTTCGGTGTTTTGCTTATGACTATTACGGTTTTCGTAATTTCTGTAAAATATGATTCTAGTACTTTTTGATCTTCTTAGTAGTGACCCGATGTGGTGCGCTCTTAACTTGTGACCTATGATTCATGATTAATCTTTGTACTGTATAACTTGATAGTGGCCCGTGGCGGCGCACTCCTGACTTGTAACTCGACTTAACTTGATGCTGTTGCGATGGCTAACTTGACTCATATAATCAACTCTGACTCCATGGGTGTTCATTCTTGCTGCTTTGTGCAATCCACTTATCTTGTCTTGTCTTGCATCATGTCTAGGACGTGACTTCCTGGTTACCACGGTCAGGGATTCACATTGAATATGGATTAGGCTAATGACTAGATCAAACTATAGTTCATGGAGAATTTCCAGTCACAGGGGATCTCGTTATCTGGGCGCTTTAAATGGACTTGTAGCCTGCCGACGAGTAGGGCACATTTCCAGCACACTGTCATGTGTTGCACCCTCTAAGTCACCTAAGGGTATATCGTCTCCTAGGCGATGTACCCAACCATACTCTCAACCCGTGGAAGGATAACTAGATAGTCTGCAGGGCTTGGGACTCGAAATTTCTCAATTTGTATCTTGTTAGTAATTAGGCTTGTGATAACCCTAGTTAGTTAAAGTAGTAAGCCGTAGTAATTGCTTGGCCACTTCTGAATGGATGGTGTCCAGCCTTGTCTAAGTCTCGTCTAGTCCCAGTACCTGGTACTCCTGAGCATGATTGTTTTACTTATCTTTAACAATAAATGGGTAGAGACAAAGTGCTATTCAGACGAAGGGTTACAACCCCGGTCCTTGTTTGGTTTACGGGTTGTAACTGGCTCCCGGAATGGTTCCACGTCCCTAGTCGTTTATTGTCCTATTGTACTCTTTATTACTTGTACTTTTCTTTCATTTCCTTATATTCTGATATGCTAGCTTTTGTTCTTATTTCGTGGCCTCCCTTGTGGCACTTGCTCTTTCTGGGATTTGACCCAGCTGGTTTTGTGTGGCCAGATTTCGGAGCAGCACCCGAGGATCTATCGAACCTCCAGCCCAATGGTGGCGACTAGAAGGAACCCGGGCTACGAGTGGGTTTTCTATTTTATTTTACTCACTATGTTGTAAAATTATTCTTTTGAGGCATTTAGCCGATGATCACCTGTTAGCTCGATGCATATTTATTTACTGTCTGCCTATGGCCTGTAAACATGATTAACAAATCCCAGGGTTGATCATGTATGACTTAACTCTTGCTAGTCCTCGCATTTTGTATGACTAGCTTCATGATCAGCTGGAATATGTAATATTTGGGACGCCTTTTATTGTATATTTGGTGATCTAACATCTTGTAACAATATTACTTGCTTGAGGTTGAGACAATAGGCTTGACCTTAAGAGACCATTGGCTTGTAGTAAACCCTCATATCTAGACAGCCGTGACCGTATAGCGAGGTAGATTCTATTTCAATATACGTAGCTGGCTATGTACGCCCCCACTCTCCAGTATTCTGGTTCTGGGCATCACATGGTTTAAGTGGTGGCCCATGCAGGTCCTGGCATTCAAGAATGTGAGGGTTTACCAAATAGATGTCTCAATAAGTATTCGCCCTTGATCTCTGCTCGTATCTTCAAATCCCTGAGAATCTTGACCTGATCATATGCTTGTATCGTTGATCTGTCCTGGTCCTTCCTTATTGTTTTCTATGTCGTCTTCTTTAGTAGCATTGTTCCTGGACCTGTCGATCAGCAAGACAGAGTACCTCCCGTGGACCAGCATCCCGGAGATCAAGCCCAGTATTCTGGAG
Organism: Iris pallida; assembly: GCA_029216955.1. Classification (NCBI taxonomy): domain Eukaryota; kingdom Viridiplantae; phylum Streptophyta; class Magnoliopsida; order Asparagales; family Iridaceae; genus Iris; species Iris pallida. The sequence goes on from JANAVB010006998.1 coordinate 4,080,505, forward strand.
TAGCCTCCAGAGTTGTGCCTACTAGAGGAGAACTACCAATTCGTCCCGTCCAGCCTGCAGAGCCTGACGATGGCACCTTGGTAGGTCTCATCAGGACCTTGATAGCTTCCCAGGATCGTAGAGGAGATGTTTTGCACCAGGCAGTGGCATATACTTTGACCAGAGGCGGTCATCCAGGGAACAACGCGGCCAACAGCTTCAAGCGCTTGAATCCTCCATTCTTCGACGACAGCGAAGATGCGATTGCCGCGGACGCTTGGCTTCAGGATACCGAGGTGGTTCTGGAAGTAGATAGGACACCTGAGAATGAGAAGGTGGCGGTGGTAAGCCTGCAGTTGCTAGACTTAGCTCGCAGTTGGTGGGCGGCGCAGGCCGTGGGATTAGCGGTGCCAGTTACTTGGGCGGTATTTAGAGAAAGATTTCAGATAAAGTATTTCGATGCTGTAGCTCGGTACGACCTACAGACGAGGTTTACCAACTTGAAGCAAGGAGGCAGAACGGTCGACAATTATGCATCTGAGTTCTCTAGACTCAGTAGGTTTGCCCCCACCTTGGTGACAACCGAGTTTGATAGGGCCTAGCAGTTCCAGCAAGGACTGCATTTGGAGATCTTGTTGGCAGTTGAGCAGTTCGAGCACCAGACGTTCGATGCAGTATTGAGGGCAGCTATGAGGCACGAGTATACCTCCCAGAGGATCGTGGATAGGACCGGAGGTAGGAAGCGGTCCCACAATCAGATGCACCAATCATCAGCTCCAGTCCCGGCAGCAAGAGGTTTGAACATTGGAACTCCGAGGTGGACGACCTCAGTAACGTCGGTTCAGTATTCGACTCTAATGTACTCGCAGCAGCAGAAGCAAAAGCAGACTTCCGCGATGGAATGTTCTCATTACGGGAAGCCAGGGCACGTGGTGGCAGATTGTCGCAGGGCGCAGGGATTGTGCCTGGCTTGTGGAGCGACAGATCACAAGATAAAAGCCTGCCTGAATAGGGGTTGTTCGTCCTCTTCCAACCTAACCAGTCCGTCGGTTAGGGGACCATCACCTATGCAGCAGCAGCAGTACCCGAGGCCATTGTTGCCTCAGGCTCAGGCATTTCAGCAGCAGAACCAGCAGCAGTACACCCAGACTCAAGTGTAGAGCAGGCAGAGAGGTTTCCAGCAGAGGGGACCCGCAGCCGGAGGACAAGGTCAGGCAATGATGATGACTATGGAAGAAAAGGTTACACCAGGTGAGGTAGTGGCAGGTACTATTCTCGTCAACTCCTTTCCAACATTGGTATTATTTGATTCTGGTGCATCGCATTCATTCATGTCTGAACGATTCACGACACGGATAAGATTGGAGCTCGAGTCATTATCATTGAGGCTCAATATACTTACTGGTAATGGTCTTGTGGGAGTAGATCGAGTGTTTTCCTCGTGTCGGATCGTAGTTAGCGGTAGAGAGTTCCCTGCTAGATTTATAGAGTTCCCTATGACAGACTATGATGTAGTCTTAGGCATGGATTGGTTGAGGAACCAGTATGCTAGGATAGACTGCCACGTTGGCAAGATTGTCTTTAGTATTCCAGGCGATCCAGAGTATTCATTTTCCAGAGGCGCAGTGGAACCATCTCCCCCAGTATTACGGATGTCAGTAGCAGCGGTACAGTTATCCCGGATAGTTGAAGAGTTTCCAGATGTCTTCCCAGAGGAGCTTCCAGGAATGCCGCCAGAGAGGGAGATCGAGTTCACTATAGACTTGATCCTCGGGACAACACCAGTATCAAAGCGAGTTTACATGATGGCGCCTTCAGAGTTGGAGATTTTGTACAAGATGATTGAAGAACTCAGAACCAAGGGATTCATCCGTGCAAGTGGAGCGCCTTGGGGAGCCCCGATGCTTCTTGTGAAAAAGAAGGATGGTACGTCCAGGTTATGTGTAGATTATCGTACCTTGAACTCAGTGACAATCAAGAACAGATACCCTCTCCCGAAGATAGATGACTTGTTTGATCAACTCAAAGGGGCTTCAGTGTTCTCGAAGATAGACTTGCGGTCAGGATACCCCCAGATCAGAGTCAGAGAGCAGGACATCCCGAAGACAGCTTTTCGATCTAGATATGGACATTGGGAGTTCTTTGTTATGCCATTCGGAGCAACCAATGCGCCAGCCATATTCATGGACCTCATGAATCGTATTTTCATGCCTTACTTGGATCAGTTCATTATCGTGTTCCTAGATGACATCCTGGTCTACAGCAAGAGCGTAGCAGAGCACGGGCAGCATCTCAGAATCGTCCTTCAAACGCTTAGGGAGCATCAGTTGTACGCCAAGTTTAGTAAATACGAGTTCTGGCTCGATCGTATTTCGTACTTGGGTCATATCATTACCCGAGGAGGAGTGGAAGTAGATCCCCAAAAGATTGTGGCTATCGAGTCATGGCCAGTACCTAGTTCAGTGGCAGAGATTCGCAGCTTCCTTAGATTGGCCGGCTACTACTGGCGATTTATTTCAGATTTTGCAAGAATTTCGGTGCCGATGACCCAGTGGACCCGCAAGGATGTGCAATTTGCTTGGACAGCAGAGTGTCAGGAATCATTTGAGAAGTTGGAACAAGGTTTGGTAACGGCTCCTATTCTCACACTTCCAGATGGGACCGGAGGATTCACAGTTTATTACGACGCTTCAGGCAGAGGATTGGGGTGTGTTCTGATGCAGCATGGGAAGGTAATAGCTTATGCATCACGTCAACTTCGTGATCATGAGAAGAATTACCTGACCCATGACTTAGAACTGGCAGCAGTAGTGTTTGCACTTAAGTTGTGGAGGCACTACTTATACGGGGACAGAGTGGAGATATTTACTGATCACAAGATCCTGATGTATGTTTTCACCCAGAAGGACCTCAACATACGGCAGAAAAGATGGCTCGAGCTATTGGTGGACTATAATGTGGATTTGTAATATCACCCGGGGAAGGCCAACATTGTAGCAGATGCCTTGAGCAGGAGAGCAAGAGTTTACTTCCTAACAGCGTAACCAGAGTTATTGGCAGATCTTCAGAAGATGGGAATTAAAGTAGTTCTTCCTACCAACGTGGCATTGATGGCCAGTCTACAGGTTCAGTCTAGCATAGTTGAGAGGATCCGGATGGCGCAGTCTACAGATTCTAAGATTCAGCAACTCAGAACAGAGTGTGAGGCAGAAAGAAGGCCGGAGTTGTACATTCATGGAGATGGTACACTTCAGCATGACATTCGTCTTTGTGTACCCAGTGGATATATCAGGCAGGAGGTCATAGCAGAAGCTCACAGTTCACAGTATTCTATTCATCCCAGAGGTACGGAGATGTACCGTGATATCTGTCAGCACTTCTGGTGGAATGGCATGAAGAGGAAGATAGCCCGGTTTGTCTCTCGGTATTTGGTTTGCCAGCAGGTTAAAGCTGAACATCAGAGGCCCGCTGGACTTCTTCAGCCCTTGCCGATTCCAGAATGGAAGTGGGAGCATGTGACTATGGATTTCATGACTGGATTGTCTAGATCCCCGGCTGGTCGAGATGCTATTTGGGTTATAGTTGACAGACTCACGAAGCTGGCTCACTTTCTTACATTTAGAGTTGGTCAGTCGACGGCTTAGTTAGCAGAGATGTACCTCAGGCAGATTGTCAGGCTTCACGGTGTGCCCATCAGTATCACCTCGGACAGGGATTCAAGATTCACATCACACTTTTGGTGTAGCCTACAAGAGAGTTTGGGAACTCACCTTCAGTTTAGCTCAGCTTATCACCTGCAGACAGATGGTCAATCAGAGCGTACAATCCAGACTCTTGAAGATATGTTGAGATCTTGTACCCTTGACTTCGGTGGTTAATGGGAGGATCACCTGCACCTGTTGGAATTCTCTTATAACAATAGTTACCAGGCCAGTATCCAGATAACACCTTTCGAGGCCTTATATGGATGGAAGTGCAGATCCCCGTTAGCATGGGACGACATCGAAGAGAGGCAGACGCTTGGTCCAGAAATGATTGCCCAGATAGTTGAAGTGGTCAGAAGGATCAGAGATCGCCTTCGAGTGGCCCAAGATCGCCAGCGTCATTGGGCCGATGCTCATCGACGTCCCTTAGAGTTTGCTATCGGCGACCATGTATTCCTTAGGATATCGCCTAACCGCGGCGTCATTCGCTTTGGCGTACAGGGAAAGCTTAGTCCAAGGTATATAGGGCCGTTCGATATCCTGGAGCGAGTAGAAGATGTATCCTATCGTCTCTCTCTTCTGCCGTTGCTAAATGAGGTGCATAATATATTCCATGTGTCCTAATTATGATGGTACATCCCAGACCCGAGCCATATCCTGGACCATTCGGAATTGGTTGTTGGTACCAACCTTTCGTATGAGGAGAGACCGTGTCTATATTGGACCGGAGAGAAAAGATACTCAAGAACAAGACTATTAGTTTAGTCCGTGTTTCTTGGTGTCATCACTCTCTAGGTGAGTCAACGTGGGAGCGTGAGGACGATATCCGATCGCGATATCCCGACTTGTTTGACTCGTAAGGTATAATATCTTCCTTATGCCTTATGCTTTCCATCCCTTGCTTGTATATATGATTGTTTGACTGTTTGCATAGTGTAGCTTAATTGTGGATAGCATAGCTGGCTCTTACATCTCTAAGCATCATGATTTAAATTTCGAGGACGAAATTCTTTTAAGGTAGGTAGAGTTGTAATGCCCGTATTTTGGAATACATATTTTGAGTAGGCTTATATGTATTTCTGACCTGTATTTTATTTTTTCGGATGTTGGCCTGTAATTGTGTTTTGGCTTAACTTGCGGATTTTGGTTTTTTCGTAAAATGGGTTTTTGGACCTGGCGTGGTTTTATTTTATGGAGAAGGAATTGGTTTGGTTTGGTTTAGTATGCATTGGACCACACTTAGCAAACCTCTACCCTCAACACAACATACCCTCCCTCATTAAAACCCTACCTAACTTTCTCTCTCCTCATAACTTCCATTAATTTCTTCATCTTCTTCTTCCTTCCTCCACACAACACCCTGTAGGCCTCAAAAATGAAAGTCATGCTGAGTTGATCAAGACAGAGTCAAAAGTCACGCTCAGTTGATCTAGACAATATAAGCAAATCACGCTGGGGAGACAACTCATCATTTGTCAGAGAGTAATTATGACTGACAACACAACAGTCGAAGAATGTCTCTTCGTATGCCACGTATGCACAGACTTCGAGAGATCATCGCCGTCTATTGCATGATTTTCGAAATCTTCTTCAGCAAGACTCAGCCTTCGTCAAGTTGGCGTACCAAAAGGGTTTCTTGTCATTTAATGCGACTGACAAAGCAATCACTGTCAGAGATTTTGTGTCAGTCGAGACACGCCGAATCAAGACAGCTGGCAGTTCTATCTCAAGTCTACGTGTATTTGTGATCTTCATCTCAAGTTTGCGTGGATTCTGAAGTTTTCTTCCTCAAGTTTGCGTGGATTTTTGAGTTCTTTGCCTCGAAGTCTGCGTGGATCCTGAAGCTTCCTGCCCCAAGTTTGCGTGGATTTTGAAGCTTTCTACACCGAGTTCGCGTAGATTTCGTCTTGAACAAGTCTGCGTGGATTTCATCAAATTGGAGTACGTGGCAGCCATGCCACTGATCTCTCGCCTGCGTGTCCTGTAACTTGCACACGACTCATGCATGATCGCCATGTGTCCAATAGTTACAGGCCACGTCCAGTAACTGCTCACAGCCTTGCGTATGTTAAATCCTGCGTGATTTTCAACTAAGCACAGGCTGTGAAGACAGTTATCTTTTCAGTTATTATTTTTGACTCTATAAATAGAGTTCTTTTCCTCATTCAATGTACAGATACATTGATATCTACTGTCAAAATTTTGAGAGCTTTTCTTCTTCGCATAGTCCTAGGGATAAAGCGATCGCCTTCTAGATCAGATTCCTACAGTTGTAATTTTCCTAGAAACACAACAAATAAAGAGAATTTTTTTATGGAAAACAAATTGGCGACTCTGCTGGGGAAAACCATCTCCTCTTCTGAGATGGCAACAACTCAATGCGACACTTCGTCAATCGGCTCGACGAAGAAGGTGATGACGATCAAATTCGATCAACTCGCCTATGAAGAAATGCAGCGGGCTAAGGGTGGCAAGTCCACTCCAGCCTCCATCATCACTGCCAAGTCGAAGGGACACTCTGTCTATGTCCCTATGAATCAGTTGGCAGTCAATGGTGAAGTCTCTGCCACAGTGTCTACTCCTAACAATGGCAAGAGCTCTACTGCAAGCACGCACACTCTTGTGCACTCGAAGATGACAGCAATCAAAGATCACGCTAACAGTACTGGCTCCTTAGCCAAATCTGTTCCAGTGTGTATCTCCAAAGTTGAAAGTCACGCTGACAGTACTGGCTCCTTAGCCAAATCTGTTCCAGCGTGCAAATTCAACTCTAAAAGTCACGCTGACAGTACTGGCTCATTAGCCAAATCTGTTCCAGCGTACAAATTCAACTCTAAAAGTCACGCTGATAGTACTGGCTCCTTAGCCAAATCTATTCCAGTGTGTAATCCCACATTCAAAAGTCACGCTGACAGTACTGGTTTCTTAGCCAAATCTGTTCTAGCGTGTATCTCTAAAATCAAAAGTCACGCTAACAGTACTGGTTCTTTAGCCAAATCTGTTTCAGCGTGTATTTCATCAGAGAAGAATAACTCCTTAGTTATCTCTTCTTTTTTACCGAGTTCTACTAGAACTGGGGGTGGTCTTCCACACAAAGTCCCTTCGAAAAGGAATAACTCTTTAGTTGTTTCTTCTGCTCCTGTAGTTTTTACTTCAGGAACAGCTTTGACTGATACTTTTGTTAGTCAAATGAAAGGAGATGGTCTTTTGACTACTCTTCCTTCTGGACATTCTATGTCTCAAAATCTGAATGAGTCTAAGAAGAAATATTCTTTAATATCTTCTCCTATGACTTCTTCAAATTTGGCACAGAATCTGTCCATTAAAGAGGGTCTGTTACCAACTCCTAATCAAAGGAGTGGTTCAACTCTTCTTCTCTGCAAATATCCAGATCAATGGAAGGAAAACTCCATGTTTCCAAAATTAATGTGTTACCTTCCACTGATTTAAGAACAAAACTCAGCACTTCTGGTGTTAAGAAACCATACCAATTGGATATGAAGATAAAAGATCCAGATGCAGAGTATGCAAGAAATTATGTGGCTCACATTAATCACTCTTTGTATAATCAAGAGCCATCAAGACCCAAGAACAGGAAGTATACTCCTCAATCTTCACAAACAGATTTACGGAAATGTCTTCAACAGAAGAGAAGGAGTAATTTTATATCAAAGGAACATGCTGAATATGACTTCTATCCAAGAGTCATAATTCAGTGCAGATGTCAATCAACAGTTCAAGACCATGGTGATCATGAATGTGACTTCCAGCCAAGAGTCACAATACAATACAGATGTCAAAATAAACGACAGTCTGTCTTCAATAGGATTCAGTATGAACCTATGCCTGATGAAGATGAGCCTTTGTTTGCCTCTGTCAACATGACTTCTCGGGACACCGGGGGTAGAGTTGATAGTCCAGATGGAGTATATAGAAACACCAGAGCAAGAGTCCTGGCTTCTAGTCAAAGAAATTTGATCCCTGAAATTGATTCTGAATTTCTTGGAGAATCTAACTTCCCACCTCTTCCTACTGGGGGTAATTCTCCTATAGTTGACTTTGATGCACGAAGCAATGATTCAGAGCATACAACATCCACTAGTTCATCAATAATCCCTCATACAGTCACGACTTACATGGTTGATGGGAATACTGATGAACCTTCTTCTTACTTGACTCCTCAAGATCAAAGAATTGCTTCTTTGGAACAGCAAATGAAGTCTATGACTGACACAATAAAGTCGATGTATGAACTCATGACAGCTCAGTTGCAAAATCGACAGACTGTACCAGATGCCATACCAGTTGATACTGATATAAGTCCAGTACAAGTTCCTCCAGCAGTACAATCCAATACTCCTGGACCAGCTCAACCAAATCCTAGTCTCTCTGGAGCTGGGGGTAGTGCTTACAATGCTGTTCCTCTCCCAACTATTCTCTACAAGCTAAAACTCCACAATCTTCGGGAGTTGTCTCTGAAGAATTGAAGAATCTCAAAACTCAATTCGAGGCATTCAAACAAAAGGATGGTTTACAAAGGTTAGGCATCAAGCAGCCTTATCCGATAGAATGGAAGCAAGTATCATATCCTCCTAAATACAAGCCTCCTACTATCTCATTCTATGATGGAACCACTTCTCCAAGTCAGTTTATCAATCACTTTGAAGTGATGACTGATCAACTGCAACCAAGTGATGCCCTCCTTACTCGGGTATTTATTGGATGTCTCAAGGGAACGGCTTATGAATGGTATAGGAGTCTCCCAGATGGGAGTATTACCTCATTTGCTGGTTTCAAACAGGTGTTTCTTGAAAGGTTCTATGAAGGGCTTAATGACATGATTATGTCTGCTCTTATTAGAATCAAGCAGAAAAATAATGAATCTACAGAGGAATACATTGAACGGTTTCGAAGAGAAGCTCTGAAGATGCCTCTTGAAACTCCTGATGCTGTCACCATTGACACGTACAAATCAAACTTGTTGCCAATCATCAGTATGTGGACAGGGTCTACTCAATTTCAAGATTGGCCTTCCTTCATAGTCAGTGCCAAAGCTGCAGAAATCAGTGCTGAAACCTTCAAAGGTTTAGGAGTGCAGATGACTCCTAAAGAAACAGGACAAGGTGCTAACAATAAAAACAATGCTCGCAAGGAAAAAGAAACTCTTGAAGTTAATCTTCAGAGTAAAGATACATCAAATGTTCAAACTCCTGCCTCTACAACTCAACAATCAAGAACACCTCGCCCCAAAGAAGAATATTCTTTTGACGACGACGATGTCCTTGGTATCTTTGAATGTCTGCTGAAAGGTAATAAGATACAATTACCTGAGATCAAGAAACCTGATGAAGCTGGTAAAACAGATCATCCCAAATATTGCCCATATCACAGAATGCTGGGTCATACAATTCGTACATGTTATGTACTGAAAGGAAAGATCCAAGAAATGATTAAATCTGGAGCTATCTCTCTTACTCCAAAAGAGAAGACCGTCACCTCCAACGTCGTCTCTATGCAATTTGGAGATTTTCCTCCTCAACTCCTTGAAAGTGGGATTGTTCCTATTCCCAAGGCAACTCTTGACATAGTGAATCTTCCTCCTCCACAGTCTGAAGGATTAGTGCCAATCACTTTGGAAACAGGGGAAATCATGTGGATCCATCCTGATCTAGTGGCAGATTTTGAATCGCCTTCTCCTCAAAAGATTTCTTCTCGAAAATCCAAGAAGGCTGGAAAGATCAAGTCATGTCATATGACTTCTCTTGGGTCTACCTCTGACACAGAGCCAAAAGACAAAGAAGAAGCACTTGTTAGTGCTACTCGAACGGGGAAACCTTACCTAAAGGATTATTCTAAAAATCCTGAAGATCCTACTGATATCCCTTCAGATGCTAAAGATGCTCCTAATGTTCCTCCTCAAGAAGAATCATCTACTGAACCTGTTCTTCCCAAGTCTACAGCTTTGGAGAAAGGCAAACAACAGGCTCGGTTTGATAAGCCAATCAAGAAGTCTTCTCCTCTTGGACTTCAGAAGCCTTACAACTTCGACATTTTGGCTCAACTTGCTAATACTCCAACTAGAATGTCCCTCTTTGAACTTCTACGTCTTTCCAAAGAGACTCGGGAGACGTTAAGTGAAGCACTTCTACAAGCTGACTCTTGTCTTGCACAATTAAAAAAGCCAGATGCGGAACCTGCCACTTGCTTACATTGCAACAGTGTACTGGAGATTATCCCAAATATCACCTTTACACAAGATGACATGCTACTGGAGGATAATCGACATGACCCACCTCTCTACTACACTGGTTATATTGATACGATGAAGATAGATCGTATTCTCATTGACCCAGGGTCTGCTATAAGCATAATGCCGAAGAGTCTGTTGGATGAACTAAAAATCCCTCTTCACAAGCTCTCCAAGACGGTTACTACTATCTTGGGATTCAATCAAAGCCGAAGTGAGCCTTTGGAAAAGATTCATCTGAAGCTTCAGATAGGCGATTTCAGATCTAAAGTCACTTTCTATGTGATCGAGATTGCGGGATCCTATAATCTTCTTCTGGGGAGGCCCTTTCTTCATGAAAATAATGTGGTGCCCTCTACTCTTCATCAATGTTTTAAATACATTGATAGCAATGGAAGAGTACAAAAAGAAGTTGCTGATATAAATCCCTTCCATGGGGTTGAAGCTTATTTCAACGATTTCCGAATGTACAAAGAAGAGTATACAAGGATCATACAAGCTATGGAGAAAGAAGATGCACAAAGTAAGACTTTAATAATCCCTGTTAAAGGTCGAACTACTCAGCAACAATCTCCTAAACCCTCTGAAGAAGATTCTTTCATCATTCCAGTGAGTGGACGGATCTCTCCGTTACCTCAGTCATCTACTCAAAATACACTAATCATTCCTGTCAGTGGGCGTACTACAGTTCCTGTATCTTCACAAGATACTCTGCTAATTCCAGTTGGAGGGCGGACTACTCTTCCTACTCAAACTTCAAGGGAGCTCACCTCTTCTGAGCCATTTGTTATCGATCTTAATCGAAACAAAGCTTCTTCTTCTTCTCCCCCTTTTGTCATTGACTTGGCTAAAATCTCTAAGGCTCAGCCTTCTCCCAATGTAAATATTGCTGCTTTTATATTTAACGAAAAGTCTCCACCTTTGCAGTACGTTGATGTGTGTAATTATGTTCATAGTTATTTGCATCTGTTAGATGACTTGAACACAATAACCATAGGAGTTGTACAGACTGTTCATACAGATGTATCTCTAGAACCTGTACAATCTTCATACTTTCTAGTTCCCAGCAGAAAGTCAGGAGACATTCCAATATTCTTCTACAAAGGGCCTCAAAATCCTTCTGATCTTGAAGATGATGACAAAAATGATGATACTGGAAGATTATAACTACGTCGTTATAGTCAGTAATCTAGAGACATCATCAAAAATATGGGCTATGACTTCAGGACTGGCCTCAATGATGAAAAAGAAAGAAAAATACCTGTCCGGATTCCTCCTTTGAAATATGGAAGGACGAAATACGGATTGGGTTATACTGCTCCTACTCCTTTCATCAATATTATCCATGAAGATCCCGAGTCTGACGAAGATAAGAGATCTGATTCTTCTAGTACCACTTCTTGGGATTCCGATACGAGTATCGGTGACTTCTATTGCAACCTTCTGTCTTCCAATATGGTTTCCATTGACTATTCTGAAGAAAGTGATGAAGACGAAGAAGAGTTTGAAATCTCACCTGAATCAGAACAGTGGGCCCAAAGATTAGATAATCAATGGGAGTTCCGTTTCGAGCAAAAAGAACCTCCGACTGAAGATAAACTTGTTCAAATAGATGTTGGTGAAGAGGGATCTCCCAAACCAATATTCATCATTGAAAGTCTTTCAGAAATTGATAAGAAAGACATGATCAAACTCATTCGTGATTACATCGATGTCTTTGCTTGGAGTTATGAAGATATGCCAGGGCTTGATCCTCAAATTGCAACTCACAAGCTCAATATCTTGCCGAATGCTAAACCGGTCAAACAACAACAGCGACGATTTCGTCCAGACATCATGGATGCAATTGAAGCTGAAGTCAATAAACTTATTACCTCTGGGTTTATTAGAGAGGAACAACATCCCGATTGGGTGGCTAATATTGTTCCTGTTCTTAAAAAGACTGGCAAGATCAGAGTATGCATAGACTTTCGCGATCTCAATGCGGCATGTCCTAAAGACGAATTCCCTCTACCAATCACTGATGTCATGGTTGATAATACCTGTGGATTTGAATGAATGTCATTCATGGACGGGTATTCTGGGTACAATCAGATCAAAATGTTTCCAGAAGACGAGAAGCACACTTCTTTCAGAACGCCGATTGGTACATACTGTTATACAGTTATGCCATTCGGTCTCAAGAATGCAGGAGCAACTTATCAACGAGCTATGAGCACTATATTTCGTGAACATTTGCAGAAAACAGTCGAATGCTATGTTGATGATATTGCAGTCAAAAGTCGACAAAAGGAGGATCATATCCAAGATTTGAAGACTATATTTGATCTAATGTGTAAGCATCAATTAAAGATGAACCCTACTAAGTCCTTCTTAGGCGTCTCTAGTGGTAAATTTCTCGGCTTCGTCATTACCTCTAAAGGTATACACGTGGATCCCGAGAAGATCAAAGCCATCCAAGAGATGCGTCCTCCACGCACCTTAAAAGAGCTACGAGGATTTCAAGGAAGAATCGCTTATATCAGGAGATTCATCTCTAATTTATCAGGACGCTGCAGACCATTCAACAAACTTATGAAGAAAGGTGTCTCTTTTGTCTGGAATGATGAATGTCAGAAAGCATTCGATGATATAAAACAATATCTGATGAGCCCTCCAGTATTGGTACCTCCCGTCTCAGGAATACCGTTCCTCCTCTATACTCGAGCAATGAGTCATTCATTGGGTGCATTACTCGCCCAAAAGAATCAAAATGGCCATGAACAAGCCATTTATTATCTCAGCCGCACTATGACCGGAGCTGAACCTCGATATTCACCGGTTGAAAAAGAATGTCTAGCCTTGATGTTTGCTGTCCAAAAGATACGTCATTATATCATTGACCAGACTATTCATGTCATCTCCAGGATCAATCCTATACGGATCATGATGAAGAAACCCAGTGTTTTGAATTCTCGATTGGCTAACTGGGGAATCCTACTTGCTCAGTATGATATGCACTATATTCCTCAGAAATCAGTCAAAGGACAAGCTTTAGCTGATTTTCTGGCCGCTCACTCAATTCCAGAAAATTCAAAACTCTATGATGAAATCCCAGATGAAGTCCTAGATTCAAATCAAATTGCTGAAGAAGATCCTACTTGGCGTCTATTCTTTGATGGAGCATCAAGAATTGGTCCTAATGGCGATATTATCGCTGGAGTTGGAATTGTTTTTGTATCGCCAGAAGGTCTTGCCATCCAAAGAGCTTATTCTCTCGATCAGCCGTGTTCAAACAATGTAGCTGAGTACAACGTATTACTTATTGGTCTTCAACTCGCTAAACATCTGAATATTCAACATTTGGAGGCGTATGGAGACTTTAAACTTATTGTCAATCAGATCAGGGGTACTTATGAAGTTCGCCATCAAGATCTGGTTCCTTATCATAAAACAGCTATATCTATGGCTTCTTCGTTTGAAAAATTCTTCATTGAACATGTTAGGCGAGCATGTAACACAGAAGCTGATGCCCTTGCTAATCTTGCAGCGGTGCTGGCTATTCTAATTAGACGGAAACAAATGATTGTTGTTCGTAATCGAGAATTATTTCATCTTGAAAATAACCTGACTCTAGGACTTCCAGTTGATATTGAAGAATCAACATCTCATGACGTCAACACAACAAGAGGATTTGGATTCAGTCGTAAATCGATATCATCTTCATCCGATTCCAGCATGGAATTTATCTTCAGTAACTCGACTGAGAATCAGAATAGGGATAAAGATTGGAGACTTCCTTTCTTAGATCTCATATTATATGATATTCTTCCGGATGATCCGAGTGAGGCAGCATCTATCAGACGACGATCACTCAGATTCTATTACAATCATACAACAAAGACCTTATATCGTCGAGCTTATGATGGTTTACTCCTTCGATGTGTTGCCGGCGACGAAGCTCAACAAATCATTCGCGAAGCATATGATGGAATTTGTGGAGCACATCAGCCAGGACCAAAACTTCAAGACCGTATTCGACGTATGGGTTATTATTGGCCCACCATGGTATCTGATGCCATCGAATACGCAAAGAAGTGTAAAGCTTGTCAAATCCATGCGGATTTTATTCATCAACCCTCGAAATTTCTACATCCGACGGCAGTATCATGGCCCTTCGAAGCTTGGGGCATGGACATTGTCGGCCCGATCAATCCACCGTCATCTAAAGGTCATCGGTTCATTCTCGCAATAACCGATTACTTCTCCAAATGGGCCGAAGCCATTCCTTTATCTGAAGTTAAGATGTCTAATGTCATCAGCTTTATTAAGCACCACGTCATCTACAGATTTGGTGTTCCTCGACGCATTGTTCATGATAACGGACCACAGTTCGTCAGCCAGAAATTTACTCGATTCTGTGACGATCATCGGATCAATAATGTGGCTTCTACCGCATATAATCCAGCAGCTAACGGATTGGCAGAAGCTTTCAACAAGACTATCATCAAACTCCTAAAGAAGTTTGTCTCCACTAACAAACATAATTGGAGTGACAAGCTCGGGGAATATTTGTGGGCTTATCGCACTACAGTTCGTAATGCTACCAAATGTACACCTTTCTCTCTGGTGTATGGTTGCGAAGCTGTTCTTCCATTAGAGATTCAAATTCCTTCTTTAAGGATAGCAATCGCTAATGAACTCACTGCTGAAAATAACGATCGTCTTCGACTTCAAAAATTAGAAGCTCTGGATGAAAAGCGATTATCTGCTCAACAGAATATTGAATTCTATCAAGCTAGAATTTCAAGAGCTTTTAATAAAAAAGTCAGAGTTCGATCATATCAAAAAGGAGAACTTGTTCTAACAGTCAGACGTCCTATGACTATGACTCATATGAGTAGGGGCAAATTTGACGCAAAGTGGGAAGGTCCCTATATTGTGAGCAATGTTTTCTCAAATGGAGCTTATCAACTCTCAGAATTGGATGGTCGAAAAGTTTTGATGCCTATTAATGGCAAATTCCTTAAAAAGTACTATATATAAATGTAAGTACTTGTAATCATCAGACAAATTCATGTGTAAAAATAAAATTTTTATTTTATTTTCATGAATGATGATACATGATATTAAGGAAGATCACTATCATCCTTCTCTACTTTTGGACGTGGGCCACTACCGTCCTTCTCGAAGATGTGATCAGCAAAAGAGCCGAGAACCTCCTTGCTAGAACCCACGAGGAATTTACAAGCGACCATCCTCATGGCTTCCTCTTCTTCAGTCCTTCCTGGTTTGAGCAGAAAATCTAGAATGTCCCTTGGGGGCTTGGGACCAGACGAACCTTCGTCTGCTTCCGTCTTCTTCGTTTTGACTGGACCAGCGGGGTGTTCTTCAGTGCCTTTCTGAACCTTTGAGGCTATCTCAGTCTTCTTGGATGCTTCTCCAGATGACATTTTTATGTTGAGGAGTAGAAGTATTCGTTTTCGCCAGATTTCTGCTATATTTATAGGCAGAAGTTCTTCATTCATCCGACGTTTCACATATTCATTCATCCATTCATTTCTCACATTCATCCGACGTTTCACATATTCATTAATACTTGACGGTTCATCCGTTCATTTATTACATTCACTCGACAGTTCATCTGTTCATCATTTCCTAACGGTTTATTCGTTCATAATCTTCTATCAATTTATTAAGTGGGGATTCGTTATTGATCATGTTTTCATAACCTCTGAATCAAATTCCGAATCTGCTTACTCATTTGTCATGTTTTGACCTCTGCATAGAAATCAATCTATTTTCTTTTGAGTTCCTATATATTATCACGTCCATAATACCTCTGATAATATCATATACTCTAAAAACAGAAAAGATGATTTTATTATCTATCATGTCCACAATTCATCCATAAATACAAATCATTGAGCATAGAAGAATTGTCATTTCCATTCTCATTTCACCATAAAAAGTCTATTACATTTTCTTAGACTTTCCTACAAATCATAATAGAAATCTATTACAAATCATGGATTTTCAGTCTACACCACAACGATAACCTAATAGAGATCTATCTTCTTCTTTGGATCTTCTCCGTCGGTCCTTCTCTGTCAGGTTCGTTGTTGGTGGCAATTCCTGACTGTCTGGGTCTCAGTCACGACCAGATCAGCAGGAATCAAACTCTGGTCTTCTCTCTCAGACGAGAGGAGAACCACAGAGTATGGCAGCCCGAAGTCGTGGTGCTGCGAATACAACTGGTGGATTAGGAGCGACCTTTCAGAGGAGACAGGAATGTATCCAACCTTGGGATACAATTCCTAGTTCTCCCGTAAAAGGAACTCTACTACCCGATTTCTCGGTAGTAGAGTTAACTCCACCATCCAACTCTCGTGTATAAAGGCTCTTCCTACCATCTGAGGAAGACCCTCCTATCACACGAAGAGTTCTGAGTTGTCTGATTTGCGCATCAAAAGCGCATGAGCTCCCTGATGTGGGTGTCAGAAGAACATTCTCTACAGCATCCACATCACCAATTCCAGTTCTGAAGAAGGTTTTCAGCCAAAATTCTGCAAGAAACAGTAAGGAAAAATCAGCCAACAGAAATTGTCCAAGCAAAGACAGATGCATTCTGTTCATTTCAGGAAGATGAATTTGTTTTTAGCAAAGCAAAAAAATTCGATGCGTGTATATTGAACTTACCGCTGAGTTTGCTGCTAAGGATTGACAGACCCATGTCTGGTAGCGTACACAGAGATCTGACATCAGACAACATGGCTTTCCTGTTTTCTTCTCACAGAAAATTCATTCTCAGAAGAGAGGAAGAAGAATGGGAAGATGAGTTTGTGTGGAGTTCATCCATCTATTTAAAGGGTCAAGTGCAGGTCTATTCTTGGAAAAGATCCGCGTGAGTAGCGCTCGTAAAACGTAGAATGAGTGTCACATGTACTTCAGGAGACAGTGCAACATTGGAAACAATCAAAGTGTGCTAATTAATATTCTTCATTAAAAGGCACGCAGATCAAACACAAAAGTTGTACTTCATTCTTTAAACAGGCACTGATGGCCTTACAAAAAGACAAAACAGAAAAGTGCAACAAAAGCGTAGAAAGTTACGCTCTATTTTCCAGAGCGGCTGAGTTTGATGCCTAACTCCTCTACGCTCTTAACTCCCAGGCGATGCAACAGAGTCTCGAGCATTTCACGCTTCTCCATAAGGCTCCGCCCATCAGAAGAAGATGAGCCATCCAATCCAAAGTAGCTCAAGAGATTCTTGGCTAACTGCGTGGAGTCGTCCTTGAGCTCGATGACGACAGGTTCGGGTTCTTTGCCCCCAAAAGTGGGGTCACCATGGGAACAAAAGCCTAACTTGCGTGCTTCCTCTTCGGCTGCTTCCTTTGGGGTCATATTTTCGAGAGATGAATGTCAAAACTGAGAATCTCTTCCTGTTTATATAACAGATCTCATCGACAGTTCATATTCCACCATAAATTGGACACAATCAGTCTCGGAGAATGAAGAGTCATTATGACATTTAATAAGTTCATTTGGATGTTTTCAAAGAACTTCGAAGACTTTTCGATTTCCAAAAAATTTTGAAGTCATCTCAGCGTGACTTTAAACTCATTTCATCATCTCTATTTCAAAGTATTTCGAAAATATTTTATCATTTTTCGAAAACTTTGAAGGGGGTTTTGTAGGCCTCAAAAATGAAAGTCACGCTGAGTTGATCAAGACAGAGTCAAAAATCACGCTCAGTTGATCCAGACAATATAAACAAATCACGCTGGGGAGACAGCTCATCATTTGTCAGAGAGTAATTATGACTGACAGCACAACAGTCGAAGAATGTCTCTTCGTATGCCACGTATGCACAGACTTCGAGAGATCATCGTCGTCTATTGCGTGATTTTTGAAATCTTCTTCAGCAAGACTCAGCCTTCGTCAAGTTGGCGTACCAAAAGGGTTTCTTGTCATTTAATGCGACTGACAAAGCAATCACTGTCAGAGATTTTGTGTCAGTCGAGACACGCCAAATCAAGACAACTGGCAGTTCTATCTCAAGTCTGTATGTATTTGTGATCTTCATCTCAAGTTTGCGTGGATTCTGAAGTTTTCTTCCTCAAGTTTGCATAGATTTTTGAGTTCTTTGCCTCGAAGTCTGCGTGGATCCTGAAGCTTCCTGCCCCAAGTTTGCGTGGATTTTGAAGCTTTCTACACCGAGTTTGCGTGGATTTCGTCTTCAACAAGTCTGCGTAGATTTCATCAAATTGGAGTACGTGGCAGCCATGCCACTGATCTCTCGCCTGCGTGTCCTGTAACTTGCACACGACTCATGCATGATCGCCATGTGTCCAACAGTTACAGGCCACGTCCAGTAACTGCTCATAGCCTTGCGTATGTTAAATCCTGCGTGATTTTCAACTAAGCACAGGCTGTGAAGACAGTTATCTTTTCGGTTATTATTTTTGACTCTATAAATAGAGTTCTTTTTCTCATTCATTGTACAGATACATTGATATCTACTGTCAAAATTTTGAGAGCTTTTCTTCTTCGCATAGTCCAAGGGATAAAGCGATCGTCTTCTAGATCAGATTCCTACAGTTGTAATTTTCCCAGAAACACAACAAATAAAAAGAATTTCTTTATGGAAAACACACCCAACCTCCATAGGTAAGTGCACCTTGCCACCAAATAAGCACCCCATTTTATTTGTCCATTAGCTAGATTAGGCCATGGTGAACAACATTAGAACTTGGCATTTTGTGATTTGGAGCTTCCATTTTTCTAGATCTAAGTTTTAACCATTTTCAGATTTTCTTGGTTTTGATCTATTAAACTTAGATTTTTCCTTGTTTTGAGGCTTCCATGTGGAAGAGAATTCAATTTTACACAAGTTAGAACTTTGAAAATCCAAATTTGGTTTTGTTTTGGGTATGTTATGAAGATTGGAAATTTGGAGTTCATGGAGTTTTATCTCGGCCTGATGGAGAAGATGATCCTCGGCCAGCGCTCTTTAGCGTATGGTCGAACTGCGCTAACTCCTCGGCCAGCACTTTGTGCTGGGCTGACCCGCACTGGCGCTCTTTAGCTCCAGCGCCTTCCTTTGGCGCACTTGACCGATGCGCAGCTCGTTCCCTAGCGCGCTTAACCTCAGCGCAACTCAATCCTGCACAGCTCACTCCCAGCGCGGCTTGGCTCTAGCGCAACCCAATTCTAGCGTAGATCAACCCTGCGCAGCTCGCTCCCAGTACAAGCCGACCCTAGCGCAAGCCAACCTCAGCGCAGTTCATTCCCATGCGCAGTCTATTCCTTTAGCGCAATCCGACCCCCTGCGCAACCTACTTGCCCATGATGGTTTGGTTTTATTTCCTTGGACTTGGCTTCTCTTTTGTAGATTGGAGTTTTGAGATCTTGTTTCACACTACACGACTGTCTTGACCCAACACGACCTGGCACAATTTTCGGTGTCTTGCTTATGACTATTACGGTTTTCGTGATTTCTGTGAAGTATGATTCTAGTACTTTCTGATCTTCTTAGTAGTGACCCTATGGGGTGCACTCTTAACTTGTGACCTATGATTCATGATTAATCTTTGTACTGTATAACTTATAGTGGCCCGTGGTGGCGCACTCCTGACTTGTAACTCGACTTGACTTGATGCTGTTGTGATGGCTAACTTGACTCATATAATCAACTCTGACTCCGTGGATGTTCATTCTTGCTGCTTTGTGTAATCTACTTGTCTTGTCTTGTCTTGCATCATGTCTAGGACGTGACTCCCTGGTTACCACGGTCAGGGATTTACACTGAATATAGATTAGGCTAATGACTAGATCAAACTATAGTTCATGGAGAATTTCTAGTCACAGACGATCTCGTTATCTGGGCGCTTTAAATGGACTTGTAGTCTGCCGACGAGTAGGGCACATATCCAGTACACTGTCATGTGTTGCACCCTCTAAGTCACCTAAGGGTATATCTTCTCCTGGGCGATGTACCCAACCATACTCTCAACCCGCGGAAGGATAACTGGATAGTCTGCAGGGCTTAGGACTGGGAATTTCTCAATTTGCATCTTGTTAGTAATTAGGCTTGTGATAACCCTAGTTTGTTAAAGTAGTAAGTCGTAGTAATTGCTTGGCCGCTTGTGATTGGATGGTGTCCAGCCTTGTCTAAGTCTCGCCTAGTCCCAGTACCTGGTACTCCTGAGCATGATTGTTTTACTTATCTTTAACAATAAATGGATAGAGACAAAGTGTTATTCAGGTGAAGGGTTACAACCCCGGTCCTTGTTTGGTTTACGGGTTATAACCTGGCTCCCGGAATTGTTCCACGTCCCTAGTCGTTTATTGTCCTGTTGTACTCTTTATTACTTGTACTTTTCTTTCATTTCCTTATGTTCTGATATGCTGGCTTTTGTTCTTATTTCATGGCCTCCCTTGTGGCACTTGCTCTTTCTGGGGTTTGACCCAGCTGGTTTTGTGTGGCCATATTTCAGAGCAGTACCCGAGGATCTACCGAACCTCCAGCCCAATGGTGGGGACTAGAAGGAACCCGGGTTACGAGTGGGTTTTCCATTTTGTTTCACTCACTACGTTGTAAAATTATTCTTTTGAGGCGTTTAGTCAACGAGCACCTGTTAGCTCGATGCATATTAATTTACTGTCTGCCTACGGGCTGTAAACATGATTAACAAATCCTAGGGTTGATCATGTATGACTTAACTCTTGCTAGTCCTCGTATTTTGTATGACTAGCTTCATGATCAGCTGAATATGTAATATTTGGGACGCCTTTTATTGTATATTTGGTGATCTAACATCTTTTAACTATATTACTTGCTTGAGATTGAGACAATAGGCTTTACCTTAAGAGACCGTTGGCTTGTAGTAAACCCTCATATCTAGACAGCCGTGACCGTACAGCGAGGTGGATTCCATTTCAATATACGTAGCTGGCTATGTACGCCCCCGCTCTCTAGTATTCTGGTTCTGGGGCATCACACTACGTGCTCGTGTTCCTGTAACAGGTTCGCGACACTTCCTGTTCGCGTACGAAGGCCGTGTCAGCGGCACTTTTCAGCCGCGTGCACAGTGCGGGCTGAACCGTGCGCGTTGAATTTCTCCGCGCACGCTTCACAAAATGTCATAAAATTTTAGAAGCATGTGGGCAGAGGTTTTCCCTACGTTCCCATAAAATTTCACGCAAAACGGAGCCCTGTGCGTTGAGTTATGACGCACAGACAGCAGGGCATGCACGGGGCCGTGCACGGGCCTCGTGCACGCGTGTCCGTGTCCGATTCGGACACTGAAATTGTGTCGATTCCAGATCTGTCTTCATGAAAGTTGTTAAAAATAATATTAGCAAGGAATTCATGAAAACATAATCGAAAAATAACACTTTTAAGTTCTAAGTGGCATTTCGTCGAACACGTGTTCCATAGGACCGACATGTGTCCGATTCGGCTGTCAAACGAAATCACAAACCTACCAAACTTCATGCACAGGTCTGGGGTACCTATATGGATGCATCTACGAAGAAAAATGGAATTAACAAGTGTTTTAAAGAGATTTACCTATTGAGTGTCAAAACTCAATGAAATAAGCCTCCAAAACTCGTCAATGCCGCTTTCCTCTAATCAAACGCCTCCGATCCCTTGCAAGCAAGTCTCCAGTAGGTTCCTCTCCTCCCAATGGTTGCAACGCACTTCTTTTGGAAGGATTTGGTTGAGAAACGAGAGAACGGGGCCTTTGGAAGGGAAGGACAAAACTAGGGTTTTGGATTTGTGAAGGAGATTAGGTTTCTACACAATGAGAAGGAGGGGGGAGGTTGCTGTTGTAGAAGCATGGAAAATATCAGAATGATGATCTATGCGGCTCAGAACTGGAGAACCCCATGCGGCTCATACAGGAGCAGTCCCATGCGGTTCAGAGAGACTCTTAGTCTCATGCGGCTCGGGATAGGAGAGTCCATGCGGCTTACATAGGGACAGTCCTATGCGGTTCAAAGAGTCCCCCAGCCGCATGCGGTTCAGAAGTACATACGGCTCACATTCGACCAACAGAGATATGCGGCTCGATCAACGCCACGTGTCCCCATGGGACCCCTTCACACAGCTGGCCATCGAGCAATGGCCCTATTTAATGCTCTGCCATGATTTGACAGCTGACGGCTCTGACATGAAGTGTCATAATAGCCCTGCCATAATGACAGACTCTTTGGGAATAGGAGAAAATCTCTGACACGATCCGAGATTGACACGTGGCTACCCCCATACGGCTCCAGTGAAGAACAGCTTCATGCGGCTGGCAAGAATCGTCTTCCTGCGGCTCACCAAGAAGCCATCCCATGCGGCTCGCGAGTACTACACTTATGCGGCTCACCGAGAAACCATCCCATGCGGCTCGCAAATACTATACCTATGCGGCTCACTGAGACGCTGTCTCATGCGGTTCATGGATATCATGCGGCTCTGGCAGAGTCCATCATTAAGACACGTGGCAGAGATTCAATTGCCCCCACGACTTGACAGCTGGTAGCAAGGATGATTATGAGATGCAAATCAATCAAAGATTTACCAGATCCCAATGACCATATTTAACATTATCCTCATAATTAATGAGATCAGGTCATATCATTCATGATCAAGCCAATGGGACACGTGGAGAGAGATCCAAACTTGACACAACCAATCATGAAGATTTAAAGCAATCAGCATTAATCATTCACAGGATTCAATACTATCCCCATTTATTGCCCAGTTCCTTCGCGCCCTAAGCTAAGGGTCCAGATTGATTATACATCAGGCCGCCGCCACTTTGAGAATGGATAATCATCCAAACCCTAATGATGCCCCCACTATTATAAATAGCAAGGAGCCATTCCCTTGTAAAGATATACGCTATCAGAGAAAGAAATACAGACAGACTCCCCCAATAATCAGAGAGAAAAATACACAGATAGAGAGAGAGAAGCCAGAAGAGTAATAGACGGAGAGCAAGAAGAGCATTTCTTCAGCAACGCCAATCATCTCTTCACAAGAGCCAAGGCTGCATACCGATCGTCCAAAGAGTAAGGCAGGGCTGCCGTTGCCTTCCCGAGCCTCTATCGTCCCCCCTCAGAATCTAAAATAAACAATTGTACTTAGACTGCTGTACCTAGGTTTTCGTCCCTAGGCTTTCTTTGTACAAGCGAGTTTGTAACGTGAAGTAAAAGTCCGGTCCTCCGATAATTGTTCTGTTCTTTTATATTTCATGGCAAACACGATGACGACTCTGCTGAGGACTAACTTCTCCACGGCTGAGGAGTTGGTGACGCAATCGGATGCAGCCAAGCTTGGCTCCACGCAACAGAAGATGGTCGCCCGGTTCGACCAACAGGCGTTCGAAGAAATGCTCTCCGACAAGAGCGCTGGCCCGGTCCAGAAGCGAGCCCGCACAAAGAAGGCCCGCAAGGAGTAGAGACCCCGATCCTTTGTTCCTACTGAAGCTCTTGCAGAAATACCCTCTATTGCTCAAGGCAGCGAGAAAGACTCTCCTGTGGCCCCACTTAATAGAGGGAGAGCAAGAAGAGCATTTCTTCAGCAACGCCAATCATCTCTTCACAGGAGCCAAGGCTGTATACCGATCGTCCAAGGTGTAAGGCAGGGCTGCCGTCGCCTTCCCGAGCCTCTATCATCACCCTCCAGAATCTAAAATAAACAATTGTACTTAGACTGCTGTACCTAGGTTTTTGTCCCTAGGCTTTCTTGGTACAAGCGAGTTTGTAACGTGAAGTAAAAGTCCGGTCCTCCGATAATTGTTCTGTTCTTTTATATTTTATGGCAAACAGCTGTGTTTGGTCGGCCAAGCATGGGGGTATTAGGGTTAGGGTTTAGTCATGGGCCAAGTACTCTTCAAGTTGCGAAAAGGCCCATTGACAAAAAGGCTTTAAAGGCTTAATAAAAAATAGCTAAAATGAATTAAATAATTCTAAAAAGTAGACAATAATTCTAGATTAAATCTAAAAAGCCAATAATAAAACTAATTACATTATTAGGCTTCTAATCAAGGTTGACTAAGATTATATCATCTTGGTCCTACCAAAATACCAATCCAAACTACATAACAATTAATTTAATTAATATTTTAAATTAATTCAAAATAATGCACAAAGACTAAAATACCCCTAATTAGAAAAAGTGAGTGTGACAAATCTACCCTCCTTAAAATAATTTTGTCCTCGAAATTAAAGACAAAACTGAATAGATCAGAAGGATAGAAAAATCATACCTCAAGACTAAAAAAGATAAGGGTATTGCTCGCGCATCTCATCCTCCCTCTCCCAGGTAGACTCACCTGGAGAGTGATGCCTCCAAGCTACGCGAACCAAGGGTATCATCTGGTTCCTCAGCACCTTCTTTTGTCGATCCAGAATCTCTACAAGCTGCTCTGGATAACTAAGAGTAGGGCCCACCTCGATCTCGGAATGATCCAGTATATAGCTGGGATCTGCCATAAACTGTCTCAACTACGATACGTGAAATACGTTGTGGACTCCCTCTAATACAGGGGCAGGTCCAGTATGTATGACACGTCATTGACTCTTGCACTGATCACGAAAGGTCCGATGAAACACGGACTAAGCTTTCCACCTCTACCAAAGCGAATAGTACCACGCGTCGGACATATCCTCAAGAACACCATATCTCCAAACTATCACAAACATGGTCTCAACTTAACTATAACAATCACATGACTAAACAAAAAAAATCCCAGAATAAATAAAATTCTAATCCTAAGTCTAAGTTGTACCTCAAACTACAAAGGTCTTCGGTGGCTAAAGGCCCAATGCCGCTGTCTGTTCTGCATCATGCGAAGTCGATCTCTGATGAGTTTCACCTTCTCGTCTACGTCAACAACCATCTTAGGTTCCAATAAAGCTCGCTCTCTAGTGTCATCCTAAGACAAGGGTGTACGACATCTACGCCCGTACAGTACCTCGAATGGTGACATCTCCATGCTGGCCTGGAAACTATTGTATGTAAACTCCACTAAGTGCAGGTGATCCTCCCGAGATCCTCCGAAATTCAGAACTCAAGTCCACAACATATCCTCGAGTGTCTGAATAGTCCTCTCTAACTGTCCGTCCATCTGAGGGTGGTATGCAGTACTGAACTTGAGCTGAGTGCCCAAACTAGTCTGCAGACTCCGCCAAAATGGAAAGTAAAGTGACTATCCCGATCCGAGACAATGCTCACCGAAACTCTGTGTATCCCGACAATCTGCCGCATATACATCTTTGTTAGCTTCTCAGTAGACGTACCCACTTTAAATGGCAAAAAGCGGGCTGATTTGGTCAACCTATCTACGATGACCCAAATCGTATCTTTTCCTCCTGGTGTACGCGACAATCTAGAAACAAAGTCCATCGTAATGTGCTTCCACTTCCACTCCGAAATGGGCAATGGTTGTAACAGTCCTCCTGGTCTCTGCCTCTCTGCCTTAACTAGCTGACAGACTAAACATCTGGCTACGAAGCGTGATACCTCCCGCTTCATTCCATACCACCATACATGCTCTTTCAGATCCATATACATCTTGTTGGCACCTGGATGCATAGAGTACTGAGAACGATGGGCCTCCTGCATAACTTGTTCTCGAAGGTCTCTACTAGGCACACACAGTCTGGAACCGTACCTCAATACTCCATCCTCTACAAGAATAAACTCATCATCCACCAATCTTGCTCGAACCTGCTATCGAATACACCACAGAGTAACATCGTCGAACTAAGCCGACTTGATCTTCTCTATCAAGTTTGACTGAATCTAAAGGCTCTACATCTGCATCTGAACTCCTGACACAACACCTCGATCCCCAGGCTCTCCAAATCTGCTAACAAGTGATGATCTATTGTCAAACACATAGCTACCGGATACCTACTCAAGGCATCGACAACCACGTTGGCCTTCCCTGGATGATACTGCAATGAAATGTCGAAGTCCTTCATCAATTCCAACCATCTGTGCTGCCTCATGTTGATCTCCTTCTGTGTAAACACATACTTCAAGCTCTTGTGGTCTGTGAAGATCTCCACACGCTCTCCGTATAGATAGTGCTTTCACAACTTAAGAGCAAAGATAACTGCCACCAACTCCAAATCTTGGGTAGGGTAGTTCTTCTCATGCGAACGTAATTGTCTGGATGCATAGGCAATCACCTTTCCATGCTGCTGCAAGACACAACCCAAACCCTTCCCTGAGGCGTCACTGTAGATAGTGAACCCGCCTGGTCCTGATGGCAATATCAAAATCAGGGCTGTCATCAGTCGCTTCTTCAACTCATCAAAAGCAACCTGACACTCCTCTGACCAAATGAACTCTGCGTCCTTCCGGGTCAGCCTAGTCAATGGCTCTACAATCCGGGAGAAATCCTGAACAAACCTTCTGTAGTAGCCTGCCAATCCCAGAAAGCTCCTGATCTCCGCAACTGAACTCGGTGCTGTCCATGCCTCAACTGCTCTGATCTTCTTTGGGTCGAATGAGATCCCATCTCCGGTCACAATATGACCTAGGATATCAACTCGATCCAGGAATAACTCATACTTCGAGAGCTTGCCGTAAAGCTGCTCCTTCATAAGAGTCTCCAAAACCACTCTCAAATGCTCCTTATGCTCCTCTGGGGTCTTCGAATACACCAAGATATTGTCGATGAACACCACCATGAATTTGTCCAAGTACTGGTGGAACATCTTGTTCATCAAGTTCATGAACATCGTCGGGGCGTTAGTTAACCCTAACGGCATCACCATGAACTCAAATTGGCCAAAACGTGCCCTAAATGTTGTCTTCGGAATGTCTTCCTTCTTCACCTTCACTTGATGGTAACATAACCTTAGATCAATTTTAGAGAATACCTTCGCTCCGCTCAACTGATCGAACAGATCATCGATCTTCGGCAGCAGATACTTGTTCTTGATCGTGAGGTTGTTGAGTGACCTGTAGTCGAAACACATCCGTACTGACCCATCCTTCTTCGGCACAAAGAGTACTGGTGCACCCCATGGTGAAGAACTCGATCGAATGAAACCTTTGTCCTGCAACTCATCCACCTGCTTCTTCAAATCCACAAGCTCGCTGTTGTTCACTCCATAGACGTGCTGAGATATCGGCTCTACGCCAGGCACCAAGTTTATAGAGAACTCCACATCTCTGTCCGAAGGTAACCCTTGCAACTCCTCCAAAAATACATCCATAAACTCAGCTATCAATAGATGTGGCACGCTCTGCTCCTCTACTGAAACTTCGCAGAAAACTTCGCTGTTCTGCTCCGTCTCCCGTCTGATGAACTCTGGCTCTCCTGTCACTCTGAAAAGAACTCTACCATCGCAATAGTCTATACTGGCATGGTGCCTGCTCAACCAATCCATTTTGAGTACAATATCGTAGTTCGGTAATGGCATTATGAGCAGACTCACATCCAGTTCTCGGCCTCCCAAAACTACTCTCCGATCCTTGTAAACATCACTGTCGAGGATGATACCACCCCCAGTCGTGATCTTGCAAGTCCTAGGCAATGGTTCAGAAGAAAGCTGGTGTCCAACAACAAATGATACAGACACAAAACTATGGGAACCCCCGAATCAAACAAAGAGAAGGTAGAAAAGGAGTCGAGAAGAACAGAACCTGCTATCAGATCACCGACTGCCTCTGCTTCCTCGGCTGACATGGTGAAGGCTCGCCCCTGCTGACCTCCTCTAGTCTGCTGCTGGTGCTGGATAAACTTCTGCTGCTGGGTCGGCAATGGTCCCTTCTGCTGTACTACCGGAGCCTTGGCTCTTGCTCCCTGAGCTGTACGTCCCACAACCATGGGGCAATCTCTCAACTGATGCTCTACTTTACTACAAAGTAGGCACTTGCCTAGCCTCTTCCTACACTCGTTCCACATATGTCCTAGCTTCTTGCAGAAAGTACAACTGATGGCTTGCTGCTGTCTAGGTGCCTGCTAAAACTGCTTCTGCTGAAAAGGCTTTTGCTGATACTGCTGCTGCAGATAATGGGGCCTCTTGGCCGGGCCTCCACTGCCGCTGGCTCTATGTGAATCACGACCTCTTTTTGACTTCAGTTCAAGGTCGTCCTCCGCTGCCATAGCTCCCAACAAAATCTCCTGTCAAGACCCGCACCCACTTTTCGGATACGAGACGTGTCCAAGCCAGCCTACGCCGCAGAGTCGACGATAGAACGCTGTCAAGTCTGCAAGAAATAAATGCTTAAGAAATAATATTTGCTGCTCATTCACATTTCTATATTTATTACAACATTTATAATTAAAGAAAATGCAAGATTTCATAATTAATGGAATTGATACAATTGCTTTCTATTTCTAGGTTAACCTCAGCATACCCAAGCCTTCCCAATGCTAAGAGTGATCGCGGCTAAACCTAAAAAATGTTGGTTTCCAGTCATGAATGGATCAAGTACACAAACCGACGGCAATACGAAAACATAATAGGATTAACAAGACATGAAAATAACATATGAGATATGAAAACTGGAAAGTACTGATGACATGGCACGGTGGAGAATAAAAGGAAAAATAAAAGACTACTACCTATGTAGTGTGAAATATCATTTTCGACATGTGAACGGCTAGGGGGTAAATCCGACACCCTGTACGTGTCGTGTGCAGCTGCTATTATTCAAGAATAGACTCATGGGATAGTTCCGGATAGTACACATGTCTACTAAGATATTTCCCCTCCCGACTACTCCGTGTGACGAGCATGTCAACAAGCAGCAAGATATATGTATAGACATGAAATGAAAAGACTACTATGAATCGGAAAGCAATCAGAAAGTGCACTTGCCTGAGATTCTTCGCTGGTGAAACCAATAATACCATACCACTCAATGAGCCACAATCAGTCAACACATGCAGAAGTCTCCAGATGCTGAAATAAACATTACCATCATTCTCAGAATAGTCAAATTATCTAGGATTGCCTGTCCTTAAGTCCAATTCTGGACACAGGGGCAAAACGGTAATTTTTGGTCAAAACGGTGTCCGCCATTGGACCCGCTTTGCAGCGAAAAGTGTGCCAGAATCAATGGTCTCTAAAGTCATCAAACTATATTTCAACAGGTCCAGTTTTTCGATACGAACCCAACCGTATGTTCAGAGTTGGATTCCGGCGGACATAGCACAAAATTGCCCTTTGAGTCGGACCGTAGGGCCTACAAAACGGCATTCCAATTCCACTGTCTCAGAATTGGACCAAACTTGGCATACAGGACCAGAAAAATGATGCGGTCCTGTTGGCACAAGTTTCGTCTCGATCTGACGAGCGTGCACAAAGTAATTAGGAAATTTGCACAGAGGCCGATACAGTGAATTTCGACGGATACGTATCAAATTCGTCGCGCACACGCGACCAATTTGAATTCCGTCAAAGTCCACACGACCATGAAGCCATTACGCACCTTTCGATGCTTCGGTTCGTGACCACATCGTCCGGAATGGCGGGACGCATGTCGTGTGGATGGATTTTCTAGTTTTCGAAAACAGTTTTCTTAGTTTTTTCCTGATTTTCCAATTGGTTTCTAACAGAATTTAAGCCACTAGAAAATAAACTAAAAGTGGGGTCTCAATCTCGGTTAGGTTGTCTTCCAGGCTGTTTAAGCACTTTTCCAAGTTTTGCAATATCCTGGTGGTAAATCGACCGCCAACTTTGGGTTTTGGGACAGTTTCTAAATCCAGAAATCGAGATTTTTCTCAGTTTTGGGACTCGATTTCCATCGCACACGAAGCGAATTAATTCAAACTTTTTGAAGGGAATTATAGAGGGTTAGGTTGTGTTCATACCAGAGTTTGTAGCTCGTAAAGCCATCCATTATCCATGACGAATCGTCGCTGCGAACGCAGCCCCTGTGGCCGCAACTGCTGCTGTGCAACCGCGTTAGTGCGCTCAGACCGCGCGCGCGCCAACTGTTTGTTGGCCGACCGTGGCCGCGCAGTGGCGCACGCGCATGAGGAAGGCACCCAGGCATCGAGGAGGGTGGCACGCGTGGGTCCTAAGGTTAGGGTTTCGATTTTCGTTCCTGTTTCGTTTTATACGCAGGGTCGGGTTCTGTTCGTTCATGGGAACGTTTACTGTGTGGAGAGAAGATTTGTTTGGGCTCAGGTTTGAGCTCGAGCTGGGCCTGGGTTTATGGCCTGAAGGCTGCTCGGTTGGGCCGAGCACAGGGGTTTATTTGTGTTGCTGTGAGCTGCTGGTTCAATACTTCTAGGGGTCTGCTCGGCCTGGAATAGGCTGGGTTGTTTTGTCAAATGGTTTTTTGTTTTATATATATTTACTCCTTTATTTACATATATATATATATAGTTAATATATACAGTTATAACTCTTTATATATATAATCATATTTACACACACATATATATTTATTCATATATCTATTTATATATAATATGATACTTTCAATTTTAAATAACTAAAAAATATTTTTTTAATAATATATTATAACACTTCGAGAATATTTATATCAAAATATTATCATTATATATATGTATATATACACATTATACAACATTTATTTATATATACTTACACATATATAATATATATTCACATATTTTCATATTCACGTACACTTACACACGTATATCTTCACATCTAAACAAACTCCATAAATTCTAAATAAATCCAAACATCATTCCTATGTAGAGCCTATTTTTTATAAATATGAACATGCATATATATATATATATATATATATATATATATATATATATATATATATATATATATATATATATATATATATATATACCATGCATATATATATATATATATACATATATATATATAAAAATATATATATATATATATATATTTTTTTTTATATATATATATATATATATATATATATATATATATATATATATATATATATATATATATATATTATATATATATATATATTTCTTTTTATATATATATATATATTTTTTTTTATATATATATTTCTTTTTTATATTTTTATATATATATTTCTTTATATATATATATATATATATTTATATATATATATATATATATATATATATATATATTTTTATATATATATATATATATATATATATATATATATATATATATATGCATGTTAAAAAAATATATATATGCATGTAAAAAAAAAAAATATATATATATATATATATATATATATATAGCATTTATTGCCAATAATAATATAACCAGTATTAATAAAATAATATTGTATAATAATATCCCAAATAATAATAAAATATTTAAAAAAATTCGGGAAGGGGGAGCTACATCTCCTCAAAAGTAGCATTTCTGTTGCACTTGGTCAAGGACTTGACTTCCTTAACCAAGTCCTTCCTAAACCTCCTAGCCTTCGCTGTCTCGCTAAGACCCTCCATAAATCTGCCCAGGCGGTAAAACTCTCTGACATACTCTTCTACTGTCTGGTTTCCCTGAACCAGGTTCTCGAACTGTGTCTCCAAAGCGCCAAGTGTTGTGTTGGAAAAGTACTTCTCCTTGAATAGCTTCTTGAAAGCCTCCCAAGTCTGCCCCTCTGTACCAACACTGGGGTCGATTTGGTTCCAAGTACGGGCAAGGTCCTGCATCTGGCTGCCCGTTACTTCTATCTGAAGCCTAGCTGATATCTCCGCGAGATGAAATATCTCCTCTATATGCTCGATCCAGTCGTCGGCATATAGGATACCCTCGGTACCCTTGAAGTCTCGCGGCCACATCTTTTGGAAGTCCTGAATGCCCGCAGTCCTCGGCTGGTACGGCTGTATCTGCCCTTCCTATGGTTGGGCAGCCACCTTCTCTACTACCACCATGGCTAGCTGATGGGCAGTGTCATTGCCCTGCCTCATATCTTTCGTCTAGCGCTGCTGAGTCTCCATCATCTGCTGCATGAAGGCAAAGAACTGTGCCATATCAACTGTCCCCTGAGGCGGTGGTGATAGCATCCCTTAAACTCCTAGGGTAGTCCTCGGAACCGGTGGAGGAGCACCCCCAAAAAATATAGACGGTCCTACCTGAGCTGGAACAAGAGGTACTGAGGTCCTAGGGTCCTACTAAGTCGGGCGAGAAGTGGCAGACCTCTCAGCAGTATGCCTTAGTTCAGAGCATTGCGATCATGTCTCCACCATCCTGAAGACAGATCAACAAAGAATCAATTACTGAGGAAGAAGCGATAAAATCAAAGGAAGACTGTTTGTTTCAAAAGAAGGCAATTAGAAGCAAGAATTAGATAAGAGTTTTCCTAATATGATTGAGTACCTTAACTTATGTCCTATATCCTACTGCAGGCTGTAGTGATACACTAGTTCGAGTACCACTACAAAATTGTACTAGTTGCGACGAAGGACCTGCATGGGCCACCACTAAAAATGTGTCGTAACCCACACCCAGTATAAGGGCACGAAAAGTGGGTACGTCCACCCTACGCTGCAGTGTCGACGGTAGAACGCTGTCCTAGGTCACAATATCTAAGACAATCTAGAATATGCTTCGAATGGAGAACAACATAATAAGTAATCTCAATCATAAACTAAGATAGAAAAGATGATAAGATAATCTCAACAGAGAGAGAGAGAGAGAGAGTCACAATTATAAATAATAAGTCTCGATACAAAACTCTATAAATAAACACTATCTCATTACAATCACACATGTCTCATAAATCTAGATAATAAGAAAGTCTAGACTAAGCTAATGGCAAGTCCTCAGCGACTACTGGATCCTCCTGTGGGTCCAGGTCACCTGTGTCAACTACGTCTTCTCCATAGTAAGTATCGCATCAATCCTCATCATCTGTAATATTTTCAACAGGTCCAGTCAGGACAGGAATAAATACATATCTCTCATACAGATCATAACATAAAAGAAAATATGAAACAAGCTATAGAATAATATACATAAACTGCTGAAAGAAAATAAGACTGTAAAAGAGAACATGATATATGGAAATAAATATACATGATATAATAAGAGAACTAAACTAACTACGTGATGTAGAGCATAATCTGGTTATATAAACTGGCTTAGGTTGTACATGACTTAATCTAGTTTGGAGTTGCACATGATAAGGGTGTAGATCACATAACCAAATAAATACTCCCCCTGCCCCAATCAGTACACAAAGATCTGTCCAGGTTATGTTATTTCACATAAAACTAGTGTATCACATGGCCACACGAACACTGGGTTATACATGAAGGCTCACATGATCATAAGTGTACATGAATGTCACATGAGTATACATGAATAAATACGAATACAAAGAGTAGACGATGCACATAATAAAGTACATGAGCACAATAAACCCGATGTATCTGAGGGGATAACATCGCATGAATAGATCCATATAGTACTAATCCGTGATAACATCATGACAGCAACAAATAAACTAGTCTATAACAAGTAAATATGTCCAAGCAAGAATGAAACGGTCAGAGAATATACTCGCTTGACAATCCATGCTGCTGATGAGGAAGTGTAACTGAACTGGAGTGATGTAATCCTATTTAAAATAATCATAAGTCACAATATGGTCTAAAATATCATAAGAAAGGTCTACAATGCAATTCTACATGATTCTAGGTCCTTCTAGGTCAAAGTCAACTTTGGTCAACTCCGGTCAAACCTGGTCAACTCTGGTCAAACCTAGTCAGCTGGTCCGTTTACTAATTTTTAGGTCAAGCATAAGTTTCCAAGTCATTCTAAGTTCGTTTGAGTCGATTTGGATCAAGTTTAACCCAAAGTTGACTTTTGTCAACTTGGTCAACTTGTCGGTCGATTCGGCCATTCTAGGCTCATTGGGTCAATCCTAAACTGACTCCATACTCCCTAGGTTACATTCACATGCAAACAATTACATATATATATATATAATATATATATATATATATATATATAGAGAGAGAGAGAGAGAGAAAAAAAAATAAAATATATATATATAGAGAGAGAGAAAGAGAGAGAGAGCATGAGAGCCCTTCCACTCCCCTCGGTGGGAGCTCCTCTGCTCCCCTCTCCGCCTCCTTTGGCCGGATGGGTGTGGTGGCCGGTCGGTGTCACGCCCCGATTTGTAGAGTCATTTAATCACAAATTTTTATGTATTGGAATCGATCGTCCTCGCTTGGGTGTGATGCCGTACAAGTTTGTTATCGCACTTGTACAAGGAAAAGATGGTACGTAATTGATTTTCTTCAAATAGGAACACATTTCAGTGGCAGAAGCAGGTAAATTAAAGTTAATAAGGACAATCTTTCTTATTGAATAGAAACACATCAGCTTCTTTATGGTAGTAAAGATAAAAGGGTAACTTGAAGTCTCAAAGAGATATACAGAACTTTATTCTCTTTATTGATAATTGAAGAAGAGTACAAGACTTGTATTGAAGTATAATGCTTACAGTACATCTCACTTTACATTGAAAGCCAACTGAACAATGCTATATAGCTTACATTTGATACTTGGATACATTGGATTATAACTCGATATACCGACTTGGCTTACAACTCACTGGTACAACTGATTACAACGTTCTATACATTATGCCCTTTATAAACAGAAGACATCATCTGAACAATGAGAGCTTCTGTATGCCCAACAAATCTTCGATGCCGCGGAACCAATCAAGCCAATCTTCGTGTGTAGAACATTCCAAGCACGAGCACCTGCCCACACAAAATGTAGGTCAGCACATCATCTATGTACAGGCGAGCAGAATCCAACCCACTCGCTTAAACCAACATATAGTGATCGATTTTAGCAAACATTTAATAGAATGATCTTTCTACTTGGGGCCTAGCATCAGTTTACAGTTCACGGGCAATAATCATAGTAAAGCATGTAAATATATTCATAGCAGTATTCATGTGGCCATATCATTTTAGCATTCTTGGTGTTATCATGCAAACGCATCATTGAGGCATCGTTAACATTAACATCTTAACATGTTATGACAATTCTCACTTCAAGCATCTCTTAACATGTATGTTATATTTGATCAGTGTTATAGCAAAGCATCTTTCTAGCATACTAAATTTAACATGTTTAGCAGGTTCTCATATTGAAAGTCTACACATAGCATCATTTACTTGGCATGTTAAGCACGCAAGTTAAACCAACACATATATTGAGTATATCACATTTAAGTGATTTCTTATCAATAGCCACTCCCTCTTACCTACATCAAATACAGGTTAACTATTACACTTACTCTGCCTGCACAAAACATTCATTAGCGTGCATCCTTACAACATGATCATTGGTGTTAGTGTACCATTTTCAGACGTTGCCATATAGGACTTCGAAAGGTAATCGGCGTGCCATACCACCAGGTTACAATCCCGAATGGAATCTCTCGATACCACGTACCCTTAAGTACGTTTCCACTTCCCCCATGGTCGGATCGGTCCCTAACGTCCTGGGGTACCGTCCGAGGAAGCAGTCACCCCCTTGTATACAAGTTGTCACTAACCATACGAATGCGTGTCCGACTCGATCGTGATCATAAAGCAAATGGTGAAATATTGAAATAACTAAAGGCAACAGTGCATCATTCGACTCATCCATGTCATTTTCAACGACTCATTATTTTCAATATTCTCATCATTCCACTTAGTGATCTCGACGATCCCAAGTCTCATCATTTCTCATTCATTGCTCATTGCAACATTTCCTATTACGTTCCTTCTAAGGAGGAACAACAACATTCATTCATTTCGAAGGGACCTGTAGCATTTCATTCATTTTATAGGGATAATAGCATATTCATTTCATTTCACATGTATCATTCACGCAGCATCTCATTATTCAAATGATTCATTCATTTCATCAACATTAAACATAAGGGACATTATCGATTCATTCTCAGGCATCATGTTACATTAGCAGTTCGAGTGTGATTCATTCAGCAATTCAAAGTTCATGTGTTATTCATTCAATGATTTCTAGCATATGCATCTCTATCGATTTAGCAACTAAAGCATCGCATCACAATTATTCAACATTCAAGGTAAGAGACATTAGGGACATATTCATAGCATCACGTTATTCCATTTCTTAAGCATGCAGGAATAAAGAGGAAGGAGGACAGTTCCACTTGCCTGTATAAAAGGGTCTTCTTATTCTGGTTGCATACATTCCCCCTAAGCGTAGCTACACCAGCGAGCCACGTTCCAATACTTAATCCGTCTAGCCATCTAAGAGTGACTGCATCAGTCTCAACTCTCTTGATCTCTAACACAAGTCACGATCCAACATTCTGATCCCATCCGACAAGCCAACCAAATGCCTTGCGCGGAGCGAGGCATTACATATTATACCACTCAGAAAAAGTTTCGTCCTCGAAACTTAAGAAAATAACCCATCTACTAGATTCACTTAATCACAATGAGTTACTCATTTAGCTTCAATTCAATATTCATTTCAGCCCACTCGGTCATTTCAAAATTGCTATCGAACTGTATCATTTTAATCCATCAACGATTCAATCCATCTTTCTCTTTTTCTAAATACTTGCAACTTCTTATTCATTTACCAATATTTTTCTTGCATTCTATCTTAGTCGTAACACATCACTTCGTTTGGATCCATACACATATTTCAGGCATCCCCAAAACATATACATTTCAGCCAAAGTCCGTACTAGTGCAATAAATTCTTTCCATATTGTTATCTCAGTCGCAACCTATCACTTCGGCTGGATCCTTACACATATTTAGGCGTCCCCAAAACATATGTACTTTAGCCAGCTTTCATGTTAGTGCGATTCGATCAGCCACGATATAACTCTCTTTTCCAAATTCGACTTAGCATCCCTTCAATTGACTTATTACTTCATTCACTTTGCCACAATCACTATCTTCCAGGCCACAACACTTAACATCAGGGACAGCTCTCTATCCAAGCTCAATATTTTTAATATTCGGTCAAGGGTCTAAAATAGAGCCAATCATATCAAGAGTTCACAACATGCAATCATATTCCTTCCCAAATCCAACAATATTTTTCACCGAGGCAATTCATCTTTTTCTAAAAGATACAATTTGACATCACCAACTATCGATTACTCGGGTTAGGGTATAGTTCTATGCATCAGTCAAGGTTAATCCAGCTACCCGACTATAGATACCTATCTAACATTTTCGTCATGAGCAGTCAATTCCATCTCATGGAATAATTTACTACTCGATACATACAACTCAAGTCTTATCCCACAATTCTAGTTTCCGCTATAGGTCGACACATAATCCTCAAGGGTCAAACATCTCTAAGGTTCATATTGAAGCATATATATACAACATATCATTCTTAGGCCGTACTCATCACCATCTCTCGTTCAATACCAAAAGGTTATCCCACGGTCGCCAATGGTCACCCTATTATTCGGTCAAGTCTCTATGGTTAGCAATACCGACAGCTAAACCTAATCATTTAGGTGACTCCCCTAGAGTGGACGACTACTAGGGATCATGCTAGTTTCTTATTCTCACGGCCAACAAGCAATCGACAGTTCTAAGGAGCTCTACCCAAACCTATGGGTATCAACTTAGTCTGAATAACTAATCGCCATTGTCGGCTATGCCAACAATTGGTAAGTCCTTAACTGGTCGCTAGGGTCAAGTCTATCTATCCAGGGTCTTCCTCAGGGAAATAATTCCCACATAGGCTCATTCTAGACTTATCCAATGATCGACTAAGATCGATCTATCAACATTACAGTCAATCCCAATCCGATATACAATCTTCATCGTTCTAATAATCCATCAAGTAAATTTCCAATGATCCAATTTCTATTCCAATTCCTGTGTACCCATACGAACCCATAAGCCAAGGCTAAATATTTAAGGGTCATCGATTCCTTAGTCTCAACAGGACTATGGAACCATACTATTCGGTTCGTATGACAGACTCACACCACTAAGTCATAAGCTAACAATCTATATCCCAACCAACAATCACCTATACCGACATTATCTAACACGTTTGTAATTTCCCAATCCCATTCGTTTCTCAACCATCAAACTATCTTACGGGCATTCTTAAATCTCATGCAGCAATGGTCATGTAGTTCATCCCATTCAATTCGATAATTCATGTATCAATTAACCATTCTCTATGCAACACAATTATTCAGGATCGATACTTGTTACTTTTCTAGTACAACTCAATTCCTCAGCATACATGCACATATGCAACGACTATCCTTTGGTGATCAAGATAGATTAACATCTATTACACCTTAGGGTCAAGGTACATATTTCTAATATTCTTTGGGTCACCGACAACATTTCCAAAACTTTCATCTTAGCAACCAACTTTGTATCAGTCACATATGATTTGCATCCAACCAATCAAAATCAATATTCAAATGTTCTAAGTCACAACATTATCTAACCAAATTCATTTACCCATAGCATACTAACTGTCTTACTAGTCTGAGTCATCACTCAACTAACAAATTTCTGACCAAGCCACCAGTTACAATTTTTGATAATTCCGCTACTCAATATAACATCACCGTCAAGGGACACTCGAGTCATCTAGCCACAATACATGACTTCCAGCTAAATCTCGGCACTACCCAGTACCCACAGATAGACTCCTTGCTATCCTATGGAAAGGGTCAACATACATCTCGTTCTGAGGTAGTAGAGGCAATATACCACTCAGAAATGAAGCCATCTTTAAACAAACCAACTCAATTCTATTACGGACATTCATGATCTATAATGATCACAACAGTTAGCCAACATCTCAGGGTCTCAATATCATAAGCCAAAATTCTTAGGGTCTTAAAGGCACTAGCCATCACACCTGAGTCGACTCACCAGTTCTGCTGAACTCTGTTTGCCATGAAATATAAAAGAGCAGAACAGTTTTATGGGAGGACTGGACTTTTACTTGATGTTACAAACTCGCTTGTACAAAGAAAGCCTGGGGACAAAAACCTAGGTACAATAATCTAAGTACAATTGTTTATTTTTGATTCTGGGGGTGACGGTAGAGGCTCGGGAAAGCGACGGTAGCTCTGCCTTACTCCTTGGACGATCGGATGTAGCCTTGGCTCCTGTAACGAGATGCTTGGCGTTGACGAAGAAATGCTCTTCTTGCTCTCCTCGTATTGCTCTTTTGGCTTCTCTCTCTCTGGATTGATCTCTGTGTATTTTTCTCTCTGATTATTGTGGGAGCATCCTTTTGCAAGAGAATGGCACCTTGCTATTTATAATAGTTGCAGGCATCATTAGGGTTTGCAATGATTGCCCATTCTCAAAGTGGCGACGGCCTGGTAAATGATCAATCTGGGCCATTAATCTTGAGCATGAAGGATCTGGGCCATTAATGAGGATTATGCCAAATTATGTCAGTAATTAATATTGATTGCAATAAATCTCCATCATGATGATTTGCTGATGTCCGCAAATCTAAATGAATCAATTTAATTCATTTTCTTGCCACGTGTCCCAAATTATGGGGATCTGACCCAAAATTTGATTATCTTTAGGACACGTGTCCTGTCATCGTTGTTGAGCCGCATGAGGAGCGTTCGTGTTTGGGCCGCATGAAGGTCGTCATGACCGAGCCGCATGAAAGATTTCATGACCGAGCCGCATGAATAGTCTCTATACTCGAACCGCATGAAGTTTGTTATGACCGAGCCGCATGAATATGTTCATGACCGAGCCGCATGGGGGTCTTCATGGCTGAGCTATATGAGTGTCTTCATGGCCGAGCCGCATGGATTTCTTCATGGCCGAGCCGCATGGGGGACCTTCATTATTAAGCCGCATAGGATTCTCTGTACTGGCCGTGTGAACTCGTCTAATCTGGCCGCATAAACTTGCCTCGAAGCTGTGAAGATTTTCTCCAGTTCCCTAGGAAGATAGTGCTCTTGTGTCAGTCATTATGACTACTTTTCGTCAGGGCTGTCAACTGTCAGCTGTCAGCCGTCAGAGAATTAATTGTGTTTGAATGACGCCGGGTACAGCTGTTCTGAAAAGACACGTGGCTTCCCTCTGCGGGCCGCATGGAATCCACTCGAGCTGCCTCTATATTTGAGCAGCATGGGACTCCTGAGCCGCATGCGGCTCCTTGGCCGCATGGATCATTTTTCTCCTCTTTTTCATGCTTCTACAAGACCCCCTTCAAAGTTTTCAATTTACAAAATTGAAATACTTTGAATAAGAAGCATAATTATGCCAGAGCCGCATGGATGTATTCTGTCCTAGCCGTATGGATTTAACCAGCCGCATGATTACCTCAACCGTATGACTCTTTGAGCCGTATGGCTGTTTTGGCCGCATGAGCTTCTTGCTACGTCTTCCTACCACGTGTGCAAATCTTTTGTAAATCTTCTGTATTTAATGCTCTTGATTTGCTGTCAGATTTTAAGAGCCACTTTTTGGGCCAGGATCCCAAGAGTCAGGATATTATTAAGCCGTTTTGCCTCGATGACCGAAGAGTCGGTCATCATATTGCACTTGGATCGAGGCGTTCCTTTCTTGTCTATAAATAGAAACACTTTCGTTCTGGGGAATCTCCTTTTCTCTCTTCGATCTTTCTAACTCCTTTCTCTTCCAAGCACCTATGGCTCCCAAGAAGGTTGCTGCGTCGAAGGCTGCGAAAGGCAAGGCGGTCGCTTCTGCGGTGACTGTGGCAACGAACGTGGCCACTCCTCTGCCGACCGCTGTTCACTCTGTTCATCTCGACGTTCATCCACCTATTGCTGGTAAGGGTATTGCTTTACAACCCTAACTGCCATGGCTCTGCTGCATAATTTATGCACAAGCCGCATGTACAAGGTTCGTCGATATGACCGCATAAGCACTTCGCCCAGGGGACCACATGGGCTTGTCATACTCGATCTGAACCACATATATATTTTTGGTTTGGGTCGCATGAGCGTAGTTCACTTTTGAACTGCATAAGCTCATCTGCTTGTAGCTGCATGAGTCTATCTGTTCAGGGCCGTATGAGTTCGCGTGGACTTTGAACCGCATAGTCTCACCTGAATCCGAGCCGCATCAGTGCCTAGTTTTGTCTATTGAGTCGATGTGAACCTTGAACCGCATATGCCTTTCTGACCGCAGAAGCTTCATAAGCTCATCTGAGCTCGATTTGTATGGACTCGTCCGTTTCTGAGCCACATAAGGCTGTGACGACCCGAGCCGCATAGACTCAAGTGATCTTTCAAATGTTTCTTTGTTTGACTATCTTCTAATCTTGTTTCTTTCGTCTCTTCTTCAGTGAATCTGCGAGTAAATCCTGCGGGAAAACTTCTGGTTAGCTCGAATCAACTTGCCTCGGATGTGCGACGGGACGATTTAGTTCGTCAAGTGTCAGAGCAGCTCCTTGTTAATGAGCCTTTGGAGTGACTGAATGTTATCAGGGTTCAATCTTTCCAATTCCTTAGTGACATGATGAGCTCCGGGGAGCCAAATGGGAAGTATCTGAGGCCGGTCTTCCTCTTTGGGGATGCATTGATCATAAAAAACTCCCGAGTGCTGGATATCTCCGAGAGTTGGGATTTTAATCTGGACGGGATGCCGATTCATATCCCCATTATAAAGCATCATTTCCCTCTTGCGTGGTTCAATATGATCTTATTGGACAAGCAGATGACAGACTCCCTCACTCCAACCAGACCGGGGATGTTTGTGGGTAACATCCGTTACAATAAAACTACTGGGCCAGTATGCGCGATCAAGGATCCGGCCAGTCGATCTGTGATGGGGTTAGCTCCGGGTACCTTTATCAACACACCCGGTCCTAACTTCTTATTTTCTCAGGCTGATACCTTCCTGAGCCAGCTTGCTCGAAAAGGGTCCTATCCTGTTGGCAGATTGGCATTGCCGAGCTGGTTATACCCCATTCCCTCCTGGGCTAACCTGACCTCATGGATTCTGTGGAACTACGAGGCATTTTTGCGAGAAGTCAATCTTTATGATGCTATCCAGGGTACCAGCCACGGATTGCCCATTAATAAGCCGTTGTTCATGGACCTTCTGGAGATGTATAATCATCGGACAGGGACTTTCTTCACACCTGTAGGGGAGTTAGGGCTCGCTCTCCATGAGATGTATGTTTTCTCCAAGCTTTCCTGGGGAGACGAGCCCTTCGAAGCGTACATTCCAACGAACGAGGAGTTCCAGGATCTAGATCGACGATTCCCAGGCTTCGTCGCTGTGTACCAAGAACTGTTATGTCACCATAGTACCTGTCACCAAACGGCTATCAAGAAAAATGATAGCTCGAAAGGGGACACTCTCCATACCAACTCTTGGGTCTTTTATCTTTTTAAATTCAGTGCTGCTGGCCGAGTTACTTCTCGAGGTCGTCAAACTCCTAGGGAAGTAGAAGGCTTGGTGTCGACTGCTAGGAGGTCGAAGTCTAAGGGTGACAAGTTTGGAAGCCAGATTGACTCCTTCAGGTATTTTTATTGTGGTACTCGGCGGCTGTCAGAGAATGTGCTCTTGGCAGGCTTTTTAATGGTGTGGCTGCGTAATTGTGTAGTTTCGGGAGGGACAGGTTCCATCGAGAGGATCAGCCGTCACTTTATTCTTCTCGCCGTAAAGTTGGCCTTTGGGGTCAGGCTGGCTCTTCTTCTTGCTATGGTGTGCAGCATTTATCATGGTCTCCGCGCCTTCTCATCCAAGGTCATTGCTCGTGACGTGGTGATGGACTTTGAACGTATAGAGCTGTCTTATCATTACCTGCTGGGGTGGCTATTGTTGCATTATCGGTCTTTGATGAGGCCTGGGACGGAAGACGGCGTTACGGACGATGATGCTTTTCTTTTCAGACATCGCCATCAGCCTTGGGAATATAGTACCATGCCGGCGTGTCGGAGGATGCTGGCGAGGGTGGACGGGTATGATTTCTTAGTGTCCGTTCCCCGTTTTACCGACCAGGAAGTGAGGAGTGTCCATGTCGATGGCGTTGGATCTCCTCATTTCTTACATGAGAAGATGCGTTTCTGGTTGCGTAACATTCGCCCGGCGCATTTAGTTTATCGCAACCGCAACACTGTGTACCTGGAGCCCTACTTGCCCAGTAGGTTTGCCCGTCAATTTGGGTATAGTCAACTATTCCTTGGACGTCCCAGTTCCTGCCTGGGGTTTGAAGGTAGCATCCTTGATGGGATTAGGGCATGGAGCTACTATGACACTTGTCATACTCGAACTAGTTTCTCAGTTCCTGCAGCAAACGTGCAGGAGAAAATCTTGCATATGGCGGCCTTATACAATGTTACGGTAAACCAGCCTCCTGTTGATTTCGACCCGAGGACTAGCTTCATCGTGGGCCCTCGTTTGGCGAAGAGGGCTACGGTGTCAAAGGCAAAGAAAAAAGGGGCGAATAGGGTTCCCGTGCCCGATTCCGAGTCCTTTGACACAGTTGAGGGAAGCAACGAACGGGACGACGAGGACTCTCTCTCTTCTGATAGCGGAGCAGCGGCGGATCAACCGTCCATCATGGCAGATGATATGATGACGGATCAACCGTCGGTCGTATTAGATGATGTGGTAGATTAGTTGCCACCTGTATTAGAGGTGGTGAGGATAGAACCACCGCCTGCCGTACCTGGTCCCTCGCGTAAGCGAGGCAAGCCTGAGTCTACTGATGGAGGAGTAGCCTTTTCCGTAAAGAGAGCTGCGGTCAGATCTCATAGGCTACTTATTACGGAGAGGGGTGAGGATGCTGACGGTGCTCTGGAGGTAAGACTATGTTGGAGCTATCTTCTTGTTGTGGCTTTTTTTTTCTTGGAGATATGACCTAATCATTTTTTCTTTGTAGGAGTCTGACGAACCAGGCTCTCCTGAACCGTCTGCTGCCTCTGGAGTTGATCCGGCCCTTGCTGCTTTGATTAGTGGCATGTGTGCCGCGGTCCTTTCTGCGGGGGCTCTCTCAGCGGTGGCTGGGGACTCCCAAGTTGCTGAGGCCTCGGTCCGGGGTGACGAAGGTTTCCTCGGGCCTGTCTCCGAGATTGCTGAATTTTAGCAAGGCGACGCCGATCTTGTCGCATCCCTTCCCGAGGGTGCCGGGGCGGAGGGGTCTATTATATTCGACTTGGAGGCCGCTGGTGGAGAGGTTGTGGTGGCCGTAGGCGACCCTCAGCCTCCACACTCTTCTGTTGGTAAGATAAGCCAAATATTGACTAGTGAGGGAGCTTATTTGCTCTATCAACATATCCTCCAGGTCATCGATTCATGGTTATCTTGGCCCTACAGGTCCTGACCCTATACTTCCCACAGCGGATGTTCTTGGGAAAGGCTCGGCCTGCTGCGATCTGGGGGAAAGGGGCGTTTCTTCTCCTTCACTGACTCATGTCGAGGGGCCTCCCGCCAGCTCCGGGCAGATGGAAGTGGAGCTTGTTCCGGGAG
Organism: Iris pallida; assembly: GCA_029216955.1. NCBI lineage: Eukaryota > Viridiplantae > Streptophyta > Magnoliopsida > Asparagales > Iridaceae > Iris > Iris pallida. Next base: position 4,124,823 of record JANAVB010006998.1, read on the forward strand.
CGATGGTCTCCGCCTCATCCTCTGCTGCTTATACAGCTTCGGAGATTGACTTCTCGGCCCTGCCGAGCATTCAAGTTCTGCGGGCTGCTGAAGAGGAGTTGGCCGCAGTTCAGGCGTCCTTCCGTACAGAGTTTGTTTTCTTCGTGGCAGAAGCAGCAGATTCTGTCACGTCTTCTTCAGTGTTGCCAGCTACACTCCCGTTGACGTCGGCTTCTTCGGAGGCTCTGGACGAGGTATCGCAGGATGTGGTCGACAGCTTCTATCGCCATTTAAAGAGGGGTGTAGATGCTACCGTAGAATGGGGGATCCCTTTTTCTCTGTCCCTGCGGTGTGCTCGGGGTCAGATTAAAACTTTGAAGACTCTTTCTGGCGGGGTAGGGTTAGCTGCGCTACTGGAGCCCAAGTTGGCAGAGGCTGATCAGCTCGTGACCCGATTATTGGTGTTACGGTAGGCTGACTTGCCTGCTGCGATTAAACGGGAGCGGGGCTTCCTTATTGCCGCTCGGGATAGGATAAAGCTCGCTCGAGATACTGCCGGGCCAGTTATGAAGGGGGACCTTGACGAGCTTTCCGCTTCGTATGATAGGCTGGGTCATCGAAGTCAAGCTTGTAGGGCTCAGGAAGGGGCTGCTTCTCGTGGAATAGCTGACACGAAGGAGCGGATTCTTGCGCTTCAGAGTGAATTGGCCTTCCTAGAGTCAGAGTTGAATGCTGCTCATGCGGAACAGGAGTCAATCGTTCAGGAGGTCGAGAAGGTTTCCCGATCTTCTGTTAACCTGGAGCAGGCTTTCAAGAAATTCGAGGACAACTGGCAAGCTCATGCTCATCTGGAGGATGCGGCGGTGCTGACCCAAGAGGCAGAGCGTTGAGCTAAACAGAGGTTTGAGCGGTCGGTTGCCTTGCTGATGGACCGTCTCACGGCGTTATGTGCCCCGGAGCAGTGATCAGTTTTCTGTTTTTTTTTTTGCTTTTTTTCCCCTCTTTTTTTTCATTTTGTAAGGGATATGATCCCAAATGATGTAGCATTTTGAATTCTTAATAAATGAGCATGTTTCAACTCATCTTCTCTTTCTTGTACTCGTGGTGTTTGTGGAATTAAACCTGCTGGAGGATTATTTGTGGACCTGTTACCCTGGGCGTACCTTGGTTTTAGGTACGAGTAACAAGTTTTGGAGAGGAATACCTAGAACAACTTCGCGATAAGACAACTATAGAAGTTTTTGGTATTCGAGAGAATGCCAGGAAGCAACTGGGCTCCCAGGCATGATAGGGAAGGGATGGGCGTGTACTGGAGACCCAGTGCAGCATCTGTGGTCGGCTGAGGACATTTGTGGTCAACAGATGACATTTGTGGTCAACAGAGGACATTTGTGGTCAACAGAGGACATTTGTGGACCTAGTATCCTTGTCGTACTCCGGTTGTGGGTACAGATAATAGGTTGAAAGGGAATCGACATACTTACTCAGAGGTAATGAGGACATGGCAAGTATGAAGGTTTCTTCTACGGAGCCTTCCCACGCAGAGGTAATGAGGACATGGCAGGAGTGGGCTCAATGAAGAGGGGGTACATAAAACGACTCAGAGGTAATGAGGACATGTAAGTTTTATGTAGGAGGTGATTTGTTTTTGGCGGAAGTGAAACGACTCAGAGGTAGCATCGACATGGTCGTTTTGGGAGTTTGTGGACCCGTTACCCTTTTTGTGCACTGGGAGTACGGGTAGTGGATCATGAGGGAGGATCTCTTATAGGAAGAAAGTTCAGTGGTATGATCATACAAGACTTACTATCTGAAAGAGTGACCGGGATATGAGTTCAGAGGCCCCAGCGGGTACATGACTCGATATTGTGAAAGTGTGAGTTCAGTAGCACCAGCGGGCACATGACTCGATAATCTAGAAAAATGTGAGTATGAGTTCAGCGGTACCAGCAGGTACATGACTCATATGATTTGGAAAATGTGGGAATGAGTTCAGAGGTACCAGCAGGTACATGGCTCGTATGGTTGGAAAATATAGGAATGAGTTCAGAGGTACCAGCGGGTACATGACTTTATGTATGGAACCAGAATATAAGTTCAGTGGTACGGGGAGGTACATAACTCGACACTCTGAGATGTCTCGAGGATTTTGTTTCAGACATAATACTTCTTCAGGAACTTGCCGTTGATGGGAAACATGAGCAAGTCTCTATTTTATTTTGTGAGGCGGTAGGCACCGTTGGAGAATACAGCTTCGATGATGAACGGGCCTTCCCATTTTGGTTGGAATTTACCGGCGGTTTTATGCGTCATAACCATCGGCCTCCGAACCGCCAGAACGAGATCGCCTACTTGGAATGTTCTGACCTTGACCTTCTTGTTGAAAGCTTCGGAGATTCGGGCTTGATACAGCTCAATTCGTTGCTGAGCTAACAGGCGCTTCTCGTCTAGGGCCTCCAATTCCTGTAGTCGGCGATGGTGGTTTTTGTCTGTCGTCAACTGATGTATGAGGGCGATGCGGAGTGAGGGGATCTGAGTCTTTAATGGAAGAACTGCCTCGCTCCCGTACACTAGGGAAAATGGTGTATTCCCGGTGGCTGTTCGAACTGTGGTACGATACGCCCATAAGCATTCGTCGAGCTTCTCGTTCCAGTCGCGCTTGTTAGAGGACACAAATTTCTTGAGTAGCTTGATTATGGTTTTGTTGAATGCTTCTGCTAACCCGTTGGCTGCTGAGTTGTAGGGTGTCGAAGCAATGTTCTGAATTCGGTGCTTGTCACAGAACCGATAAAATGCGTGGCTTGCGAACTGTGGCCCATTGTCATGAATGATCCTTCGGGGCAGTCCAAAGTGGTAGATGACATGATGCTTAAGGAAGCTGATCACATTTGAAGTTTTCACCTCTGCCAATGGGATGGCTTTCGCCCATTTGGAGAAGTAATCGGTGATTGCGAGTATGAATCGGTGTCCTCTGGACGAAGGCGGAGTAATTGGGCCGACGATGTCTATACCCCATGCTTCGAATGGCCAGGAGGCTACAGTCGGATGTAGGAATTCAGATGGCTGGTGGATGAAGTCGGCATAGATTTGGCAGGCTTTGCACTTTCGTGCATAATCTATTGCATCTGCAACCATCGTGGGCCAGTAATAGCCCATTCGGCGAAGGCGGTCTTGCAGTTTCGGGCCAGGTTGATGGGCTCCGCAAACACCATTATGGGCCTCGCGTACGGCTTCCTTGGCTTCTGCATTTGATAGACACCGAAGCAGCAACCCATCATAGGATCGGCGATACAGTATTTTCGTCTCCGTATCATAGAAAAATCTGAGAGAACGTCTTCTGATAGAAGTAGCTTCTTTCGGATTCTCTGGCAGGATATCGTATACTACAAAGTCGATGAACGGCTGTCTCCAGTCTGGTGCTTCGTCGACAGAAAGAGCAGAGTAGCTTTCAATGCATCGAATGTTATCCTTAGGACAGACCAGTTCACGGCCTATTATGTCGACCTGATGACGAGCATAATTTGGCACAGCTAGGGAAGCGGCCAAACTAGCCAGGGCATCAGCCTCAATGTTTTGGAGTCTGGGAACATATTCTATGAAGAATCCTCCCAGAGACGAGATGATGTCGATTGCTATTCGATGATACGGGATCATATCTTCGTGGAGGACCTCGTACGACTCCCGAATCTGATTGACGATTAACTGTGAGTTGCCGTATGCTTCAAGATACTCTACTCCCAGCTCCTTCGCAAGTCGAAGGCCAATAACCAAGGCATTGTACTCGGCCATATTATTTGAACAGGGCTTTATGAGTGAGTAGGCCCGAATGATCACCAAGCCGGAGGGAGAAATTAGCACCACTCCAACTCCAGCGACGATGTTGCCTTTAGGTCCAGTTCTTGAAGCGCCGTCGAAGAACATTCGCTAGATGGCATCATGGGAGACTGCATTTGAACTGGTGACTTCGTCCGGTATCTCTTCATATACCCTAGTCGTGTCCAAACCTGGATGGGCTGCTAGAAAGTCTGCCAGAGCCTGGCCTTTAACAGCCTTTTACGGGACGAAGATCACGTGGTATGGTGATAGTAATATCGCCCAGGTAGCAAGACGAGAGCTGAGTGCCCCAGGTTTGGTCATGAGGACCCTGAGGGGGTTGATCCGCGATATCACGTGGATGGTTTATCCCGTGACGTAGTGTCGCATCTTCTGGATTGCGAACACGAGATCAAGGCATTCCTTTTCTACGGCCGTGTATCGGTATTCTGGCCCAATCATCTTCCGACTGAGGTAGTATATAGCTTGTTCGTGGCCTGCATCATTGTTCTGTGCCGATAGGACACCAAGAGAATGTTCCATAGCTCGCACATAGAACAGGAATGGCTTTCCAGCAACAGGAGCTACCAGGACTGGAGGATTCGACAAATATTCTTTGATGCTGTCGATAGCGCGCTGGCATTCCTCATCCCATACGAAAGAGACTCCCTTCTTCATGAGATGGGTGAATGGTTGACATCGTCCGGAGAGGTTAGAGATGAATCTCCTGATGTAAGCTAGCCTGCCTTGGAGGCCTCGGAGTTCGCGAAGATTTCTCGGGGGACCCATCTCCATGATTGCCTTTGTTTTCTCGGGGTCGATGTGAATGCCCTAAAAGGTGATGATGAAACCCAAGAATTTCCTGCTGGAGACACCCAAGAATGATTTCGTAGGGTTTATCTTTAAGTTATTTGCTCGTATTAGGTCGAACACTGTTCTGAGATCTTGCAGATGATCTTCATTCGAACGGCTTTTGACGGCGATGTCGTCGACATAGCATTCCACTGCCTTGTGCAAGTGGTCTCTAAAGATGACGCTCATAGCTCTCTGGTAAGTGGTGCCAGCATTCCTTAAACCGAAAGGCATAACGGTGTGGCAATATGTACCAATCGGTGTTCAGAATGATGTGTGCTTCTCGTCGTCAGGGAACATCTTGATCTGGTTGTATCCTGAGAAGCCATCCATGAAGGACATACGTTCGAAGCCGCAGGTGTTGTCGATCATAATATCTGTGATAGGGAGAGGGAATTCATCTTTAGGGCATGCCTCATTCAGATTCCGGAAGTCAATACATATTCGGATCTTCCCGTTCTTCTTGAGAACTGGTACTATATTGGCTACCCAGTCTGGATGATGCTCTTTGCGAATGAAGTCGTTGGCTATCAATTTGTTGACCTCGGCTTCGATAACATTCATGACATCGGGACGAAACCATCTTTGCTGTTGCTTGACAGGTTTTGCATCCGGACGAATATTGAGTTTGTGGAGTACGATCTCGGGGTCCAATCCTGGCATATCTTTATAGCTCCAGGCGAACACATCGATATACTCTTTGACAAGTTGGAGCAGCGACTCTCGCTCTTCATCTGTCAGACTCTGGCTAATGAAGATTGGTTTCGGGGAGGCTTCATCACCAAGATTAACTTGTATGACCTCATCCTCAGTGGGAGGTTCTCTTTGCTCAAAACGCTTTTCCCATTGTTCATCTAGCTGTTGGGCCCACGGCTCTAGCTCGAGGATTTTCAAAATGTCTTCATCTTCTTCTTAAGCGTCGATGAATGCCATGTTGACTGACAGGACTTGTCTGAATACGTCTCCGATGCTGGTATCCGAGTCAGAAGTTGGTGACCCGGTCGAATGTGAATGCCACTCGCATTCTTTATCTGAACTTTCAGGGGTCGTCGTGGGTGTTACATACCCTAATCTACATCGAGTCTTGCTATAGTAGTCCCGTGGTTTGCCAACCGGGACCGGAGGCTTCAAAGGTAATCGTCGTCCCGTACCGTAGTTCAAACCCGATGTTGTTTCCAGATCATACCCCTGTTTCTGCATGAGATATTTAGATTGGGGGCTATAAAGATACAGAGGTAGTCTCTTGGCATCCGATCCAAGGTCGACTTCTTCTATGGTGAAGGGATGCGGGTCGTCCTTCCGGCCGAAGATGATTGGATGGACCCCTCCCTCGATTATTCGGTAAGCGTCTTCTGCTGGAGTAAGCTGGATTGTGGTGTAGACATTTATCACATGTGTGTGTAGGTGAGTGCCTATACCGTGTTCCATAGCGTACATTGTACAAAGCTTATTAAGCTTGAGGTAGTTCAAAGATAGCCCTTTATTGATGAAGTAAGGTATCTTTTCTAAGGGGATTACTTCATCTGCGGAGGGAACATCAGTGTGGGCAGCTATATACTTGGCTAGCTCCAGTTCCTCTTCGGCTACCCCCTGTATGAATGAAGACTGAGAGGACGACCTGGAGAGCTTGATCGTCGGCGGTTCAGTTGATGGAGCTGAGCGTGGAGTTGTTGGAAGACTAGCGACCCCCAGTTTGGTACTCGATGTGGGGCGAGGAGTGGCTGGTTCGCTAGAAGTGTCAGACCTTGCATCGGGGTGACGACCCTTCTTGGGAAGGCGTATCGTCAGTGGCTTGTCGGAGGGATTGAGCTTCTCCGTTTGGGGCTGACCGACCCTCGGCAGTCTGATTGTTAGTGGCTCCGTTGTGGATCTTGGCACTTGGCCAGAGCTTGGCAGCCGGATTATCATCTGCTCTTCTTGTGCCGAGAGGCTGATTGCGTCCTTACGCAGAGTGGCGGTAAGGGGTGCAGACTTGTCCGGTTTGTGAGCTTGGAGGTGGATCGTCAGAGGCTCTTCGGATCCTGTGGCTGTCTCGGTACTAGCTTGTACATCTCCTTCACCAAGATGCTTCTTCGATTTTTCGTACAGGCAGGAGTCTGAGTAGTAAGATTCGACCCCTTTGAAGGGATCGATATCAGCAAATTCCGTCCTCACGAAGCCGTGTTTGTCGACATATTTGAAGCACTGGTGCAGCGTGGAAGGCACAATCATATAATCGTGTATCCATGGGCGCCCCAAGAGGATGTTGTAAGAAGTGTCTGCATCGATGACGTAGCAGGTGACTTCGGATTGGAGGTCGCCAATTTGACACTTCAGACGAATCTTCCCAATTGGATAGCTATTGCCCGAATTGAAACCGCTGATGGCGGTGCTTATAGGCGTCAGGCGATACATTGGGATGCGAAGATGATGTAGCAGACCCTTCGGGATAATGCTTATGGAAGAGCCAGGATCAATGTGCATCCGATCCACCTTTACGTCGCCGATGTATCCAGTATAGGATAGTGGGCGATCGTGCAGATTAGTTTTGATGAGCATGTCCTGCAGAGTGAAGACGATGTTAGGCATTGCTCCCATGCAGGCGCTGTCTTGGAGATTTGCAGGCGGGTCCTCCCCGGTGAGGTTGGATTGAGCCAGGTATGCGTCGAAGTTTTGGAGTGCATCCATCAAAGTCGCACGAACATCCTTGAAAGTCTCAGGAGCTCGTATAATGACAACTTGGCCGGTGTGTTGGCCAATTGTGCCAAGATGTCGAAATTGTAGGGCCTCTCCAGCCCATGACCTGTCTCTTTTCGGAGGGATTTGTCGAAGCGAGTCTCCCTCGGCCTAGGCTTGTCGGTCGTCGAAGGCTGAGCCGGTCCCGGAGCATCGGTTGTAGTGGGTTGATGATCTTCAGCTGGATTGTCAACCACAGGTTGGGATTGTACCCCAGACCGCGTGACGACAGCTGTAGCTTCTTCGATGTCTGCCGAGATTGTGCGGCATGATCTAATTTTTCTATTCTTTTTCTTGCAGATAGAAGACGATATGGGCCGAGTCACTTCCGATACCAGGTCTGGATGGATCCACATGACCTCCCCTCGTGATGTGGTGAGGGGCACCAAACCAGCAGCCTGATCTCGGGGAGATGGAAGATTAGTAATCTCCATTGTCGCCAGAGGGATGGGGACCACCCCGTCTTGAGTTTTCGTCGGAAGGAAGCTGCCGAATTGTACCGACAACATATTGGCTGCCACCGTTACCTCTTCAAAATCGATGGCCAAAGCGTTCGAATCGATGAGGTTTTGGATGTAACATTTCAGCTGGTAGCAGTCGTGTGTAGCATGATGGACGTAGCGATGATAATAGCAGTACTTTGGGTTCTCTATCTCTGCCGGTCGCGGTTTCCGTCTTGGTGGAGGAAGCTGAATTCTGTTCCCTTGTATGAGCATGTCCAAGATGGGCTTGACGTGACCGTCTTCGAAAGAGTAAGTGATTTGCGGCCATTGTTTGTCTACCGACTTTGGCTCAGGTTTCTGTGCCGTGTCAGTCACCATAGCCTGCTTTTTCCTGCTGTCCCGATTGTTGGAGGGGCTACCCCCATTATCGTTGTTGGGACGCTTGCCCTTGTTCTCTCCGTCCGAGATGTGCAATCCCAGTTGGCGAGCCTTCTTCAATCGTTCTTCGGCGCTTGTGGCGCTGATGATGAACGTCTTCCAGTCCTTGAATTGACTTTCGCCCATCCAGAGACTGATTGTTGGGAGGAGTCTCTTTTGGCAAATTTCAATCAAGGAGGAATCTGGATTTCCAGAGGACAGCTTCATGGCGGTTTGGCGGAACCGCTCGAGGTAGTTCCTTGTCAGCTCTTTCTCTCCTTGGAAGACGTCCATGAGGGTGGACATGGTGATGTCCTGCCCTACTTCGTAGAATCTCTCCAAGAACATGCGCTTGAAGCCGACGAAGGAGTGGATGCAGTTGTCCGGCAGGTTGCGATACCAGTCGAAGGCGACTCCTTCCAATGCCCCGATGAATAATCGTGTGAGAATGGCATCTGTAACGCCCCAGTCCCAAAATACGTAGGACTAGGAACGTAGACATGCCAGCTGTATTCATACGAAGTATACTCCAATATATAGAAGCCTCGTATAAATACATAAGCAGTAAAATGCAGTAGAACCATACTAATCTCATCCACACAGAATAAATGAATAAAAGATCATATAATGAGAATAAATTTGTCTTGATACAATATGTTGGGCGGAGACAAATCTACTACCAACAAAATAAGGAAAAGTACATAGAAAACGAAATGAGTGGCGAGCGAAGCGAAGACGATCCAAGTGCAATCATCCTCGAGAAATAGCAACGAACACGGCTAGAGCTAAAGCACCTGCGAAAGACAATAGCACACACCTGGCAAGACAACCAGGTCCTCAGAGGGACGTAACAAGACACATAATATCATGCCATATAAACTGAATAAATATTGCTCAAATAAATAGTAAATCGAATTATAACATGTTCCAATACGCACCTACTGAACGAGCGTACCATCTTCCCAACTAAACAAGGACAGGAGATGGTAAACTAATTCACGGCAACGTATCTTTCCATGCTATGAATCCAATATGGTATCCGGACCCCAACAAGGTTCAATACCTTCTCATCGAAGTAGTAAGTCACACCTTTAACCAAACAAGGACAAGATGTGATGAACTAATCCGCGACAAGTTATTGTTCCAAGCCACGGTCAGATACAAGTTCCCAAACCAAAAGTACTCGTACCTAACGGATAGGGTAGCCTACCGTTCTAAGTGATATGTAGTTAAGAACAATCCTTCCTACGCATGGGCCGTGGCTGAATAGGATCGGCGTAGTCCCCCTTTGGGCACCAGAGGCCCTATCAGAAAGAGCATGACGTTCCGCATAATCATCAGTGGCCGTCAGAATCATGGGTCATCAATCCCGTATCTCCAGCGGAGAGTCCGGGTTACAAGGGAAGTGCATCGAAGCCCATACGCTAAGGAATTGTCCTCCCCACCCAATGCCTACTCTGTTGTATCCACAACAGTAACCTCTATAACCGTTAAGTCAAACTAAGCATGCAACCTCTATTAGCGGTTATTCCTATCGCACGGCTTGTACGTACTGGTGGCCAGCCAATCACGTACTTCCGTGTTCTACATGCGACACACAACCTCGTGTTACAACTTGTCAAGGCCAATGAATGCAACACACAAGATGGTCCCTTAAATCTAGGTTTAATGTGAGAAAAATAATACATAGCAGGAAATAAATGAACAGTAAGTTCTAACAGTTATGCCATGTATCACAGTTTATTTTGCATAGCAGAAAATAAGTAATGCATGAAATATGAGCTAAAATAATTAAACAACGAATGGCAAGGTGTCTTGCCTGATATTGCGTCCGGTGTGCTGCGATGATCACGGTGGCACGATCTGCGATTTTGGTGCAACAATTGTACATGGTGACCTCGGGTAGTGGCACGGACAGTTCCATTATGTCCGGGACGGTCAGAATAGTTAGGGTCGACAGGAGGAAGGACAAAATTAGCGAGAGAATAGTAAGATTGGGATTGGTCATGGGCTGGACGGTAATCGAAGAAATTTTAGATAAATAATATAATATAGAAAACTATTTAAAATCTTTGAAAACTATATTTTAATATCTCGAAATATTTATAGGTTGTAAAAATCGTTTTAGGTCAAAACTGTAAAAACATATTTCATATAAATGCTCGAAAATATTTTTAAACTAAAATCCAATATGGTTAACTAAAAATTCGGTAAAAATATGTATTAATAAATACCCTAATAATATATTCACAGCTTTTAGAGCCTAGTCCATTTTTCTGAAGATAGTTACATAAAATTTTAAAAATACTTATACTTAATAAATATCAAAAACTCTTAATCCTATACTACTACTGTAGGTATCTACTTACACATATTCTAAAATAATAAATAATATATAATAGAAATTCTAAAAATATTCTTTTAACAGCAATAAATTTATTAGATAAAAATATAATATAAAATAAAAATAATAATAATAATATCAGATACTTTAAAAGTAAGTGAAAATAACTAATAACCAAAAAAACAAAAACCAAAAAATAAAATAAACAAAAATGAAACAAAAGCAGCAGTTGCTTGCTGCTTCGAATAACAAGGGAGAGAGAGTAAAGAAATCGGGGAAAGGGTTTTGGCGGATGGAGTCGGGAAATTGGGGGGGGGACGCGCTCGCCGTGAGCGGCGGCCTGCGGTGGTGAGAGGAAGAGATGGGAGCGGAGGCGTGGAGGTGCTCAGGCGGAGAGGGGATGTACGGTCTCCGGCGGTGGGTTCTACCGGCGGTGGGGCGGTCGCGCGCGCGGAGAGCTGATGGTGGCAGCCACTCGGCGGCGCGGGAAGTGAGGGGAAAAGGGAGGTCCGACGGGGCTGCGGACCCGACGGGGATGGACGGTCGGAGCGGGGTGCTGTACTGTCGACGCGGTGGCGGAGATGCACCGCCGGTCGGAGCGGAGCGGGAGGCTGGGGACGCCCCGGAAAAGATAAGGGTTCCCTTCTCTTCTCCTCTTTGTGGTGGTGGTTTGGGGTAAAAGTTGCTGGTATTGGCCGGAGTCGACGGAGTCGGTGTTGGGTGGTGGTCCTGGCTGGGCGCGGCCAAGGTGATAGGGTTTTCCGGTTGGGGGCTGTTGTGGCGATGAAAGTTTTGGGTGGCGACCAACTTGGCCGAGGTCGGGGCAGATCTGGCCGTGGTGGAAAATTTGATGGTGGTGGTGGTTTGGTACGTTGTAGATGGGAGGGGCTGCCGGGAGTGCGGCGACCACCTGAGCCGGGGTCGAAGTCGGGGTCGTGGTGAAGGTGGCGGTGACAGCGTAGGCGTGGCGGTCCGAGGATGGTGGCGGAGTTGGCTGGAGGCACCTGTAGACTAGGTTTAGATTAGGTTTTGTTGTCGGGTTGATGGTGTCGGGTCGAGGCTGGGTTAGATCAGGATTTGGATATCGTGTCGGAATTGTCGACACGGATAATAATAAATGTAAATATAAAAAGTGTGGAATAAGAGAGTCACCGGGGTCGGACCCGAGGCCGTCACGGCTGACACGGAAGAGATGGACACCGACACGAGGCACGTACACTTTGTGGAATTTATGGATGAATAATGAAAAAGTTGGAGGAGTACCTGCCTATTTATAGGATGTGGGAATTCCCAATTTAGATAGGATTAGAAGAATTTAAATCCCAAAATAGATAATTCAATACTTAATTTAAATAATTCAATAAATCAAATCTCAAATCAAATCCAATTTAAATCAAATTAAATTTTAGTTTAAATCAAATCAATAAATCAAAAATTAATATGGATATCTATTTAAATAAATCCAAAAATCAAATCACGATTTAAATGGCCAAAGTAACTTCCAAATATATTTTTCAAAATACCAATAATAATAATTTCGAAAATAATAAATATTTTTAAATATATTTTTGAATAAATAAATATTAATATTAATAAATCTCAAAAATTATATTTTTATTTAAAATAGACGAATGAATAATTACGATATATATATGTATACAAAAATATTTTTTTACATAATGATGTTGTTCTAGTATACAAACATATTATTTTATATTAATAACTCTTAGAAACAAAGGCTTTTTATAGCAAAAATATTTATATAATATTTTGAAAGTGTAATAAAATAGAAAAATTGTTTTTATAAAATATGTACGCTCGTACATATTCGCACTCGACGAGCAACGTACGAAAAATAAATTTTCGTGCGCGACGTAAAATACGACTACGCGACGTACAATACAAATTTTTAAATCAGTACGAAATTTAAAAAAATAAATAGTAGAAATTTAGAGGTTTTACATCCTACCCAACTTAAAAGAATTTCGTCCTCGAAATTAAGAATTAGTAGGGGGTGAGAAGACACAAGGAGGTATCGATGGAAAACAATCGATAACAAAATCATGCCGTAAGAAATCGCGATCTAGATCATAAAATAATACGGCATGGTCACGGATAATGAATGAGGGTCATGATTAAGAGAATGAAATAGATTCGCTTTAATTAAGCGATTAGAGGGTCTTGATATGGCCAAGTAGTTTGGGATGAAATATAGCAACATCGAGTGAGAATGGTCATAGTCGATAGGAAGGCTAGAGGAATTTCTAGCACCATGTTTTCGTCCTTCTAAAATGGTTGAAGGCGAGAGCAATATAGAGTTCAAAGGAGGCGTTATTGAATACGAATACGTGATTCAAAGACGATAGAATAATTTCAAAGGTATTGTCAAGGCAGTCGTGGATGGGGTTCTAAGGGTAAGTTTAACTATGCTCCATCCACGTAGAATAATAGACAAAAGCGAACAAAAGTGCACTCGGTTGATCAGACCATCATGCACCGGTTCTGATTAGACAATACATTAGTGGATGCATCCAATAACATAAGTCATGAACAAGCTTGATAAAGAATTTAGCTTGCAAAACTAGGCTACATTAGCATCATTAATTTAGATAATAAAAAATATAGGCACGATGGTAGACGAATAAAACAAATATGAATAGTCTAAGAGTCATAAGAATCTAAGTCTTGTTTATTCCTATACCATCCTTCTACGGTTTTATTGACCGAGGCTTGGTTGACCAAATGGGTTAACTTTCTCTAGTCTCTATGGTCTAGATAGTACTATTGGTATTTCCTTAATGGTCAAGGGTGTGTCAAGTCGTGGGGTATTCTACCCAACTTAAAAGAATTAAACTAATGGTGTTTTGGGACAACTAACTAGTAGGGTCAATCTCTAGCAAGCACGAAGGAAGGATAAGAATAGGGGTGGAAGGAAGCAAGCAAGATGCAATTGATGAGTCAAACGGTAGATAAAATCAAGGAAAGAGGTCAAGTATGTGGATGAGATCCTAGACTTCTAATCCTATACGCAGACTTGCTTGGTATGGTAAAGTAACCAAACAATTTATCTAGACCTGCATGGGCCACCACAAAAACATGTAACGCCCCAGTCCCAAAATACGTAGGACTAGGAACGTAGACATGCCAGCTGTATTCATACGAAGTATACTCCAATATATGGAAGCCTCGTATAAATACATAAGCTATAAAATGCAGTAGAACCATACTAATCTCATCCACACAGAATAAATGAATAAAAGATCATATAATGAGAATAAATTTGTCTTGATACAATATGTTGGGTGGAGACAAATCCACTACCAACAAAATAAGGAAAAGTACATAGAAAACGAAATGAGTGGCGAGCGAAGCGAAGACGATCCAAGTGCAATCATCCTCGAGAAATAGCAACGAACACGGCTAGAGCTAAAGCACCTGCGAAAGACAATAGCACACACCTGGCAAGACAACCAGGTCCTCAGAGGGACGTAACAAGACACATAATATCATGCCATATAAACTGAATAAATATTGCTCAAATAAATAGTAAATCGAATTATAACATGTTCCAATACGCACCTACTGAACGAGCGTACCATCTCCCCAACCAAACAAGGACAGGAGATGGTAAACTAATTCACGACGACGTATCTTTCCATGCTATGAATCCAATATGGTATCCGGACCCCAACAAGGTTCAATACCTTCTCATCGAAGTAGTAAGTCACACCTACAACCAAACAAGGACAAGATGTGACAAACTAATCCGCGACAAGTTATTATTCCAAGCCACGGTCAGGTACAAGTACCCAAACCAAAAGTACTCGTACCTAACGGATAGGGTAGCCTACCATTCTAAGTGATATGTAGTTAAGAACAATCCTTCCTACGTATGGGCCCTGGCTGAATAGGATCGGCGTAGTCCCGCTTTGGGCACCAGAGGTCCCATCAAGAAGAGCATGACGTTCCGCAGAATCGTCAGTGGCCGTCAGTAATCTTGGGTCATCAACCCCGTATCTCCAGCGGAGAGTCCGGGTCACAAGGGAAGTGCATCGAAGCCCATACGGTAAGGAATTATCCTCCCCACCCAATGCCTACTCTGTTGTATCCACAACAGTAACCTCTATAACCGCTAAGTCAAACTAAGCATGCAACCTCTATTAGCGATTATTCTTATCCCACGACTTGTACGTACTGGTGGCCAGCCAATCACGTACTTCCGTATTCTACATACGACACACAACCTCGTGTTACAACGTGTCAAGGCCAATGAATGCAACACACAAGGTGGTCCCTTAAATCTAGGTTTAATGTGAGAAAAACAATACATAGCAGGAAATAAATGAACAGTAAGTTCTAACAGTTATGCCATGTATCACAGTTTATTTTGTATAAAAAAAATAAGTAATGCATGAAATATGAGCTAAAATAATTAAACAGCAAATGGCAAGGTGTCTTGCCTGATATTGCGTCCAGTGTACTGCGATGATCACGGTGGCACGATCTGCAATTTTGGTGCAACAATTGTACATGGTGACCTCGGGTAGTGGCACGGACAGTTCCATTATGTCCGGGACGGTCAGAATAGTTAGGGTCGACAGGAGGAAGGACAAAATTGGCGAGAGAATAGTAAGATTGGGATTGGTCATGGGCTGGACGGTAATCGAAGGAATTTTAGATAAATAATATAATATAGAAAACTATTTATAATCTTTGAACACTATATTTTAATATCTCGAAATATTTATTGGTAGTAAAAATCGTTTTAGGTCAAAACTGTAAAAACATATTTCATATAAATGCTCGAAAATATTTTTAAACTAAAATCCAATATGGTTAACTAAAAATTCGGTAAAAATATGTATTAATAAATACCCTAATAATATATTCATAGCTTTTAGAGCCTAGTCCCTTTTTCTAAAGATAGTTACATGAAATTTTAAAAATACTTATACTTAATAAATATCAAAAACTCTTAATCCTATACTACTACTGTAGGTATCTACTTACACATATGCTAAAATAATAAATAATATATAATAGAAATTCTAAAAATATTCTTTTAACAGCAATAAATTTATTAGATAAAAATATAATATAAAATAATAATAATAATAATATCAGATACTTTAAAAGTAAGTAAAAATAACTAATAACCAAAAAAACAAAAAACAAAAATAAAATAAACAAAAATGAAACAAAAGCAACAGTTGCTTGCTGCTTCGAATAACAAGGGGAGAAAGAGTAAAGAAATCGGGGAAAGGGTTTTGGCGGATGGAGTCGGGAAATTGGGGGGGGGGGGCGCTCGTCGTGAGCGGCAGCCTGCGGTGGTGAGAGGAAGAGAAGGGAGCGGAGGCGTAGAGGTGCTCAGGCGGAGAGGGGATGTACGGTCTCCGGCGGTGGGTTCTACCAGCGGTGGGGCGGTCGCGCGCGCGGAGTGCTGATGGTGGCAGCCACTCGGCGGCGCGGGAAGTGAGGGGAAGAGGGAGGTCCGGCGGGGAACGGCGGGGCTGCGGACCCGACGGGGCTGGGCGATCGGAGCGGGATACTGCACTGTCGACGCGGTGGCGGAGGTGCACCGCCGGTCGGAGCCGAGCGGGAGGCTGGGGACGACCCGGAAAAGGTAAGGGTTCCCTTCTCTTCTTCTCTGTGTGGTGGTGGTTTGGGGTAAATGTTACTGGTATTGGCCGGAGTCGACGGAGTCGGTGTTGGGTGGTGGTCCTGGCTGGGCGCGGCCAAGGTGATAGGGTTTTCCGGTTGGGGGCTGTTGTGGCGATGAAAGTTTTGGGTGGCGACCAACTTGGCCGAGGTCGGGGCGGATCTGGCCGTGGTGAAAAATTTGATGGTGGTGGTGGTTTGGTACGTTGTAGATGGGAGGGGCTGCCGGGAGTGCAGAGACCACCTGAGCCGGGGTCGAAGTCGGGGTCGTGTTGAAGGTGGCGGTGACAGCGTAGGCGTGGCGGTCCGAGGATGGTGGCGGAGTTGGCTGGAGGCACCTGTAGACTAGGTTTAGATTAGGTTTTGTTGTCGAGTTGATGGTGTCGGGTCGAGGCTGGGTTAGATCAGGATTTGGATATCGTGTCGGAATTGTCGACACGGATAATAATAAATGTAAATGTAAGTAGTGTGGAATAAGAGAGTAACCGGGGTCGGACCCGAGGCCGTCACGGTTGACACGGAAGAGATGGACACTGACACGAGGCACGTACACTTTGTGGAATTTGTGGATGAATAATGAAAAAGTTGGAGGAGTACCTGCATATTTATAGGATGTGGGAATTCCCAATTTAGATAGGATTAGGAGAATTTAAACCCCAAAATAGATAATTCAATACTTAATTTAAATAATTCAATAAATCAAATCTCAAATCAAATCCAATTTAAATCAAATTAAATTTTAGTTTAAATCAAATCAATAAATCAAGAATTAATATGGATATCTATTTAAAAAAATCCAAAAATCAAATCACGATTTCAATGGCCAAAATAACTTCCAAATATATTTTTCAAAATACCAATAATAATAATTTCGAAAATAATAAATATTTTTAAATATCTTTTTGAATAAATAAATATTAATATTAATAAATCTCAAAAATTACTTTTTTATTTAAAATAGACCAATGAATAATTACGATATATATATGTATACAAAAATATTTTTTTACATAATGATGCTGTTCTAGTATACAAACATATTATTTTATATTAATAACTCTTAGAAACAAAGGCTTTTTATAGCAAAAATATTTATATAATATTTTGAAAGTGTAATAAAATAGAAAAATTATTTTTATAAAATATGTACGCTCACACATATTCGCACTCGACGAGCAACTTACGAAAAATAAATTTTCGTGCGCGACGTAAAATACGACTACGCGATGTACAATACAAATTTTTAAATCAGTACGAAATTTAAAAAAATAAATAGTAGAAATTTAGGGGTTTTACAGCATCGTAATGGGGCAGATGGTCGGTGGTGACCTCGAAGTAAGTGATGTACTGACTTGCCGAGGTCTTGCCATCATAAGGATTGATATTGAATGGCTTATATCTTAGTGGGAATGGAACATCCCTCCATGCAGCAGGGTACGGTTGCCGTATTCTGAGGTCTTGAGAGTTTTCTCGAGTGTGGAACATGGCTCGGAGCTCCTGGACCTCTCTTCTCGTTTCGCGTGCTTCGTCCACGGCAGTAGGGGCCGTTGTTTCTGGAGGATTGTTGCCCAGTTTTGGTGCCGCCCAATTCGAGTCCGTATTGACCGCGGGACCCGCGCTTGTCACGCCCCAGAACCAGAATACTGGAGAGCGGGGGCAGATATAGCCAGCTACGTATATTGAAATGGAAACCACCTCGATATACGGTCACGGCTGTCTAGAAATATGAGGGTTTACTACAAGCCAACAGCCTCTTATGGTCATGAACAAGCCTAATGTCTCAATTACGAGCAAGTAAGTAAGGTCGCAAGATGTATGATCATTAAATATACAATAATAAGGCGTCCCAAATATTACATATTCAGCTGATCATGAAGCTAGTCGTACAAAATGCGAGGACTAGCAAGAGTTAAGTCATACATGATCAACCCTAGGATTTGTTAATCATGTTTACAGCCCGTAGGCAGACAGTAAGTAAAGTGCATCGAGCTAACAGGTGCTCGTCGGCTAAACGCCTCAAAAGAATAACTTTACAATAGAGTGAGCGAAACAAAATAGAAAACCCACTCGTAGCCCGGGTTCCTTCTAGTCACCACCATCGGGCTGGAGGTTCGGAAGATCCTCGGGAGCTGCTCCAAAATCTGGCCACACAAAACCAGCTGGGTCAACCCCAGAAGGAGCAAGTGCCACAAGGGGGCCACGAAATAAGAACAAAGTCAGCAATTATCACAAGAAAATCTAATATTAAAACTAGAAATTACGAAAACATGGCAGGATGATATACGACGATATAACCATGGAACTATTCCGATAGCCAGGTTACAACCCGTAAACCAAACAATGACCGGGGTTGTAACCCTTTATCTGAACAGAACTTGGTTTTCTACCATTTATCGGCAAGATAATAATGCAAGAAATCAAGACAGGGAGCAATCTTGTACTGGATCAAGACATGGCTAACTGGTTATACCTCATTCAATCAATCACGGCCAAGCAGATACTACGGCTTACTACTTTAACTAACTACGGTTATCACAGGCCTAATTACTAACAAGATGCAGTGAGATTGTTCCACAGCCACAAGCCCTGCAGACCATCCTGGTTACCCAGGTCGAAAATTAGGGGTTGAATTCAGGTGGGTACATCGTCCAGGAAACGCATATACCCTTAGGTGACTTAGAAGGTGCAACACATGACAGTGTACTGGAAATGCGCCCTACTCGACGGCAGGCTACAAATCCCAAGAGCGCCCAGGTAACGGGATTGCCTGTAGTTGTGTCATCTCTTCATGACTACTGTGTTATTCTAGTTATTAACCTTAATTCATTTTGATAGGTACCCCTGACCGTGGTACTCAGGGGTCCCCTCCTAGACATGATGCAAGACAGGACAAGTGGATTTAACAAGCAAGCAAGAAAGAACTACCCACGGTGTCAAGTTGATTATACGAGTCAAGTTAGCCGTCGCAACAACATCAAGATAAATCATGTCAGGGTACTTGTCAGGAGTGCGCCATGACGGGCCACTATCATGTCAGGTTGGTCATGTCAGGAGTGCACCACTACGGGTCACTGTCGTGTTATGCTAGTTCCTTGCCATACCATGCCATGTACAATAGTCATTCCAAACATATTAAGCAAAATCAAGTTCATGACAAAAGGCGTAAGGATATAAAATGGGCGTAAAATATCTAATAAAATATCAATATACAGGGCTATAGAAGAGCCAAGCTTAAAGAAATAAGACCAAAACTCCAAGAGCCAATGGGTTAAGCAAGGGGTCAGGGGAGCAGCGTACGCGCAAGAGCACGCACGCAGGGGAGCAGCGTACGCACAAGGCACGCACGCAGGGGAGCTGCGTACGCACAAAAGCACGCTCGCAGGAGAGCTACGTACGCACAAAAAGGCACGTAAGCAGGAGAGATGCGTATGCACAAAAGGCACGCACGCAGGAGAGCTGCGTACGCACAAAAGGCACGCACGCAGGAGAGCTGCGTACGCACAAAAGCACGCACGCAGGAGAGCTGCGTACGCGAAAAGTCACACATGCAGGAGAGCTGCGTACGCGAAAAATCACGTACGTAACAGAGCTGCGTACGCGAAAAGTCACGCACGCAATAGAGCTGCGTACGCAAAAAGTCACGCACGTAGGAGAGCTGCGTACATGAAAAGTCACGCACGCAAGAGAGCTGCGTACGCGAAAAGTCACGCACGCAATAGAGCTACGTACGCGAAAAGTCACACACACAGGAGAGCTGCGTACGCGTAAAAACACGCACGCAGGGGAAAGGGTCTTCTTCTCTATGGCTGAGAAGAAGCTCCCATGGCTCCAAAACTTCCAAGCATCACAACTTGGCCATCCGAACTCCAAATCCGGATTTCCAAAGTTTCAACTAGGGTGGAAAGGAA
The DNA here is from genome assembly GCA_029216955.1 of Iris pallida. Lineage (NCBI taxonomy): Eukaryota > Viridiplantae > Streptophyta > Magnoliopsida > Asparagales > Iridaceae > Iris > Iris pallida. The sequence continues at coordinate 4,144,952 of JANAVB010006998.1, forward strand.
TTCTCTTCCACATGGAAACATCAAAACCCATAAAAATCCAACTTAAATAGATCAAAACCATGTAAAACCAAAAATAGGGAAAACTTATATCTAGGACAATGGAGACTCCAAATCACAAAATACCAAGTTCTAATGTTGATCACCATGTCCTAATCTTGCAAATGGATAAATAAAAGAGGGTTCTCATGTGGTGGTAAGGTGTACTTGCCTATGGGTGGGTGTTGTGTAGAGGAAGGAGAAGAGTGTTGTGTAGAGGAAGGAGAAGAAGAAATTAATGGAGATTTTGAGGAGAGAGAAAAAGTTGGTGGAGTTTTAATGAGGGTGGAATGTGGTGTGTTGAGGGTGGAGCATAGGCTAAGGTGTTCCAATACATATTAAACCAAACCAAACCAACCCAATCCTATTAAAACCGAGCCACGCCAAAATCCAAAATACGAAAAAAATACCAAAATTCCACAAGTTGAGAAAAATAAAAAAAATACATGCCAAAATCCAGATGCGAGTATAAATACGAAATACGGAAAATACGGGAAATGAGGGTGACAGCGCTTGTTTGGCCAGGCGTCCCTCCTTGCAGAGTTGTAAGGGCTGCTTTAATCTCGTCTACAGACTTAACCAAAGCAAGCAATATGGCTTCGAGACTGTCGATGCGCTGGCGATCACTGGAACCACCTTGGTTGCTGTCTGTCATGAATACCGTCTTCACATGAGTAGAGATAGACGGAGCGGTGGAGGAAGCACCCTCTGAATCGTACCCCTGTAGTGAGAAGTCATCGGGGTATGTCGGTATGTTCCCTTCTGATTCAGACTCGGAAGGAACAGTACCCCCAGTCTCCGAGTTCGCCTCGTCTTGGGCGTCGAGATTTGCTACATCCGATGGGAGAGTTGTCTCCCCCGGCTCATCTTCTTAGAATATTGGATTGCTGTGGAGGCTTGGAGGGGTGCTACCCCCAGCTCCAGCAACCCCCTACGTTATGGACGACGAATCTCCCACTGTAGCAGATTTCGTCTTAGAGCGGGTACCTTGGAAAACTCCGGTGGTGGGCACCTGCTTAGACGATAGTCTTTTAGTCGCAGTGGTTGAGATCTTCGGACTGGGAACATTCGTCTTCTTCTCCTTCCATCAGCAGGGACTTTCCGAGCCGAGTTGCAGGAGACGACGGGTAGTGCCTCGTCTTCTGAAGATGGCTGTTGCAGTCTTTGAAAGATAGACGACCGGTCTTCTTGCATCGTCGTGCTATTGCAGCAGCAGTTGACGATGACTTGGGTGCAGTGACATTCGTGGGAGGACTCTTTGCACCCCGATGCATCTTCTTTTTCCTTACATTTGTGGAGGATGGCCTCATGCAAGTCACTTGTTTTGCTGGCTCGAGAATTCCGGGCACGCGAGTGTGTAGGCCTCCCGCCTGCTCCCTGATTCGTAGGTAGCTCATATACTTGTCCTCGTTCGTCATTGGGAGATGCTTGATGACTATCCCGCCCATTGGCCGCAGGGGGCAGGGTACGAGTAGCTTTATACAACTTTCCATTAGAGGCCTGCATGATAATCAGCGGGACGCTCCGATAGTCAGAGGTTGGGGCAGCTGACTGGACTTGGTGAGCCCGCGCTGCCCTAGACTTCTTTCTTTTAGCACTTATGGGTGCGTAATAGGAAGAGTCCAAGTTGGATACCACAGAGTCTAGCTTATCATCCAGAGAACCATCAGGGTCAGGACCGCATGAAAGACGGTCGAAGACCGATCGAGAGAAGCGTGGAACAGACACTATGCGGTTAGGTTAGGAAGCCGTGCAGGCTGTCTGCATACGGCTATCTTTAGCTGTCGGATGAGTTATTCTTGTGCGACTAGGAGTCACGACCGTGCAGGCTGGCCGCATGCGGTTGGCAATTGTGACCGTATGGGTTTTCTGCAAGCGATTGACTTCAGTAGCCGCATGAGTTTCATCTATACGGTTGGCAACTGTAGCCGCATAAGCTATGCGGCTGACAGATGTGGTCGTGTGAGCTTTCTTCATGCGGCTGGCGGATGTAACCGCATGAGCTTTCTTCATGCGGCTAGCACCCTTATTCGGCTCGGATCGTATAGAGTTCCTCTTTGCCCCTGCAAGTCCAGCATCATAGTATTTTCTTCTGTCGGACTTTGGGACAACAGAGTTGTCTACGGTCTGAAGTGGGGCCGCATGAGAGTCTTTCTCGCTGTTTTGAGCAACAGAGGATATCTCTGCAAGAGCTTCAGTAGGAGCGAATGATCGGGGTCTCCACTCCTTGCGGGCCTTCTTCGTGTGAGCTTGCTTCTGGACTGGGCCAGCGCTCTTGTCGGAAAGCATCTCTTCAAATGCCTGTTGGTCAAACCGGGCGACCATCTTCTGTTGCGTGGAGCCAAGCTTGGCTGCATCCGACTGCGTCACCAACTCCTCAGCCGTGGAGAAGTTTGTCCCCAGTAGAGTCGCCATCGTGTTTGCCATGAAATATAAAAGAGCAAAACAGTTTTATGGGAGGACTGGACTTTTACTTCACGTTACAAACTCGCTTGTACAAAGAAAGCCTAGGGACGAAAACCTAGGTACAGCAATCTAAGTACAATTGTTTATTTTTAATTCTGGGGGGTGACGGTTGTAATGCCTGTTGTCCGTATTACGTATTTTTGGAATACGTGTACGTATTTTATTCTGTATTGTATGATTTCTTGTTTAGCTTGCATCTTGGCTTGGTTCGGTTTTCTTTGGTCTATCATGAACCATGGATGAACCCCCTACCTACCACCACCTTTGATATTTATTGCCATTTCTTCTTTCTCTCTCTTCATTACTCATCTTCTTCTTCCTCATTTACTTCTTACCTACCCGAGAGAGAAGAGAGAGGTCTAGGCAAGTGCAACTTGCTTCATGGAGGAACTCTGATTTTATTGCTTCATTCTCTTCCTTACAGTATTTTAACATACTTTAGAACTTGGTATTTTCACTTTCCATGGCTAGATTCTTGTAGATCTATATTTACTTTATTTTGGATTTTTGGGTTTTGATCTACTTAATCTTGTTATTTCCTAGTTTTGATGGTTCCATGTTGTAGAGAATCTCGTTCCACCCCATTTTGACCTATAGAAGTTCGGATTTGGGCTCCGGATGATAGAGTTATGCAGCTTGGAAGCTATGGCTTATGGGGTACTTCTTCTCGGAAATTTGGAGAAGAAGCACAGTTCCGAGCCGTATGATAGCACTTGACCGCATGAATATTCATGCGGCAAGTCAGCTTCGAAACCGCATGCACTATCGACTGGACTTGACCGCATGACAAGTTCATACGGCAAGTATTTAGTTCGGCCGCATGGGGCCCTTCTTCCCTAACCGCATATGCACCCTTGCTCCCAGCCACATAGGCATTGCTCCCCGCTGCCGCATGGGACTTCGTCCATCCCGAGCCGCATGAACTCCAATACTCGCGAGCCGCATAGACCGCAGTCTCCCGCTGCCGCATGAGGACCCGAGTCCTCTCAGCCGCATGACTGACTGATCTCGAGCCGCATAGATCCCGATTCCCTTCAGCCGCATGAGACCCCTCCATTCCTGACCGCATAAGCTCCTGCAGCCGCATGCGCCGCACGCCCGTACTGCCTTGAGACCGACCTTTTCGAGCCGTATGAACTCGGATTTCGGGCCGCATGAACCCATATCCATTCAACCGCATGGGCTGTTTTCTTCCAGCCGTATGTGATCATTCCTGGCCGCATAGGCCTTAGCCGTATGGCTCTTCTATAGCCCTGAATATTGATATTTTATTAGATATTTTACGTCCATGATATATCTGATAATGACACGATTGTCATGAACATGATAATCATGGATTTGTTTAATATGTTTGGAAATGATACCTGAGCATGACACGATAGTGACCCGTAGTGGTGCACTCTTGACAAGAAAACCTGACATGACCAGATAGTGGCCCATCGTGGCGCACTCCTGACAAGAACACTTGACATGATAAACCTGACATGATATATCTGATAAGCTGTTGCGACGGCTACCTGACATGACATGACCTGTATAATAACATGGACACCGTGGGCGATTGGGCTTATACAAATAAACCAGTCCTGTCTTGCATCATGTCTAGGGAGGGAGCTCCTGAGTACCACGGTCAGGAGTACCTATTGAAATGGACTAAGGTTAATATCTAGATTAACATATTAGTCATGAAGAGATTTCCCAGCTACAGGCAATCCCGTTACCTGGGCGCGCCTGGGATCTGTAGCCTGCCTTCGAGTAGGGCACATTTCCAGCACACTGTCATGTGTTGCACCTTTCAAGCTACTTAATGGTATATGTATTTCCTGGACGGTGTACCCACCTGAATTCAACCACTAATTTCGACCTGGGTAACCTGGATGGACTGCAGGGCTTGTGGCTGTGGAAGATTCTCACTGCATCTTGTTAGTAATTAGGCTTGTGACAACCCTAGTTAGTTAAAGTATCAAGCCATAGTTCTTGCTTGGCCGTGAAGTGATTGGATGGAGTCTAACCTGTCTAGCCTTGTCCTGATCCTGTTCCAGACTACTGGATGACCAGAATGCTTGTATTTATTTTACCGATAAATGGTGAGAATTCCAAGTTCTGTTCAGACGAAGGGTTATAACCTCGGTCCTTGTTTGGTTTACGGGTTGTAACCTGGTTATCTGAATAGTTCCATGGTTATCTCATCTATATCATCATGATGTATTTTCTTTATTTCCAGTTCTTACTTTTATTTATATCTTGTGCTGATTGCTGGTTCTAGTTCCTAAGTGAAGCTTCCTTTGTGGCACTTGCTCTTTCTGGGGTCTGACCCAGCTGGTTTTGTATGGCCAGATTTCGGAGCAGCTCCAGAGGATCTACCGACTATCCACCCGCTGGTGGCGACTAGACGTAACCCGGGCAACAAATGGGTTTATTTTTGCTCTCCCACTTTATTGTAAAAAATATTCTTTTGAGACGTTTAGCCGACGAGCACCTGTTTAGCTCGATTGTATTTACTACTGTCTGCCTACGGGCTTAACATGATTGACAGATCCTAGGTTGATCATGTATGACTAAACTCTTGCTAGTCCTCACATTTGTACGACTAGCTTCATGATCAGCTGAATATGTAATATTTGGGACGCCTTATTATTGTATATTTAATGATCATACATCTTGTAACTTTTACTTACTTGCTTGTGATTGAGACAATAGGCTTGTTCATGACCTTAAGAGACTACTGGCTTGTAGATAAACCCTCATGTATCTAGACAGCCGTGACCGTATAGCGAGATGGAATCCATTTCAATATACGTAGCTGGCTATGTCGCCCCCCGCTCTCCAGTATTCTGGTTCTAGGGTGACAACGGTAGAGGCTCGGGAAAGCGACGGCAGCTCTGCCTTACTCCTTGGATGATCGGATGTAGCCTTGGCTCCTGTAACGAGATGCTTGGCGATGACGAAGAAATGCTCTTCTTGCTCTCCTCGTATTGCTCTTATGGCTTCTCTCTCTGGATTGATCTCTGGTATTTTTCTTTCTGATTATTTGGGGCGTCCTTTTGCAATGGAATGGCACCTTGTTATTTATAATAGTGGGGGGCATCTTAGGGTTTGCAATGATTGCCCATTCTCAAAGTGGCGTGGCGTGGTAATGATCATCTGGGCATTAATCTTGAGCATGAAGGATCTGGGCCATTAATGAGGATTATGCCAATCATGTCAGTAATTAATGTTGATTGCAATAAATCCCCATCATGATGATTTGCTGATGTCCGCAAATCTAAAGAATCAATTTAATTCATCTCTTGCCACGTGTCCCAAATTATGGGGATCTGACCCAAAATTTGATTATCTTTAGTACACTGTCCTGTCATCGTTGTTGAGCCGCATGAGGATCGTTCGTGTTTGGGCCACATGAAGGTCGTCATGACCGAGCCATGAAAGATTTCATGACCGAGCCGCATGAATAGTCTCTATACTCGAACCGCATGAAGGTTGTCATGACCGAGCCGCATGGGGGTCTTCATGGCCGAGCTTATGAGAGTCTTCATGGCCGAGCCCATGGATTTCTTCATGGCCGAGCCGCATGGGGACCTTCATGATTGAGCCGCATAGGCTTCTCTTACTGCCGTGTGAACTCGTCTAATCTGGCCGCATAAACTGGCCTCGACGCGTGAAGATTTTCTCCAGTTCCCTAGGAAGATAGTGCTCTTGTTCAGTCATTATGACTACTTTTCGTCAGGGCTGTCAACTGTCAGCTGTCAGCCGTCAAACATTAATTGTGTTTGAATGACGCCGGGTACAGCTGTTTTGAAAAACCGTCTTCCCTCTGCTGCGGCCGCATTGGAATCTACTCGAGCTGCCTATATGTTTGAGCCGCATGGGACTCCTGACCGCATGCGGCTCCTTGGCCGCATGAATCATTTTTCTCCTCTTTTTCATGCTTCTACAAACTCATCCATCATTATTCATTCCCAAATCTTTCCCAACATCACATGCAATTCTCAATTGTTACAGCATACATATCCACTTTTCTATTCCCTATTCCAGACAGCATTCACAACGTAGCATACTATGGCATCGAGTCATTGTTGGGTTATTTGTGTTTAAACCACAACAATCATTCATTCAGGGGCATCACAATGTATATAGACTTATGTATGGAACTTCATGAGCAGCCAAGAGGGTCAACAAACTTTCAAACACGATCGAATATAAGGATTTACAGAACAACAACAGCATAATCGAGGAAACAATCTTTGATTTAATCGCGGAAGCAACGTTGAGTGATCGCGGAAGCAACTTTGGTTAATCGTCGATGCAACTTTTATTTGAAACGAATCAAAAAGAGACCAAGGACGTAAAGCCTGCTCTGATATCAATTTGTCACGCCCCGATTCGTAGAGTCATTAATCACATATTTTATCTCTGGAATCGATCGTCTCGCTTGGGCGTGATGTCGTGCAAGTCTGGTTTGCACTTGTACAAGGCAAAGATGGTACATAATGATTTTCTTCAAATAGAAACACATCGCAGCGGCAGAAGCAGATAAATTGAAGTTAATAAGGACAATCTTCTTATTAATAGAAACACATCAGTTTCTTTATGGCAGAAGATAAAGGATAACTTGAAGTCTCACAGAGATATACAGAATTTATTCTCTTTATTGATAATTGAAGAAGAGTACAAGACTTGTATTGAAGTACAATGCTTACAACACATCTCACTTTACGTTGAAAGCCACTGAACAATGCTATAAGCTTACATTTGATACTTGGAACATTGGATTATAACTCGATATACCGACTTGGCTTACAACTCACTGTACAACTGATTACAATGTTTCATACATTATGCCTTTGTAAACAGAATATCATCTTGAACAAGGAGGCTTCTGTATGCCCAATAAATCTTCGATGCCGCGGAACCAATCAAGCCAATCTTCGTGTGTAGAATCCAAGCACGAGCACCTGCCCACACAAAACATGGGTCAGCACATCATCTAGGTACAGGCGAGCAGAATCCAACTCACTCGCCTAAACCAACATATAGTGATCATTTTAGCAAACATTAATAGAATTCTTTCTACTTGGGACCTAGCATTAGTTACAGTTCATGGGCAATAATCATAGTGAAGCATGTAACATATTCATAGCAGCATTCATGTGGACGTATCATTTTAGCATTCTTGGTGTTATCATGCAAAGGCATTAGGCATCGTTAATATTAACATCTTAAACATGTTATGACAATTCTCACTTCACTCTCTTAACATGTATGTTATATTGAGAAGTGTTATAGCAAAGCATCTTTCTAGCATACTGAATTTAACATGTTAAGCAGGTTCTCATATTGAAAGGCTACACATAGCATCATTTACTTGGCATGTTAAGCCGCAAGTTAAACCACACTATATTAGTATATCAAATTTAAGTGATTTCTTACCAATAGCCACTCCCTCTTACCTGCATAAATACAGGTTAACTATCACTTACTCTACCTGTTATAAAATATTCATTAACATGCATCCTTACAACATGATCATTGGTGTTAGTACACCATTTTTAGACGTTACCATATAGGACTTCGAAAGGTAATCGCACGCCATTCCACAGGTTGCAAGCCCGAATAGAATGTCCCGATACCGTACCCTTAAAGTACGTGTACACTTCCTCCATGGTCGGATCGGTCCCCTAATATCCCGAGGTACCGTCCGAGAAGCTCACCCCATTGTATACACGTTGTCGCTGACCATGCGAATGCGTGTCCGACTCGATCGTGATCATAAAGCAATTATGAAATATTAAAATAACTAAAGGCACAGTGCATCATTCAACTCATCTATGTCATTTTCAATGACTCATTATTTTCGATATTCTCATTATTCCACTTAGTGATCTCGACGATCCCAAGTCTCATCACTCATTCATTGCTTCATTACAACATTTCCCATTACTTTTTTCTAAGGAGGAACAACAACATTCATTCATTCGAAGGGACCTGTAGCATTTCATTTATTTCATAGGGATAAAGCTATTCATTTCATTTCACATGTATCATTCACGCAGCATCTCATTGTTCAAGTGATTCATTCATTTTATCAACAATAAACATAAGGGACATTATCGATTCATTCTCAGGCCATGTTACATTAGCAGTTCGAGTGTGATTCGTTCAACAATTCAAAGTTTTGTGTTCCATTCAATGATTTCCAGCATATGCATCTCTATCGATTTAGCAACTAAGCATCGCATCACAATTATTCAACGTTCAAGGTAAGAGACATTAGGGACATATTCATAGCATCACGTTATTCCATTTCTTAAGCATGCAGGAATAAGGAGGAATGAGGATAGTTCCACTTGCCTGCATAAAGGGTCTTCTTATTCTGGTTGCACACATTCCTCCTAAGTGTAGCTACACCAGCGAGCCACGTTCCAACCTTAATCCGTCTAGCCAGCTAAGAGAGACTGCATCAGTCTCAACTCTCTTGATCTCCAACACAAGTCACGGTCCAACATTCTGATCCCATCCAACAAGCCAACCAAATGCCTCGCGCGGAGCGGGGCATTACATAATATACCACTCAGAAAAGTTTCGTCCTCGAAAGAAAATAACCCATCTACTAGATTCACTTAATTACCACTCAGAAAAATTTTTGCCCTCCGAAGCTCCTTCGCCGTATGCGGCCCAACCCCCACCACCGGTGGTAGGCCTCCCCCTTCGTCGAGCTGACGTCCCCGCTCCCTCCTCCATACACTCTCTCCCCCGGACCCCACCCCTCCCCTCCTTCTCCAAACCCCCTCTCCGGCTCCTCTCCGGGTCTGCGTCCTCGCGGACGCCTCGGCCCCGCCTGCGCTGGACCTTCCTTCCCTCCGTCCGTCTCCCCGCTCCAGCGCGCTCCCCTGTGCCGCCTAGCACGGCTTCTCCGGCAGCCGCTACTATACCCGCCCGTCCTTCCGGCGGTGCCTCCGTCCCCAAATCGGACACCCCCGCAGTGTCCTTCAACTCCGTCTTAGTCAGGGGGGCCCGAGGCTCCCTCGAGCTAGGCGCCCCCTAGGGTTGCGTGCCACACCTTGGGTAAGCCCCAAATCGGGCATGCCCACAACCTCCCTCGGGCCTCGAGCCCGTTTCCCCCAGGACCGCGGTCCACTTACTCTTCGTTTACTTTTTTGAATTTTGAAATGTTGAATATTTCCGGTTTCAAAATTTCAAACGTTTTGAATCTGCTGATTTCAAAATTTGGCTTCTCCGAATTTTCGAAATTTAGCAATTACCCCTTAGTTTTTCCTACCTTTCACTAGGGCCCTTTTGTCTGTTTGGTCCTGTACCTGTCTGTAAGGCTCTTCCTGAGCTCACTTTTGCTTTTCAATAAAATGTTCCTGTAAAATATATATATTATATTATTATATATCTATATATATATTATAATAATATATATCTATATTCAATCAAGTAATATATATATATATAATATATTATAATATATATTATATAATATAATATATATATATATAATATATATTATATATATATATATATGTTATATGTGAATATCTATATTCACTATACATGTATATATATATATATATAATATAATATATCTATATTATATAATATATATATACACACACACACACACACCCCACAAACCGCTTTTCACAAGTAAGGTTATATATACTTGTGAAAGCGGTTTGTGTGTTGTGTGTGTGTTGTGTGTATATAGATCTATATATATCTAATATATATATATATATATAATATAATATATATATATATCTATGTCACGCCCCAGAACCAGAATACTGGAGAGCGGGGGAGACATAGCCGCTACGTATGAAATGGAATCCATCTCGCTATACGGTCACGGCTGTCTAGATACATGAGGGTTATCTACAAGCCAACATCTCTTAAGGTCGAACAAGCCTAGTGTCTCAATCACAAGCAATAAGTAAAAGTCACAAGATGTATGATCATTAAATATACAATAGTAAGGCGTCCCAAATATATACATATTCAGTTGATCATGAAGCTAGTCGTTACAAATGTCAGGACTAGCAAGAGTTCAGTCATACATGATCAACCCTAGATCTGTTAATCATGTTACAGCCGTAGGCAGACAGTAAGTAGTACAACCGAGCTACAGGTGCTCGTCGGCTAAATGCCTCAAAAGAATATTTTACAAGGGAGTGGGAGAGCAAAATAAAACCCACTCGTTGCCGGTTCCTTCTAGTGTTCACCATCTGGCAGGAAGGTCGGTAGATCCTCTGGAGCTGCTCCAAAATCTGGCCACACAAAACCAGCTGGGTCAACCCAGAAGAGCAAGTGCCACAAAGGAAGCTTCACTAAGAACTAAAACGCATCAGCACAAGATATAAATAAAAGTAAGAACTGGAAATAAAGAAAATACACCAGGATGATATACGACGAGATAACCATGGAACTATTCAGATAACCAGGTTACAACCCGTAAACCAAACAAGGACCGGGGTTGTAACCCTCGTCTGAACAGAACTTGGAATTCTCCCCATTTATCGGTAAAATAAGTACACCATTCTGGTCATTCAATATCTGGAACAGGATCAGGGCAAGACTAGACTTGGTTAAACTCCATCTAATCACTTCACGCCAAGCAAGAATTACGGCTTGATACTTTAACTAACTAGGGTTGTCACAGCCTAATTACTAACAAAATGCAGTGAGATTATTCCAGCCACAAGCCCTGGCAGACCATCCAGGTTACCCGGGTTAAAATTAGAGTGAATTCAGTGGGTACATCGTCCATAAAATAAATGTACCCTTAGGTAGCTTGAAGGGTGCACACATGACAGTGTGCTGGAAATGTGCCCTACTCGACGGCAGGCTACAGATCCCAAGGCGTGCCAGGTAACGGGATTGCCTATAGCTGGGATCTCGTCATGACTAATTAGTATCTAGTTATTAGCCTTAGTCCATTTTAGTAGGTACTCCTGACCGTGGTACTCAGGAGTCCCATCCTAGACTTGATGCAAGCAGACTGGATTATTTATACAAGCACAATCGCCCACGGTATCCAGATTAATTATCAGGTCAGTCATGTCAGGTAGCCGTCGCAACAGCTATCAGAAAATCATGTCAGGTTATCAGGTCAAGTGTACTGGCAGGAGTGCGCTACGACGGCCACTATTGGTCATGTTCAGTTATCATTCCAAACTATCAAGTAAATCGTGATTATCAAGTTCAGGACATATGCTTCCAAAAATGGCAGCGTATGTACTCCAAACTACCAGTCATACGCTTCCAAAAAGGCAGCGTATGTACTCCATAATACGATCCTCGTCAAGCAAGCGAGCGTATGCGAGTCACGCTCCCAAAAGCAGCGTATGGGGTCCTACGACTCCTTGTCAGCAAGCGAGCGTATGCGAGCCATACGCTCCCAAAAAGGCAGCGTATGGGTCCATACGACTCCTTGTCAGGCAAGCGAGCGTATGCGAGCCATACGCTCCCAAAAAGGTAGCATATGGGGTCCATACGACTCCTTGTCAGGCAAGCGAGCGTATGCGAGTCATACGCTCCCAAAAAGGCAGCATGTGGGGTCCATATGACTCCTTGTCAGGCAAGCGAGCGTATGCGAGTCATACGCTCCAAAAGGCTGCGTATGGGACTGCGCTGCGCTAAAGAGCGCGCGCAACTCAGTGTCACAAGCTAAAAAGCTCGTGCACTGCTCACTGTCTTCTCCAAACAGCAAGAACTCCATGGTTGAACCCAAAGCTTCAAAAGTCCATAACTTGGTCAAAATAAGTCCAAATCCAACTTTGCAAAGTTCTATCTTGGGTGAAATTCAATTATGTCCAACATAAACATCAAAACCCTAAATACAACTTAAATAGATCAAAACCATACAAAACCGAAAATAGAGAAACTAGATCTAGAATAATGGAGACTCCAAATCACAAATGTCAAGTTCTAATATTGATCACCATAGCCTAATCTAGCTAACAGACAAATAAAAAGTGGTTCTCAAGTGGTGGCAAGGTGCACTTGCCTAGACTCTCTCTCTCTCTCTCTCTTTGGTAGGTGAAGGGAGTAAATGAGGAAGAAGATGAAAGGAGAGAGAAATGAATAGGCTAATAAATACAAATGGTGGTGGTAGGTAGGGGTTTATCCATGGTTCATGATGAACCAAAATAATCCCAACCGACCAAGCCAACCCGGGCCAAGAATAAACCAAGCCAAGCCATGAAGAAACTAAACAGGAATCATGCAATACAAGAATAAATACACGTATTCCAGAAATACGTAATACGAACCACAGGAATTACAACCCACTTACAAAAAAGAATTCCGTCCTCGAAATTTAATCAAGGCTAGAGGAGCAATGCAAGCTACATTAATCACATGCAAGCTATAACTAGCAGATACTCATTCAGCAAGGAATCGAAGGCATTAGGCAAAGAAGATATTATCCTCACGAGTCAACAAGTCGGGATACCGCGATCGGATCATCCTCATCTCCCACGTTGTCTCCCCCAAAGAGTGATGTCCCCAAGCAACTCGACTAACTTGATAGTCTTGTTCTTGAGGATCTTCTCTCTCCGGTCCAATATAGACACGGCCTCTCCTCATACGAAAGGTTGGTACCAACAACCATTCGAATGATCCAGGATGTGCTCGGGTCCGGGATATACCGTCGTAATTGGATACATGAACACGTCATGCACCTCGCTTAGCGACGGTAAGAAGCGCGAGACGATGGATACATCTCCTACTCGCTCCAGAATGTCAAGATCCTATATACCTAGGACTAGCTTGCCCCGTATCCAAAAACGAATGACGCCACGTTAGGCAAATCCTCAGGAATACATGATCGCCGACCGAAAACTCGACAGGGCGCCGATGAGAATCGGCCCAATGGCGCTGGCGATCTTGGGCAACTCGAAGATGATCTCTGACTCGTCTGACCACTTCAACTGTCTGGGCAATCATTTCTGGACCGAGCATCTGTCTCTCTCCAACTCATCCCAAGCTAGCGGGATCAGCACTTCCTACCACAGTGCCTCGAACGTGCCATCTGGATACTGGCCTAGAAACTGTTGTTGTACGAGAATTCCACCAGGTACAATGATCTTCCTATGAACCACCGAAGTCAAGTGTGCAAGACCGCAACATGTTTTTAAGAGGTCTGGATCGTGCGCTCCGACTGGCCATCTGTCTGCGGTGGTATGCTGAACTGAACTGGAGATGATTTCCCAACTCTCTCGCAAACTACGCCAAAAGTGCGACATAAATCTTGAATCTCGGTCCGAGGTGATACTGACAGGCACACCGTGCAATCTGATATCTGTCTGAGGTACATCTCTGCTAACTGAGCCGTCGACTGACCAACTCTGAATGGAAGAATGAGCCACTTCGTGAGCCTGTCACTATACCCAGATACATCTCTACAGCTGGGATCTAGGTATCCAGTCACAATCCCTGGTCACAGCTCCCTTCCATTCGGAATCGGAATAAGGGTGAAGTCCCCGCCGTCTCTGATGTTCGGCTTTAACTTGTTGGCAAACCAAACACCGAGAGACAAACCGAGCTATCTCCCGCTTCATGCCATTCTACCATAGCTGTCGGATATCACGGTACATCTTCGTACTGTCGGAATGGATAGAATACTGTAAACTGTGCGCTTCTGACATGATTTCCTGCCTGATATCTCTACTGGTACACAAAGGCGATTACCATGTCGAAGTGTACCATCCTCATGAATACTAACTCTGTTCTTCGTCCTGCCTCGCATTCTGCTCTAGTCGCTGAAGCTTGGAATCTGTCGACTGTGCCATCCGGATCCTCTCACTATATGTGACTGAACTTGCATGCTGGCCATCAATGCCACACTGGAAGGGAACAACTTCTATACCCATCTTCTGAAGATCGGCTAACAATTCTGGCTGTGCTGTAGAAAATAAGCTCCGACTATCCTGCTCAATGCATCCGCAACAATATTGGCCTTCCCAGGGTGATACTGCAGGTTGACATCATAATCCACAAGTAGCTCCAGCCATCTCCTCTGACGCATGTTAAGATCCTTCTGGGTGAAAACATACTTCAGGCTCTTGTGGTCGGTAAAAATCTCCACCCTGTCTCCATACAAGTAGTGCCTCCACAACTTAAGTGCAAACCCCTGCTGCCAACTCCAAGTCTGGGTTGGGTAATTCCTCTCATGATCACGAAGTTATCGTGACGCATAAGCTATACCTTTCCATGCTGCATCAGAACACATCCTAAACCTCTGTCTGAAGCATCACAGTACACTGAGAATCCTTCGATCCCTGGAAGCGTGAGAATATTGCCGTCATCAAGCCTCGCTTCAACTACTCAAAAGAACTCTGACACTCTGCTGTCCAAGCAAACTGTGCATCCTTGCGGTCAACTGCGTCAATGGCGCTAAATTCGAGCAAAATCCGAAACAAACCGCCGGTAGTAGCCGGCCAATCCAAGAAAACTACGAACCTCTGCAACTGTGCTGGGCACTGGCCATGACTCAATGCCACTCTTCTGGGGATCCACTTCTACTCCTCCTCGAGTGATGATATGACCCAAGTACGAAATGCGATCGAGCCAGAACTCGCATTTACTGAACTTGGCATATACTGGTGCTCTCTGAGGATCTGAAGAACTATACGGATGCTGTTCATGCTCCGCCTCACTCTTGCTGTAGACCAGAATGTCATCCAGGAAGACAATCATGAACTGATCCAAGTAAGGCATGAAGAGGTGATTCATGAGGTCCATGACTGCCGGCACATTGGTTGCTCCAAAAGGCTAACAAGGAACTCCCAAGCCCATATCCCGATCTAAAAGCGTCTTCGGGATGTCCTGCTCTTTGACTCTGATCTGATGATAACTTGAGCGCAAATCAATCTTCGAGAATACTGAAGCCCCCTTGAGCTGATCAAACAAGTCTCTATCCTCGGAAGAGGGCATCTGTTCTTGATTGTCACTGAGTTCAAGGTACGATAATCACATAACCTGGACGTACCATCCTTCTTTTTTACAAGAAGCATCGGGGCTCCCCAAGGCGATCCACTAGCACAATGAATCCCTTGGTTCTGAGCTCTTCAATCATCTTGTACAAGATCTCCAACTCTGATGGCGCCATCCTGTAGACTCTCTCTGACACTGGGGCTGCCCCGAAATCAAGTCTATAGTAACTCGATCTCCCCTCCGGAGGTATACCTGGAAGTTCTTCTGGGAAAACATCTGAAAACTCCTCGACTATCCTGGGCAACTGAACTGCTGCTACTGCCATCCGTAATACTGGAGGAGATAACTCAACTTCGCCTCGGGAGAAAGAAAACTCCGGCTCGCCTGAATGCTAAAACAACCCTGCCAATATGGCAGTCTATTCTAGCATACTGGTTCCTCAACCATCCACCCTAAGACCACATCATAATCGCCATCAGGAACTCTATCAATCTAGCAGGGAATTTTCTACCGCTAACTACGATCCGACCGAGGAAAATACTCTATCTACTCCCACAAGTCCGTTACCAGTAAGTATATTAAGCC
Source organism: Iris pallida (assembly GCA_029216955.1). Taxonomy (NCBI): domain Eukaryota; kingdom Viridiplantae; phylum Streptophyta; class Magnoliopsida; order Asparagales; family Iridaceae; genus Iris; species Iris pallida. Next base: position 4,160,978 of record JANAVB010006998.1, read on the forward strand.
TTACTGATAATCTCGGCTCCAATCCTACCCGTGTCGCAAATCGTGCAGACATAAATGAATGCGATGCACCAGAATCAATAAAGCTGAAGCTGGAAAGGAGTTTACGAGAATAGTACCTGCCACTACCTCTCCTATGCCAATCCTTCCTCCACGGTCATCACCATAGCCTGACCGTGCCCTCGGGTGCTGGTCCCCTCTGTTGAAATCCTCGCTGCCTCTCTGACTCTGGGCTTGGACTTGTGCATACTGCTGGGGGTTCTGCTGTTGGAACACTTGGGTCAGAGGCGGCAAGGGCCTCGGCAATGGGTACTGCTGCTGCTGGACCGGAGCTGGTCCTCTCACTGAAGCTAGAAAGGTTGGACGATGATGAACCACCCCTATTCGGGCAGGATCCCCCTATGGTCTGGTGCTCCACAAGCCAGACACAATCCCTGCGCCCTGCGACATTCTGCCACCACATGGCCTGGCTTCCCACAATGAGAACAACCCACTGCGGAAGATTGCTTCTGCTTCTGCTGCTGAGGGTGCGTCGGGGTTGAATGCTGAACCGACGTTACTGAGGCCGCTCGTCTCGGAGCTCCAATAGTCAAAGCCTGGCTGCCGGGGCCGGTGCTGAAGACTGATTCACTGGCCGTGAGATCTCTTCCGACCTCCGGCCCTATCCACAATCCTCTATGAGGTATACTCATGTCTCCTAGCTGCTCTCTCAAGACTGCATCAAAAGTCTGATGTTCAAACTGCTCAACTGCCAACAAGATCTCCAGGTGAAGTCCCTGCTAGAACTGCTGGGCTCTATCATACTCGGTTGCCACCAAGGTGGGAGCAAACCGACTGAGTCTGGAAAACTCGGCCGTATATCCGTCGACCGTCCTGTCCATCTGCTTCAGATTGGTAAACCTCGTCTGCAGATCATACCGAGCCACGGCATCGAATACTTGGTCTGGAATCTCTCTCTGAATACTGCCCAAGCAATGGGTTGCTAATCCACGGCCTGCGCTGCCCACCAGCGGGCAAGATCTAACAACTGTAGGCGCACAACGGCCACCTTCTCGTTCTCTGGGGTCCTGGCTGCTTCTAGAATCACCTTTGTGTCCTGAAGCCATGCATCTGCCACGATAGCATCTTCACTACCGTCGAAGAATGTGGGTTCAAGCGCTTGAAGCTGTTGGCCGCGCTGTTACCCTGATGACCACCCCGGTTAAAGTATCCGTCACTGCCTGGTGCAAGGCATCTCCACGCCGGTCTTGGAAAGCTATCAAGGTCCTGACGAGTCCTACCAAAGTGCCGTCATCATGTTCTATAGGTTGAACTGGCTGGACTGGTGGCTCTCCGCCAGAAGGCACAACTCTGGAGGCTACTCCGAATTGCTGGGCTTGATCTCCAGGTTGCTGCTGGTCCGCGGGAGGTGCTCCGCCTTGCTGGTCGGTAGGACCATGAACAATGCCGCTGAAGAAGATGACATAGGAACAATAAGGAAGGACCAGGTCAGATCAACGATACAGCATATGATCAGGACAAGAATCCAGGGATTCAGAAGATACGAGCAGAGATCAAGGACGAATACTGATTGAGACATCTATTCGGTAAACCCTCACATATCTTGATTTACAAGACCTGCATAGGCCACTAGTTAAACCATGTCACGCCCCAGAACCAGAATACTGGAGAGCGGGGGCAGACATAGCCAGCTACGTATGAAATGGAATCCATCTCGCTATACGGTCACGGCTGTCTAGATACATGAGGGTTTATCTACAAGCCAACAGTCTCTTAAGGTCATAAACAAGCCTAGTGTCTCAATCACAAGCAAGTAAGTAAAAGTCACAAGATGTATGATCATTAAATATACAATAGTAAGGCATCCCAAATTTACATATTCAGTTGATCATGAAGCTAGTCGTTACAAAATGTCAGGACTAGCAAGAGTTCATACAGATCAACCCTAGGATCTGTTAATCATGTTACAGCCCGTAGGCAGACAATAAGTAAGTACAACCGAGCTAAACAGGTGCTCGTCCGCTAAATGCCTCAAAGAATATTTTTACAAGGGAGTGGGAGAGAAAATAAAACCCACTCGTTGCCGGGATTTCTTCTAGTGTACACCATCTGGCAGGAAGGTCGGTAGATCCTCTGAAGCTGCTCCAAAATCTGGCCACACAAAACCAGCTGGGTCAGACCCCAGAAGAGCAAGTGCCACAAAGGAAGCTTCACTTAAGAACTACCAATCAGCACAAGATATAAATAAAAGTAAGAACTGAAAATAAGAAAATACACCAGTATGATATACGACGAGATAACCATGGAACTATTCATAACCAGGTTACAACCCGTAACGAAACAAGGACCGGGGTAACCCTTCGTCTGAACAGAACTTGGAATTCTCACCATTTATCGGTAAAATAAGTACACGCATTCTGGTCATTCAATAATCTGGAACAGGATCAGGGCAAGACTAGACTTGGTTAACTCCATCCAATCACTTCACGGCCAAGCAAGAATTACGGCTTGATACTTTAACTAACTAGGGTTGTCACAAGCCTAATTACTAACAAGATGCAGTGAGATTATTCCACAGCCACAAGCCCTGCAGACCATCCAGGTTACCCGAGTTAAAAGATTAGAGTTGAATTCAGGTGGTACATCATCCAGAAACGAATGTACCCTTAGGTAGCTTGAAGGGTGCAACACATGACAGTGTGCTGGAAATGTGCCCTACTCGAAGGCAGGCTACAGATCCCAAGGCATGCCCAGGTAACGGATTGCTTGTAGCTGGAAAATCTCGTCATGACTAATGTTAATCTAGTTATTAGCCTTAGTCCATTTTAGTAGTAATCCTGACCGTGGTACTCAGAAGTCCCATCCTAGACGTGATGCAAGACAGGACTGGATTATTTATACAAGCACAATCGCCCACGGTGTCCAGATTAATTATACAGTCATGTCAGTCAGGTAGCCGTCGTAACAGCTATCAAGAAAATCATGTCAGGTTATCAGGTCAAGTGTACTTGTCAGGATGCGCCACGACGGCCACTATCAGGTCATGTTCAGTTATCAATTCCAACATATCAAGTAAATGGACGTAAAATATCTAATAAAATATCAATATACAGGGCTATAGAAGAGTCAAGCTCAGGGAAATAAAACCGAATCTGACACGCTGACATGAGATCAAGTCACCAAGGCCATATGCTCAGTCATACGCTCAGGTCAGGCGTATACCAGTCATGCGCTTCCAAAAAGGTAGCATATGTACTCCATACGACTCCTCGTCAAGCAAGCGAGCGTATGCGAGTCATACGCTCCCAAAAGGCAGCGTATGGGGTCCATACGACTCCTTGTCAGGCAAGCGAGCGTATGCGAGCCATATGCTCCTAAAAAGGCAGCGTATGGGGTCCATACGACTCCCTTGTCAGGCAAGCGAGCGTATGCGAGCCATACGCTCCCAAAAAGGCAGCGTATGGGGTCCATACGACTCCTTGTCAGGCAAGCGAGCGTATGCGAGTCATACGCTCCCAAAAAGGCAGCGTATGGGGTCCATACGACTCCTTGTCAGGCAAGCGATCGTATGCGAGTCATACGCTCCCAAAAGGCAGCGTATGGGACTGCGCTGCGCTAAAGAGCACGCGCAACTCAGTGGCACAAGCTAAAAGCTTGTGCACTGCTCACTGTCTTCTCCAAACAGCAAGAACTCCATGGTTGAACCCAAAGCTTCAAAAGTCCATAACTTGGTCAAAACAAGTCCAAATCCAACTTTGCAAAGTTCTATCTTGGGTGAAATTCAATTCCCTCCAACATAAGAACATCAAACCCATAAAATACAATTAAATAGATCAAAACCATGCAAACCCAAAATAGAAGAAACTTAGATCTAGAACAATGGAGACTCCAAATCACAAAATGTCAGTTCTAATGTTGATCACCATGGCCTAATCTAGCTAATAGACAAATAGAAAGTGGTTCTCAAGTGGTGGCAAGGTGCACTTGCCTAGACCTCTCTCTTCTCTCTTCTCTCTTTGGTAGGTGAAGGGAGTAAATGAGGAAGAAGATGAATAATGAAGAGAGAGAAATGAATAGGGCTAATAATACAAATGGTGGTGGTAGGTAGGGGGTTTATCCATGGTTCATGATGAACCAAAATCCCAACCCCAAGCCAACCCGGGCCAAGAATAAACCAAGCCAAGCCATAAAGAAAACTAAACAAGGAATCATGCAATACAAGAATAAATACGTACACGTATTCCAGAAATACGTAATCGAACCACAGCACAGGCATTACATATATATATATATATATATATATATATATATATAATTATATATATATATATTATATATATAATATATATATATTATGACAAAGTCTCATAGTTTAATAATTAGCTTTTGTTCTCAGTTTTGAACCCTCAAACTGCCCCTTATATATATATATATATATATATATTATATATATTATATCATAAAGAAAATATATATAGGCATATACACATATAAGTAAAGGAATTGGTCACTCGAAGGGGAATGAAACTCGACTCTGAGATTACGTATCTCGACTAACTCGCCAATGCATATATTTATATACATATATATATATGAAACATATATAGACACACACACACACACACACACACATATATACTAATAATATATATATATATATATATTATATATATATATATACATAAAGAGGAAAACCAAAAATATACATAATAGTAGATAAATAGGTATAAACCCAACGACCACTCCCCGCAAGTCTAGAACTTAATTAACCTATTATAAACTCAGAAATTATCACTAAACCTAGAAAATCAAATTATGACAAAATCAATTCATATATATATATATAATATATATATATATATATATATATATATATATATATTCGAAATCCGAAAACTCAACTCGAAATCTAAATCGCAAAATACCTAACTAGAATCCGCGAAACTTGGCAAACACGAAGGTGTCTATGTATGTGACGTGCTCTGGTACTCACGTGGTCGAACCTGTGTCCGTATTATGTCCACAGTGCGTATCGAAAAACCATATACGCGAGTTGGAACGTGTACGTGCAAGTGCGTTTCGCCTGATTGGACGTCGCACAGAACGCGAGAAGCCTTGTGCTCGTGCACGTAGCTAGGTAGGTCCCGGGCTAGGTCTAGGATACACTGACACGATACTACGTCGTGTCTATGCGACACAGGACACGCGGATCCCGCGCGGCCTATGCTCGTGCGCGCGTGCGTGCCCGTGGGCGCATATCGAGCCATGTGCTCGCGATACAAGCCACATCGTGACTCGAGATCGAGTCCTTGGGTAGTCCAGGTATAGGGATATGTGCTCATGCTCCTGGAACAGGTCCTTGATACGTCGTGTTCGCGTACGAAGGCCATGTCAGCGGCACTTTTCAGCTGCGTGCACTGTGCGGGCTGAACCGTGCGGGTTGAATTTCTTTGTGCACGCTTCACGAAATGTCATAAAATTGTTGGAGCATGTGGTTAGAGGTTGCCCCCACGTTCTCATAAAATTTCACATAAAACGGAGCCCTGTGTGTCGAGTTATGACGCACAGACAACAGGGCATGCACGGGACTATGCACGGGCCTCGTGCACGCGTGTCCGTGTCCGACTCGGACACTGAAATTGTGTCGATTCCAGATCTTTCTTCATGAAAGTTGTTAAAAATAACATTAGCAAGGAATTCGTGAAAATATAAAAAAAACACTTTTAAGTTCTAAGTGGCATTTCGTCAAACACGTGTTCCATAGGACCGACACGTGTCCGATACGGCTATCAAACGAAATCACACACCTACCAAACTTCATACATAGGTCTGAGGTACCTATATGGATGCATCTACGAAGAAAAATGGAATTAACAAGTGTTTTAAAGATATTTACCTATTGAGTGTCAAAACTCAATGAAACAAGCCTCCAAAACTCGTCGATGCCGCTTTCCTCTGGTCAAACGCCTCTGATCCCTCTCTGGCAAGTCTCCAGCAGGTTCCTCTCCTTTCAACGGTCACAACGCACTTTGTTTGGAAGGATTTGGTTGAGAAACGAGAGAACAGAGACTTTGGAAGAGAAGGGAAAACTAGGGTTTTGGATTTGTGAAGGAGATTTGGTTTCTACACAATGAGAAGGGGGTTGTTGTGTTTGGCCAGCCAAGCATGGGGGTATTAGGGTTAGGTTTTAGTCATGGGCCAAGCACTCTTCAAGTTGCTAAAAGGCCCATTGACAAAAAGGCTTTAAATGCTTAATGAAAAAGCTAAAATGAATTAAATTTCTAAAAAATAGACAATAATTTTAAATTAAATCTAAAAAGCCAATAATAAATCTAATTACATTATTAGCTTCTAATTAAGGTTGACTAAGGTTATACCATCTTGGTCCTACCAAACACCAATCCAACTACACCAACAATTAATTTAATTAATATTTTAAATAAATTCAAAATAATGTACAAAGACTAAAATACCCCTTAGAAAAAGTGAGTGTGCAAATCTACCCTCCATGAAAGAATTTTGTCCTTGAAATTAAAGACAAAACTGAATAGATGAGAAGGATAGAAAAATCATACCTCAAGACAGAAAAAGATAAGGGATTGCTCGCGCTTCTCATCATCCCTCTCCCAGGTAGACTCACCTGGAGAGATGCCTCCAAGCTACGCAAACCAAGGGTATCGTCTGGTTCCTCAGCACCTTCTCTCGTCGATCCAGAATCTCCATAGGCTGCTCTGGATAACTAAGAGTAGGGCCCACCTCGATCTCGGAATGATCCAGTACATGGCTGGATCTGCCACAATCGTCTCAACTGCGACACGTGAAATATGTTGTGGACTCCCTCTAATGCAGGGGGCAAGTCCATCTGTATGACACGTCATCGACTCTTCCGCTGATAACGAAAGGTCCGATGAAACAAGGACTAAGCTTTCTACCTCCACCAAAGCGAATAGTACCACACGTCGTAGATATCCTCAAGAACACCAGATCACCAACCTAGCACATACATGGTCTCAACTTAACTATAACAATCACATGATTAAACAAAAAAAATCCTAAAACAAACAAATCCTAATCCTAAGTCTAAGCTATACCTCAAACTGCAAAGGTCTTCGGTGGCTAAAGGCCCAATGCCACTGTCTGTCCTGCGCCACACAAAGTCGATCTCTGATGAGTTGCACCTTCTCGAATGCAACAACAACCATCTCAGGTCCCTATAAAGCTCACTCTCCAATTTCATCCTAAGACAAGGGTGTACGATATCTACACCCATACAGTGCCTCGAATGGTAACATCCCAATGCTGGCCTGGAAACTGTTGTATGCAAACTCCACTAAGTACAGGTGATCCTCCCAAGATCCTCCATAATTCAGAACACAAGTCCGCACATGTCTTCGAGTGTCTGAATAGCCCTCTTTGACTGTCCGTCTGTCTGAGGGTGGTATGCAGTACTGAACTTGAGCTGAGTGCCCAAACTAGTCTGCAGACTCCGCCAAAAATAGGAAGTAAAGCGACTATCCCGATCCGAGACAATGCTCACCGAAACTTCGTGTATCCTGACAATCTGCCGTATATACATCTCTGCTAGCTTGTCAGTAGACGTATCCACTTTAAATGGCAAAAAAGTGGACTGATTTGGTCAACCTGTCTACGATGACCCAAATCGCGTCTTTTTCTCCTAGTGTACGCGCAATCCAGAAACAAAGTCCATCATAATATGCTCCCACTTCCACTCTGAAATAGGCAATGTCTGTAACAGTCCTCCTGGTCTCTACCTCTCTGCCTTAACCTGCTGACAGACTAAACATCTGGCTACGAAGCGTGCTACCTCCCGCTTCATCCCATACCACCATACATGCTCCTTCAGATCACTATACATCTTGTTGGTACCTGGATGCATAGAGTACTGAAAACGATAGGTCTCCTATATAACCTACTCCTGAAGGTCTCCACTAGGCACACACAGTCTGGAACCATGCCTTAATGTGCCATCCTTTGCAAGAATAACTCATCATCCACCAATCCTGCTCGAACCTGCTCTCGAATACACCACATAGTAACATCGTCGAACTGAGCCGACTTGATCATATCTATCAAGTCCGACTGAATCTGAAGGCCCCACATCTGCATCTGAAATCCTGACACAATTACCTCGATCCCCAGGCTCTCCAAATATGCTAACAAGTGATGATCCATTATCAAACACATAGCTACCGGATACCTATTCAAGGCATCGGTAACCACGTTGGCCTTCCCTGGATGATACTGCAATGAAATGTCGAAGTCCTACATCAATTCCAACCATCTGTGCTGCCTCATGTTGAGCTCCTTCTGTGTAAACATACTTCAAGCTCTTGTGGTCTGTGAAGATCTCCACACACTCTCCGTATAGATAGTGCTTCCATAACATAAGAGCAAAGATAACTGTCGCCAACTCCAAATCATGGGTAGGATAGTTTTTCTCATGCGGACGTGATGTATAGGCAATCACCTTCCTATGTTGCTGCAAGACACAACCCAAATACTTTCCTGAGGCGTCACTGTAGATAGTGAACCCGCCTGATCCTGATGACAATGTCAAAATCGGGGTTGTCGTCAGTCGCTTCTATAATTCATCAAAAGCAACCTGACACTCCTCTGACCAAATAAACTCTGCATCCTTCCGGGTCAGCCTAGTCAATGGCTCTGCAATCCGGATAAAATCCTGAACAAACCTCTTGTAGAAGCCTGCCAATCCCAGAAAGCTTCTGATCTCCGCAACTGAACTCGGTGTTGTCCATGTCTCAACTGCTCTGATCTTCTTTGGGTCGACTGAGATCCCGTCTCTGGTAACAATATGACCTTGGATATCAACTGATCCAGGAAGAACTCACACTTCGAGAGCTTGCCGTAAAGCTGCTTCTTCATGAGAGTCTCTAGAACCACCCTCAATGCTCCCCTGGGGTCTTCGACTATACCAAGATATCGTCGATGAACACCACCACGAACTTGTCCAAGTACTGGTAGAACACCTTGTTTATCAAGTTCATGAACACCGTCGGGCGTTAGTTAACCCAAACGGCATCACCATGAACTCAAACTGGCCATACCGTGTCCTGAATGTTGTCTTCGGAATATCTTCCTTCTTCACCTTCACTTGATGGTAACCTGACCTCAGATTAAATTTGGATAATACCTTCGCTCTGCTCAACTGATCGAACAGATCATCGATCCTCGGCAGCGGGTACTTGTTCTTGATCGTGAGGTTGTTGAGTGCCCTGTAGTCGATAAACATCCGTACCGACCTATCCTTCTTCGGTACAAAGAGTACTGGTGTACCCATGTCGAAGAACTCGATCGAATGAAACCTTTGTCCTGCAATACATGCACCTGCTTCTTCAACTCCACAAGCTCAATGTTGTTCACTCTGTAGACGTGCTGAGATATCGGCTATGTGCCGGGCACCAAGTCTATAGAGAACTTCAAATCTCTGTCCGGAGGTAACCCTGGCAAATCCTCCGAAAATACATCCATAAACTCAGCTATCAATGGATGTGGCACACTCTACTCCTCTACTGAAACTCCGCAGAAAACTCCGCTACTCTGCTTCGCCTCCCGCCTGGTGAATTCAAACTCTGGCTCTCCTGGCACTCTGAAAAGAACTCTACCACTGCGACAGTCTATACTGGCATGGTGCCTGCTCAACCAATCCATACCAAGTATAATATCGTAGTTCGGTAATGGCATTACGAGCAGACTCACATCTAGTTCTCGGCCTCCCAAAACTACTCTCCGATCCTTACAAATATCACGGACGAGGATGATACCACCCCCAGTCATGATCTGGCAAGTCCTAGATAATGGTTCAGAAGAAAGCTGGTGTCTAATAACAAATGATACATACATAAAACCATGGGAAGCCTCTGAATCAAACAAAGAGAATGCAGGAAAGGAGTCGAGAAGAACAGAACCTGCTATCAGTTCATCGACTGCCTCTGCATCTTCGGCTGACATGGCAAAGGCTCGCCCTTGCTGACCTCCTCCGGTCTGCTGCTGGTGCTGGATAAACTTCTGCTGCTGGGTCGGCAATGGTCCCTTCTGCTGCACTACCGAGCCTTGGCTCCTGCTCCCTGAGCTGTACGTTCCACAGCCAAGGGACAATCCCTCAACTGATGCTCTGCTACACCCCAAAGTAGGCACTTGCCTAGCCTCTTCCTATACTCATTCCATGTATGTCCTGGCTTCTTGTAAAAGTATAACTGATGGCTTGCTGCTGTCTAGGTGCCTGCTGAAACTGCTTCTATTGAAAAGGCTTCTGCTGATGCAACTGTTACTGATAATAGGGCCTCTTGGCCGGGCCCCCACTGCCGTTGGCTCTATGTGAATTACGACCTCTCTTCGACTTCAATTCAAGGTCGTCCTCCACTGCTATAGCTTCCAACAAAATCTCCTCAAAAGTAGCATTTCTGTTGCTCTTGGTCAAGGACTTGACTTCCTTAACCAAGCCCTTCCTGAACCTTCTAGCCTTCTCTATCTCTCTAAGGCCCTCCAGAAATCTGTTCAGGCAGCAGAACTCTTCGGCATACTCTTCTACTGTCTGGTTTCTCTGAACCAAGTTCTCGAACTGTGTCTCCAAAGTGCCAAGTGCTGTGTCGGGAAAGAACTTCTCCTTGAAAAGCTTCTTGAAAGCCTTCCAACTCTGCCCCTCTGTACCAACCCTGGGGTCGGTCTGGTACCAAGTACATGCAAGGTCCTGCATCTGGCTTCCCGTTGCTTCTATCTGAAGCCTAGCTGGTATCTCTGCGAGATAAAAGATCTCCTCTATATGCTCGATCCAGTTCGGCATATAGGATACCCTCGGTACCCTTGAAGTCTCTCGGCCGCATCTTCTGGAAGTCCTGAATGCCCGGAGTCCTCGGCTAGTACGGCTGTATCTGTCCTTCCTGTGGTTGGGCAGCCACCTTCTCTACTGCCACTATAGATAGCTGATGGACATTGTTAATACCCTGCCTCATATCTTCCGTCTGGTACCGCTGAGTCTCCATCATCTGCTACATGAAGGAAAAGAACTATGCCATATCAATTGTCCCCTGAGGCGGCGGTGATAGCATCCCCTGAACTCCTAGGGTAGTCCTCGAAACCAGTGCAGGAGCACCCCAAAAGCTGCAGACGGTCCTGCCTGAGCTGGAACAAGAGGAACTGAGGTCCCAGGGTCCTGCTGAGTCAGGCGAGAAGTGGCAGACCTCACAGCAGAATCCCTTAGGCCAGAGCGTTACGATCGTGTCTCCACCATCCTGAAGACAAATCAACAAAGAATCAATTACTAAAAAAAAAGCGATAAAATCAAAGGAGGACAGTTTGTTTCAAAAAAGGCAATTAGCAGCAAGAATTAGATAAGACTTTTTCTAATGTTATTGAGTAACTTAACTTATATCTTATATCCTACTGCAGGCTGTAGTGATACTCTAGTTCGAGTACCACTACAAAATCGAACTAGTTACGACGAAGGACCTGCATGGGGCACCACTAAAAACGTGTCATAACACGCACCCAGTATAAGGGCACGAGAAGTGGGTACGTCCAGCCTATGCCGCAGTATTATCGGTAGAAAGCTGTCCTAGGTGTAGAAGTATGGAAAAGGACAAGAGAAGCCCATGCGGCTCCAAACAGAAGGAGCCTTATGTGGCTCAGGAACCCTTCAGAATTTTATGCGGCTCGAAACTCCCCAACAGCTCCATGCGGCTCAGGCGAAGACACGTGGCTATACGCTGTCCGCTTCTACTGCTAGCCATAAAGCAGTCTCTCAATTAATTGCTCTGATGACAGCTCTGACAATGAATGACAGCTCCGACGCAATGAATGACAGCTCTGCCATAAAGCTAAAATAATGATGGCGTGCCCCTTGGAAAAAGAAGAAAATCTTCTATAACTGACAGAATCCGTCAAGTCCCAAGCACCCTATGCGGCTGCATCCTTCATGCTGCTGTATCCTTCATACGGTTATCCTCTTCGTGCGGCTGCATCTTTCATGCGGCTGTCCTCTTTATGCGGCTGCATCCTTCATACGGCTGCATCCGTCATGTGGCTGTCCTCTTCATATGGTTGTATCCTTCATGCGGCTGTCCTCTTCATGCGACTGCATCCGTCATGCGGCTGCCCTTCTCATGCGGCCGTCTCCTTCATACGGCTACCTTCTCCATGTGGTTGTCTTCTTCATGTGGCTACTACCCTCATACGGCTGATACCTTCGTGCGGCTAGGATCGTAGGGGCCATCTGTATGCGGTTCACTTAGAAACCACGTTCATGCAGATCTGTCAGTACATCCCGCTCATGACAGTTGAGACACGTGGCGATCCTCGCAACAGCTGAGACATGTGGCATTCTTATCCTCCTCGAAATTATGGCTGCTAGCAAATCATAACAAACTCGGATTTGTTACAATCATCATAAGTACCCCAAATCAAATCAGATCAGACAAAATCGAACACGTGGCAGGAGATCCGAGCCTATCAAAATTTATGGCAATCAACATTAATTTCCCATAAGATTTGGTGTAATCCATATTAATTGCCCAAATTCATTGTAATAAAAATTAATGGCCCAGATGATTGGCGGCCAACTTTCCAAGGGGGAAATCATTGTAAACCCTAATGATCATACCCCTACTTCTATAAATAGCAAGGTGTCATTCCCTTACAACCCCTAGAGACTGGAGAGACCGAGAGAGAGGATTACCTGGATACACAAAGAGAAAAAGGCACGCACAGAGGATTCTTTCCGGGCATCCTGAGAGCATTTCTTCACCAGAGCCAAGGCTACGTCCGATCGTCCAAGAAGTAAGGCAGAGCTGCCGTTACTTTTCCGAGCCTCTACTGTCACCCCCCAGAATCAAAAATAAACAATTGTACTTAAATTGCTGTACCTAGGTTTTCGTTTCTAGGCTTTCTTTGTAAAAGCGAATTTGTATTGTGAGTCTAAGTTCAGTCCTGCTATATAATTGTTCTGTACTTTACAATCAATGGCAAATACGATGGAGACTCTGCTAGGGATAAACTTTTCTATGGCTGAGGAGTTGGTGACGCAATCGCACGTAGCCAAACTTGGCTCCACTCAACAAATACTGGTCGCCCGGTTCGATCAGCAGGCGTTTGCAGAAATGCTCTCAGACGGGAGCGTTGGTCCGTTCCAGCGACGAACCCGCACGAAGAAGACCCGTAGGGAGTGGAGGCCCAAATCATTCGCTCCTTCCCAAGCTCTCGAGGGAGTACTCTCTGTTGCACACGACGGGGAAAAAGACCCTCTTGCGGCTCCACTTCAGACCATAGAGGACTATGATGTCCCTAAGTGCGGCAGAAGGAAGCACTATAATGCTGGACTTGCAGGGACAAAGAGGAACTCCATACGGTCTGAGCCGCATAAAGGCGCCAGCCGCATAAAGAAGGCTCATACGACGGTAACTGCCAACCACGTGGAGAAAACTCATGCGGCCACGAAAGTCAGCCGCATGCAGAAAGCCCATGCGGCCAGAACGACCACCCGTATGCAGGCAGCCTGCACGGCCATGACTTCCAGCCGCATCCCGGAGGTTCATGCGGCCGCCACTTCTAGTCGTATACAGAAAGCTCATGCGGCCACAAGGGATAGCCGCATGCAGACAGCCTGCACGGCCACTAATCCCAGCCGCATACTGTCTGCCCCATGCGGCTTGCGGTCAGTCTTCGATCGTCTCTCATGCGGTCAGGACTCCAGGTGCGTCTAAGAACATGTGCCAGACTCTCTGCAGCACCATTTGGACTCTTTCTACTATGCACCCTCAGGTGCTAGAATAAAAAAGTCTAAGACAGCGCGGGCTCGGCGAGCTCAGTCATCTGTCCCAACCTCTGACCATTCGAGCGCTCCGCTTATTGTTATGCAGGCCTCCGATGGAAAGTTGTACCGAACCACTCGAGTCCAGCCCCCGACGGCAAACGGACAGAGTGGTTCCCAAAAGTCTCTCAACAATCAGGAAGCAAGCATGGTGCCAATACACCCGGATGCTCGAGTTTCACAGGTTGCTCGAGATACACCTGACTTGCATGACGTGATCTATCACAAGCACAAAGAAAGAGAAGAAGCCTCGGTGTGTAGAAAGTCCTTCCCTGGACACCACTACACTCAAGTCATTGTCAACTGCTGCAGCAAGGCAACCACATAAGAAGAGCGGCGATCCATCTTCCAACGACTGTAACACCTAGGCTCAGGAGACGAAGCACCTCTCATCGACTCTTGCAAATCTGCTCAGAGGATTTCTGGTAGTGGGAGAGGACAGAAAACAAATATCTCCAGCCCGAAGATTTCAACCACTGTGACCAAGAAACTACCATCTAAGCAGCTGCCTGCCGCCGGAGTTTTCTAAGGCACCCGTTCGAAGACGAAATCTACTACATTGGGAGATTCATGATCCACATCACTGGGGGTCGCTGGAACCGGGGGTAGCATTCCTCTGAACATCCATGACAATTCGGTATTCCAAGGAGATGAGCCAGGGAAACGACTTTTCCAACAGATACAACAGGTGCCGACGTCCCGAGGATGCTCGCGACTCTCAAGACGAGGCAAGCTCTGAAGCTGGGGGTACTATTCCTTCCGAGTCCGAACCAGCAGAAAACATTCCCACATACCCCGACGACTTCTCCATCCAGGGGTATGATTCAGAGGGCACATCGTCCACCGTTCCTTCTACATCGGCTCGTATGAGGACGGCATTCATGACAAATGACGATCAAGGCGGTCCCAGTGATCGCTAACGCATTGACACTCTGGAGGCCATACTGCATACCTTGGTCAAATTCGTGGACGAAATCAATGCGGCGCTCCCAGCTCTGCAAGAAAGGACGCCTGGCTAAGCAAGCTTGGGTCCCGCGATCAATACGGACTCGAACTCAGCGGCACCAAACCCGGGTGATAATCCTCCTGAAACATCGACTCCTACCACTGCAGACGAGGCCAGGGATGCGAGAAAAGAGGTCCAGGAGCTTCGGGCCATGTTCCACGCCCGAAAAAACTGCCAAGACCTCAGGATAAGACAACCGTATCCTATTGCATGGAGAGATGTCCCCTTCCCACCAAGATATAAACCATTCAACATCAATCCATATGATGGGAAGACATCTGTAAACAGGTACATCACCTACTTCGAAGTCACAATCGACCATCTGCCTCATGACAATGCCATTCTCACACGGCTATTCATTGGAGCGTTGGAAGGGGTCGCTTTTGACTGGTACCGTAACTTATCGGACAACTGCATCCATTCCTTTGCCGGCTTCAAGCGTATGTTCCTGGAGAGGTTCTACGAAGTAGGAGAGGATGTGACGATGTCCACCCTCATGGACGTTGTCTAGGGAGAAAAGGAGTTGACAAGGAACTATATCGAACGGTTTCATCAAACCGCGATGAAGTTGCCTTCCGGTAACCCCGATTCCTCCTTGATTGAAATTTGCCAAAAGAGACTGCTTCCCACAATCAGCCTCTGGATGGACGAAAGTCAGTTTAAGGATTGGAAGACTTTTATTATCAGCACCACTAGCGTAGAAGACAAATTGAAGAAAGCTCGCCAACTGGGATTGCACGTCTCGGAAGGAGAAGATAAGGGCAAACGCCCTAACACCAACAGCAACAATGGGGGTAACCCCTCCAACAATCGAGACAATAAAGAGAAACAGGCTATGGTGGCCGACACGGCTCCGACGCCTGAACCGAGGCCGACAGAAAAGTAGTGGCCTCAGATGACTTAATCCTTCGAAGACAGTCATGTTAAACCCATCTTGGACATGCTCATACAAGGAGATCGAATCCAGCTCCCTCCTCCAAGACGTGAACCTCGTCCTGCCGAGATGGAAGGCCCCAAGTACTGCCACTACCATCGCTATGTCCATCATGCTCCACAAGAATGCTACCAACTGAAGCGATACATCCAATATCTCATCGATTCCAAGGCCTTGGCCATTGATTTCGAAGAGGTAACCGTAGTAGCCAACATGGTGTCAGTACAATTTGGCAACTTTCCTCTGACAAAGATACAAGATGTAGTAGTGCCCGTCCCTAGGGAAGAATGGAAGTCGCAAACCTGCCACCTTTCCGAGACCAGGCTGCTGGTATAGTGCCCCTTACCACATTACGATGGGAGGTCATGTGGGTCCACCCGGACCTGGTACTGGAAGTAACTCAGTCCGCAACACCTACTTCCAACAAGAAGAAGAATAGAAAAGTCAAATCATGCCGCACAATCTCGATAGAGGTCGAAGAAGCTACTGCTGTTGTTACCCGATCCGGCGTGCAAACCCAACCTCTACCAGGTAATTTGGCTGAAGATCATCAGCCGACAGCTGCTGATACCCCAGGGCCTTCTCAGCCTTCGACGACCGACAAGCCTAGGCCGAAGGAGACTCACTTTGACAAGCCGCTCCGAAAAGAGGTGCCTCAAGGGCTGGAGAGGCCGTACAACTTTGACATCCTGGCACAATTGGCCAACACACCGGCCAAATTGTCACTATACAAGCTCCTGAGACTTTCCAAAGATGTTCGTGCCGTATTGAGCGAGGCACTCCAGAATGTCGACGCATATCTGGCTCAGTCCAATCTCACTGGGAAGAACTCGCCTGCAGATTTCCAGGACAGCGCTTGCACAGGTGCAATGCCCAACATCGTCTTTACTCCGCAGGATATGCTCATTAAAACCAACCTGCACGATCGTCCGTTGTATTATACTGAATACATCGATGACGTAAAGGTGGATCGAATGCACATTGATCCCGATTCTTCTATAAGAACCATCCCGAAGAGTCTATTGCACCATCTTCACATCCCTATGCATCGCCTGACGCCAACAAGCACCGCCATCAGCGATTTCAATTCGGGCAGGAGCTATCCGATCGGGAAGATTCGCTTGAAGTGCCAAATCGGCGATCTGCAGTCAGAAGTGACTTGTTATGTCATTGATGCGGATACTTCCTATAATATTCTCCTGGGGCGTCCTTGGTTACACGATTACATGATCGTACCTTCTACGCTGCACCAGTGCTTCAAGTATGTCGATAAGCACGGCTTCGTGATAAACAGAATTTGCCGACATCGATCCCTTCAAAGGGGTTGAATATTACTACTCCAACTCATGCTTGTACGAGAAGTCGAAAAGGCACCTTGTCAAAGGAGATATGCAAGCTCAAACTGAGATAGCAACAGGATCAAAAGAACCTCTGATAATCCATCTACAAGCTCGTAAATCTGGCAAGACCGTACCACTTACGGCCGCTCTGCATAAGGATGCAATCAGTCTCTCGGCACAAGAGGGGCAAATGATAATCCGACTGCCAAGGTCTGGCCAAGCGCCAAAACCCATAACGGAGCCACTGACAATCAGGTTACCAAGAGCCGACCGCCACAAACAGAGAAGCTCAAACCCTCTGACAAGCCAATAACGATACATCTTCCCAAGATGAATCGTCAGCCCAATGCGAAGTCGGGGACTCCTAGCGAGCCAACAACTCCCCGCCTAGCATCAAGAGCCAAACAGGGAGTCGCTAGTTCGCCAACGATTCTACATTCTACCCCACCAGCGGAACCCCTAATGATTAAGCTGCCCAAGTTATCCTCTTAGTCTTCATTTATACAGGGGTTGGGCGAAGTAGAACCAGAATTGGCCAAGTATGTGGCTGCTCATACTGATGTTCCATCCGTAGACGATGTAATCCTGCTAGAAAAGATACCTTATTTCATCAATAAAGGGCTATCTTTGAATTACCACGAGCTTGATAAGCTTTGTACAATATATGCCATGGAACACGATATAAGCACCCACCTGCACACACAGGTGACAAATGTCTACACCGTAAACCAACTTACTCCAGTGAAAGACGCTTACCACATAGTCGAGGGAGGGGATCATCCAATCATCTTCGGCCGGAAGAATGATCCATAACCTTTCAGCGTAGAGAAAGTCGATCTCGAATTGAACGCCGGGAGACTGCCCCTTTATTATATAGCTCCTAATCCAAATACCTCATGCAAAGATAGGGGTATGATCTGGAGACTACACCAGGCTTGAACTACGGTACTGGTCGGCGGTTACCTTTACAGTTGCCAGCCCCGGCCAGGAAACCACAGGATTACTACAACAAGATCCGATACGGACTGGGGTACGTTACGCCTACAACAACCCCTGAAAGCTCAGATGAGGAATGCGACTGACATTCACACTCAACTGGATTACCAACTTCTGATTCAGACGTCAGCATTGGGGACATGCTCAGGCATGTCTGGTCCGTCAATATGGCATTCGCTGATGCCTACGAAGAGGATAAAAATATTCCAGAACTTCGTGCGTTAGAACCGTGGGCATAACAACTAGATGCGCAATGGGAGATGCAGTTCGAACAAAGAGAGCCTCCCACCGAAGATAAGGTTGTGCAAGTTGATCTCGGCAATGAGTCCTCTCCCAGGCCCATCTTCGTTAGTAAGAATCTTACAGGCGAAGAGCGAGAATCGCTACTACAGCTCGTCAAAGAATACATCGACGTGTTCGCTTGGAGCTATGAAGACGTGCCAGGATTGAACCCAGAGGTTGCACTTCACAAACTCAACATCCGTCCGAATGTAAAACCGGTCAAGCAACAACAACGACGGTTTCGCCCCGACGTCATGAATGCCATTGAAGCTGAGGTCAATAAACTGATAACCAGTGGCTTCATCCGCGAGGAACAACATCCAGACTGGGTCGCCAACATAGTACCGGTCCTCAAGAAGAATGGAAAGATTCGAATCTGCATCGACTTCCGGAACCTGAATCAGGCATGTCCTAAGGATGAATTTCCCCTCCCTATCACAGATATCATGATTGACAACACCTGCGGCTTCGAGCGTATGTCATTCATGGATGGTTTCTCGGGGTACAACCAAATTAAGATGTTCCCTGACGATGAAAAGCATACATCATTCCGAACACCAATTGGCATATACTGCTACACAGTCATGCCCTTCGGTTTAAAGAATACTGGTGCCACCTATCAAAGAGCTATGAGCATCATCTTTAGAGACCACCTGTGTAAGACAGTGGAATGCTACGTCGACGATATCGCCGTCAAAAGCCGCTCTAAGGAAGATCATCTGCAGAATTTGAAGACGGTGTTCGACCTGATGCGAGCGGACAATTTAAAGATAAATCCCACAAAATCCTTCTTGGGCGTATCTAGTAGGAAGTTCCTGGGTTTCATAATTACTTCCCAGGGTATCCATATAGACCCTGAGAAGACGAAAGCCATCATGGAGATGGGTCCCCCGAGAAATCTCCATGAACTCCGAGGCCTTCAAGGAAGGCTGGCCTATATTAGGAGGTTCATCTAACCTCTTCGGGCGATGTCAGCCATTCACCCACCTCATGAAGAAGGATGTTTCATTCCTATGGGACGAAGAATGCCAGCGTGCCTTCGACAACATCAAAGAATATCTGACGAACCCTCCAGTCCTGGTGGCTCAGGTTGCTGGAAAACCATTCCTGCTCTATGTACGAGCTATGGAGCATTCTCTTGGTGCTCTACTAGCACAAAATAATAATGCAGGCCATGAGCAAGCTATATATTACCTCAGCCGGATGATGATGGGGCCAGAACACCGATACACTGCCGTAGAAAAGGAGTATCTTGCTCTGGTGTTCGCCATTCAGAAGATGCCACACTACGTCACGGGACAAACCATCCATGTCATATCAAGAGTCAACTCTCTCAGGGTCCTCATGACTAAGCCAGGTACGCTCAGCTCTGGCCTCGCTACCTGGGCGATATTACTGTCCCCCTATCATATGATCTTCGTTCCACAGAAAGCGGTTAAAGGTCAAGCCCTGACAGACTTTTTAGCGGTTCATCCAGGTTTGGAGTCAACCAAAATAGACAAAAAGATTCTAGATGAGGTCGCCAATTCAAATATGGCCTCTCATGATACCATATGGTGAATGTTCTTCGACGGTGCTTCCAGAACGGGGCCCAAGGGCAACATCGTCGCTGGAGTCAGAGTGGTGCTGATTTCTCCCTCCGGACTGGTGATCAATCGGGCTTACTCCCTCACAGAGTCCTGCTCAAACAATGTGGCCGAGTACAATGCTCTGGTCATTGGCCTCCGACTTGTAAAAGAATTGGGGGTGGAATACCTCGAAGCATATGGCGATTCACAGCTAATCGTCAATCAGATTTGAGGTTCATACGAGGTTCGCCATGAAGACATGATCCCCTATCACAAAATAGCGATCGACATCATCTCGTCCCTGGCAGGGTTCTTTATAGAACACGTTCCCAGGCTCCAGAATATTGAAGACGATGCCCTAGCAGGCTTCGTCGCTTCCTTAGCGGTTCCGAATCATGCTCATCATCTGGTCGACATAATAGGCCGTGAGTTGGTCTGTCCCCGAAATAACATTCAATGTATTGAGAGTTATTCTGCGCTGGCAATCGATGAAGCACCAGACTGGAGACAACCATTCATTGACTTTGTAGTCTACGATATCCTGCCAGAGAATCCGAAGGAAGCCACTTCTATCAGAAGACGTTTCTTTATATTTTTCTACGATACAGAGACGAAAATGCTGTATCGGCAATCAAACGATGGATTACTGCTTTGGTGTCTGTCAAATAAAGAAGCCAAAGAGGCCGTGCACGAAGCTCATGACGGCATCTGCAGGGCCCATCAGCTTGGCCCGAAATTACAGGATCGCCTTCGACGAATGGGCTATTATTGGCCCACGATGGTTGCAGATGCGATAGACTATGCAAGAAAGTACAAAGCCTGTCAAGTCCACGCAGATTTCATCCACCAGACATCCGAGTTTCTACATCCGATGGTGGCATCCTGGCCATTCGAAGCATGGGGAATGGACATCATGGGCCCGATCACTCCATCTTCGTCTAGGGGACACCGCTTCATACTCGCAATCACAGTTACTTCTCCAAGTGGGTGGAGGCTATTCCGCTGGTGTAAAACCCCTAAATTTCGACTAATTTTTTAATTATTTTTGGTACTGATTTAAAATTTTGTATTGTATGTCGCGTAGTCGTATTGTACGTCGCGCACGAAATTTTATTTTTCTTGCTCGTCGTGTGCGAATATGTGCGAGCGTACATATTGTAGAAAATATTTTTATTTATTATACACTTTCAAAATATTATATATATATTATTCTTGCTATAAAAGCCTTTTGTTTTTTTACCAGTTATTAATCATAATAATATTTTATTGTATACTAGGAAAAGCATAATCATGTATGCATTATTTGTGCTTACATATATATTTCATAAATATTTTATTAAGTTTATTTCTAAATAATAATGTATTTTGAAATTATTATTATAGTATTTTTAGAAAACATATTTTGAAATTATTGTAGCAATTTAAATCTTGATTTGATTTATGGATATGTTTTAAATAGTAAATTAATATCTATTTTTGGAATTTGACTTATCTTAATTGATTTTTAAAATAAAAGATAGAATTTAATTAAATTTAAATTGGATTTGACTTGAATTTAGATTTGATTTCATTGATTTAAATTAATACATGAATTATCTAATTGGGTTTTAAATATTCCTAATCCTTATCTAATTGGGAATTTCCACATCCTATAAATAGGTAGGTACTCCTCCATTATTCTCCATAATAAATTTCTATAACCCAAATGTGCATCGTGTCCGTGTCCCATCCACTATTTATTTTCCTTTATAAATACATAAATTCTCTACGTGTCTGACATGCCGGACACCCCGCCCCGTGTCTCACAGGACACGACGGTAGCCCTTTACCAATATCAATCCCTAAACCTAACCTAATCCTACCTAAGCCATATGCCCACCTCCACCATGGCCGTCCCCGCCATGCCATCACCTGAATATCCCTGTCCACGACCTAGACAACATCTACCATCACGGCCACCCTACCATAACCGCCAAACACCACCACCTGCACCCAACTTCTGTCACCACCGTGGCAGTCCCTGCCTCGGCCAGCAATACCCAGTCGAGAACCACCCGACCAACTCCGGCCTTGACTCAGCGTCCGTCACCATCTCCGCCACCGTCGACCATACCGCCGTCGTCAGCACCACCACACGACCAAACCCCCACCATCACCAGCATCACCCCGCCATCTCTCCGGCACCACCAGAAAAGAGAAATCAAAATAAAACCCTAACCCTAAAATTCACCTCCTTGCTTCCTGCCGGCGGTCCTCTGCGCTGGCCTCGCACCAGCGCCGCTCCAAACCCAGTTTCTCCGACGACCGACCGTCGTCCACCACCAAACCCTCTACCGAGTTCCCTTCCGCCACACCGCGCCCAGCCTCCAGTGCCGCCCCGTATTCCTAACCCTCTTCGCTCCACGCCTCCGGTTCGCACGCTCCTCCTTGTCTCCGCTTCCGCCGTCGGAGCGGTGACCCGACAAACCCTCTCCCTCCAGCTCCGATCGACCGCTCCTCACTTCCTCCATATTCCTCTCTCACGAGTTCTTTCCCCGTGGCCCTTTCCTCCGTCGCCAGCGAACCACCCCGGCGCCGACACCCGCTCTTCTCCCCTTTCCCCTCCGGTTGACCGCCGTTCGAAACTCCCTCCATTCTTTTTGTGTCTCCTCACTTCTCTCTCTCTCTCTGTTAACTCTTTTAAGTAAAGGGGGAATGGCAGCAGCTGCCAGTTGCTGTTCATTTTATTGTATTTTTATTATTTTTTTGTGTTTTGTTTTGTTTGCTATTATTCTTATTTTGTTTGTTTTTGTTTTGTTGGTGTTGTTTTGTGGATCAGTTTCTTATCTTGTTTATTTTCTTATGAGTATTTTATTATCATTAATTGTGTATATTATTAAGATTATTAATATTATTACTATTGGTTATTATTAATATTTTGATTTTTGTATTATTGTATTATTACTGATAACTTCAATTTAATATTTTATTATTATTATCATTACTATTATTATTATTATTAGATGTGGATTGATGATTTAGTGGTATTTTGGTGAGAGCAACACTACAGCTATTGTACACTACAGTTATTCCTATTATTATCATCATATTATTATTAATATTATTATTTATTTATTATTAATTATCACTGGTTTTACTGATATTAATATCGTATTGTTATTAATCTATATTATAATTATATTATTGTATTTTCATGGTATTCTATAATTTTGATTTAAAAATACTATTATAGTATTTCTATTTATTTTTTAAATGTAGTTTTGGCTTAAGAATTATATTTTGACAAAATTAGGAATTTGGGTCTAAAATGATTTTTACTCATCTAAAATATTTTTAGTTCTCTAATATTATAAATATTTCCAAAAAGTTATTTATATTTTATTTATATGAATTCCTAATTTTCTAAAAGTTATATATATTTTATTTTGCAATTTCCTTCGATCGTCGTTCTATCAGTAATTATCCCATTATTTCTATTCCCTCGCCAATTCAAGTCTACCTTGTGTCCACCCTAACCAATTTAACCGTCCTGGACCCGATGGAACTATTTGTGCCACCAGCAGAGGTCCCCTTGTGTAGTGTTACATCGAAGTCGTAGTTCATGCCACAGTGATCATTGCAGCACACCAGACGTACTACCAGGCAAGACACCTTGTCATTTGCTGTTATTTATTTTAGCTCATATTTCATGCATTATTTATTTTCTTTTTGCAAAATAAACTATGATACATGGCAAAACCTGTTAGAACTTACTGTTCATTTATATTTCCTGCTATGTATTACTTTTTTACATATTAAACCTAGATTTAAGGGACTAACTTGTGTGTTGCATTCATTGGCCTTGACACGTGAACACGAAGTTGTGTGTCGCATATAGATCACGGACATGCGCGACTTGCTGGCCACCGGTGCGTATAAGCCGTATGATATGAATAACCGCTAATAGAGGTTGCATGCTAGTTTAACTTAGCAGTTATAGAGGTTTTCTGTTATGGATACAACATAGTAGGCATTGGGTGGAAAGGATAATTCCTTTGTGATGGGCTTCGATGCACTTTCCCTTGTGACCCGGAAGCTCCGCTGGAGATACGGGGTTGATGACCCATGATTACTGACGGCCACTGACGTTCCGTGGAACGTTATGCTCTTATTGATTGGGCCTCTAGTGCCCCAAGGGGGACTATGCCGATCCTATTTAGCCAGGGCCCATGCGTAAGAAGGATTGTCTTAACTACATTTCACTTATAACGGTCAGGCACCTTATCTGTTAGGTACGAATACTTTTGGTTTGGGTACTTGTATCTGACCGTGGCTTGGAACAATAACTTATCGCAGATTAGTTCGTCAAATCTTGTCCTTGTTTGGTTGTAGGTATGACTTACTACTTCGATGACAAGGTATTGAACCTTGTTGGGGTCCGGATACCATATTAGATTCATAGCATGGAAAGATACGTCACCGTGAATTAGTTTACCATCTCCTATACTTATTTGGTTGGGAGATGGTACGCTCGTTCAATAGGTGTGTATTGGACCATGTTATATCAATTGATTTATTTGAGCAATATTTATTCAGTTTATATGGCATGATATTATGTGTCTTGTTACGTCCCTCTGAGGACCTGGTTATCTCTCCAGGTGTGTGCTATTGTCTTTCGCAGGTGTTCTAGCTCTAGCCGTGATCATCGCTATTTCTTCGAGGATGATTGCATTTGGATCGTCTTCGCTTCGCTCGCCAAAATCTTTCTTTCTTATGTATTCTTTCATAGTTGGAAGTGGATTTGTCTCCGCCCAACTACATGTACCAAATGAAAATTTCATAGTTGATTATATGATATTTTATTCATTTATTTTTGTGTGGATGAGATTAGTTATGGTTCTACTATATTTACAGCTTACGATATTTATTATACTGCTGGCATGTCTACGTTCCTAGTCCTACGTATTTTAGGACTGGGGCGTTACATATTTTGTGGTGGCCCATGCAGGTCTAGATAAATTGTTTGGTTACTTTACCGTATCAAGCAAGCCTGCAAATAGGATTAGAAGTCTAGGATCTCATCCACATACTTGACCTCTTTCCTCAATTCCATATTCGAACTACCATTCGACTCATCGATTGCATCTTGCTTGATTCCTTCCATCATTATTCTTATTCCCTTCGTGCCTGCTAAAGATTGACCCTACTAGTTAGATGTCCCAAACACCCTTAGTTTAATTCTTTAAGTTGGGTAGAATGCCTTATGACCTAGCAAACCCTTTGTCCTTGTGACCTATATTAGTAAGTTTACTTAGATTCTAGAATATAGAAGACACTAACCCATCTAGACACCCAAAGACTTGGACGAGAGACTATAAGATGACTGTATAAAGACCATCACATGACGTGACTTATATCCTTTAGAAGTTCGAACCAATTTCTACTTCTTCCAATCTTAGTCTTCCGTGCCTATGTTTTACCACCTTGACTAATGTTGACACTATAATCTAGTTTTGCAAACTCATCCATTTATCGAGTTTGTTCATGCCTTATGCTATTGAGCGCGCTCACTAACATATTGTCTAATCAGAACCGGTGCATGATGGTCTGATCAACCGAGTGCACTTTGGTTCGCCTTTCGTCTATTATTCTACGTGGATGGAACATAATTAAACTTGTCCTCTAGAATCCCATCCACGACTGCCTTGCCAATTCTATTGAAATTATTCGATCGTCTTTGAATCACGTATTCGATTTAATAACGTCTCCTTCAAACTCTATATTGCTTTTGCCTTCACCTATTTTAGAAGGACGAAGGCATTATACTAGAACTTCCCCTAACTGTCCTATCACCATTACCACTCAATGTAACTATATCTTCGTCTTGAACTACTCGACCTTTCCCTCGACTCTAAATCTACAAGCTCGACTTTCTAGTCACTTGAAATTAAGAAGTGATTACAATCGTCTCTTAATCATATCCTCAACCTAGACTACGACCATATAAACTTCTTTAACGAACCCTTCTATCTACCGTTGTGCCTTCTCACCCCTGCAAATCTTAATTTCGAGGACAAAATTCTTTTAAGTTGGGTAGGATGTAAAACCCTAAATTTCTACTATTTTTTTATATTTTGGTACTGATTTAAAATTTTGTATTGTATGTCGCGTAGTCGTATTGTATGTCGCGCACGAAATTTTATTTTTTTTGCTCGTCGAGTGCGAATATGTACGAGCGTACAGATTTTAGAAAATATTTTTATTTTATTATACACTTTCAAAATATATATAATTATTATTCTTACTGTAAAAGCCTTTTGTTTTTAGCAGTTATTAATCATAATAATATTTTATTGTATACTAGAAAAACCATAATCATGTATGCATTATTTGTGCATACATATATATTTCATAAATACTTATTAAGTTTATTTCTAAATAATAATGTATTTTGAAATTAATATTATAATATTTTTATAAAATTATTTTGAAATTATGGTAGAAATTTAAATCTTGATTTGATTTATGGTTATGTTTTAAATAGTAAATTAATATCTATATCTAGAATTTGATTTATCTTAATTGATTTTTAAAATAAAAGATAGAATTTAATTAAATTTAAATTGGATTTGATTGAATTTAGATTTAATTTCATTGATTTAATTTAATACATGAATTATCTAATTGGGTTTTAAATATACCTAGTCCATATCTAATTGGGAATTCCTACATCCTATAAATAGGCAGGTACTCCTCCATTATTCTCCACAATAAATTTCTACAACCCAAATGTGCATCTTGTCCGTGTCCCATCTACTATTTATTTTTCTTTACAAATACATAAATTCTCTCCGTGTCCGACATGCCGGACACCCCGCCCCGTGTCCCACAGGACACGACGGTAGCCCTTTACCAATATCAATCCCTAAACCTAACTTAATCCTACCCAAGCCATCTGTCCACCTGCACCACGGCCGTCCCCGCCATGCCCTCACATGCCTATCCCTGTCCACGACCTGGAAAGCATCTACCATCACCGCTACCTTACCACAACCGCCAAACACCACCACCTGCACCCAACTTCCGTCGCCACCGCGGCAGTCCCCGCCTCGGCCAGCAACACCCAGCCGAAAACTACCCTACCAACTCTGGCCTCGACTCAGCGTCCGTCACCCATCTCCGCCACCATCGAAACCACCACCCGACCATACCGCCGTCGTCAGCACCACCACACGACCAAACCCTACCATCACCAGCATCACCCCGCCATCTCTCCGGCACCACCAGAAAAGAGAAATCAAAATAAAACCCTAACCCTAAAACTCATCCTTGCTTCCTCCGCTGGCGATCCTCCGTGGTGGCTGCACACCAGCGCCGCTCCGAACCCAGTTTCTTCGGCGACCGACCGCCGTCCACCACCAGACCCTCCGCCGAGTTCCCTTCCGCCACCACCGCGCCCAGCCTCCAGCATCGCCCCATCTTCCTAACCCTCTTCGGCCCACGCCTCCGGTCCGCGTGCTCCTCCTTGCCTCCGCTTTCGCCGTCGGAGCTGTGACCCGACAAACCCTCTCCCTCCAGCTCCGATCGACCGCGCCTCACTTCCTCCGTCTTCCTCTCTTCCGAATTCTCTCCCCGTGGCCCTTTCCTCCGCCGCCGACGAACCACCTCGGCGCTGACACCGCCCTTCTCCACTTTCCCCTCCGGTTGACCGCCGTTCGAAACCCCCTCCGTTCTTTTGTGTTCTCCTCACTTCTCTCTATCTCTCTGTTAACTCTTTTAAGTAAAAGGGGAATGGAAGCAGCTGCCAGCTACTGTTCATTTTATTATATTTTTTATTATTTTTTGTATTTTATTTGTTTGCTTTATTCTTATTTTGTTTTTGTTTTGTTGTTTTGTTGGTGTTGTTTGTGGATCAGTTTCTTGTCTTGTTTCATATTTTTATGAGTATTATTATTATCATTAATTGTGTATATTACTAAGATTATTAATATTATTACTATTGGTTATTATTACTATTTTGATTTTTGTATTATTGTATTATTACTGATAACATCATATTAAATTTATTATTATTATATTACTATTATTTTTATTAGATGTTGATTGCTGATTTAGTGGTATTTTGGTGAGAGCAACACTATAGCTGTTGTACACTACTGTATTATATTATTATATTATTATTATTATTATTACTATTATTATTATTATTTAGTTTTATTATTATTATCACTGGTTTTACTGATATCAATATCGTATTTGTTATTAATCTATATATTATAATTATATTATTGTATTTTCATGGTATTCTATAATTTTTGATTTAAAAATACTATTATAGTATTTCTATTTATTTTTCAAATGTAGTTTTGGCTTAAGAATTATTTTGACAAAATTAGGATTTTGGGTCTAAAATGATTTTATTCATCTAAAATATTTTTAGTTTTCTAATATTATAAATATTTTCAAAAAGTTATGTATATTTTATTTATATGAATTCCTAATTTCCTAAAAGTTATATATATTTTTATTTAGCAATTTTCTTCGATCGTCTTTCTATCAGTAATTATCCCATTATTTCTATTCCCTCGCCAATTCAAGTCTACCTTGTGTCCACCCTAACCAATTTAACCGTCCTGGACCCGATGGAACTATCCGTGCCACCAACAGAGGTCCCCTTGTGTAGTTGTTACATCGAAGTCGCAGTTCATGCCACAGTGATCATTGCAGCACACCAGGCGTACTACTAGGCAAGACACCTTGCCATTTGCTGTTTATTTATTTTAGCTCATATTTCATGCATTATTTATTTTCTTTATGCAAAATAAACTGTGATACATGGCATAACTGTTAGAACTTACTGTTCATTTATTTCCTGCTATGTATTATTTTTCTTACGCATTAAACCTAGATTTAAGGGACTACCTTTGTGTTGCATTCATTGGCCTTGACACGTAGTAACACGAAGTTGTGTGTCGCATGTAGATGACGGACATGCGCGACTGGCTGGCCACCGGTGCGTATAAGTCGTGCGATAGGATAACAGCTAATAGAGGTTGCATGCTAGCTAGTTTGACTTAGCGGTTATAGAGGTTTTCTGTTGTGGATACAACATAGTAGGCATTGGGCGGGGAGAATAATTCCATAGCGTATGGGCTTCGATGCACTTTTTCTTGTGACCGGAAGCTCCGCTGGAGATACGGGGTTGATGACCCTGATTACTGACGGCCACTGACGTTCTGCGGAACGTTATGCTCTTATTGATTGGGCCTCTAGTGCCCCAAGGGGGACTATGTCGATCCTATTCAGCCAGGGCCCATGCGTAAGAAGGATTATTCTTAACTACATTTCACTTAGAACAGTTAGGCACCTTATCCGTTAGGTACGAGTACTTTTGGTTTGGGTACTTATATCTGACCGTGGCTTGGAATAATAACTTATCGCGGATTAGTTCGTCACATCTTGTCCTTGTTTGGTTGTAGGTGTGACTTACTACTTCGATGACAAGGTATTGAACCATGTTGGGGTCCGGATACCATATTGGATTCATAGCATGGAAAGATACGTCACCGTGAATTAGTTTACCATCTCCTGTCCTTGTTTGGTTGGGGAGATGGCACGCTCGTTCAATAGGTATGTATTGGACCATGTTATAGATTCAATTGACCAATTTATTTGAGCAATTTATTCAGTTTATATAGCATGATATTATGTGTCTTGTTACGTCCCTCTGAGGACCTGGTTACCTCTCCAGGTGTGTGCTATTGTCTTTCGCAGGTGTTCTAGCTCTAGCCGTGATCATCGCTATTTCTTCGAGGATGATTGCATTTGGATCGTCTTCGCTTCGCTCGCCAAAATCTTTCTTTTGTTATGTATTCTTTTCATAGTTGGTAGTGGATATGTCTCCGCCCAACTACATGTACCAATGACAATTTCATAGTTGATTATATGATATCTTTTATTCACTTATTTTTGTGTGGATGAGATTAGTTAAGGTTCTATTGTATTTTACAGCTTACGTATATATTATACGGCTGGCATGTCTACGTTCCTAGTCCTACATATTTTGGAATTGGGCGTTATATGTTTTTGTGGTGGCCCATGCAGGTCTAGATAAATTATTTGGTTACTTTATCGTACCAAGTAAGCCTGCAAATAAGATTAGAAGTCTAGGATCTCATCCACATACTTGACCTCTTTCCTCGATCCCATATTCGAACTACCATTCGACTCATTTATTGCATCTTGCTTGATTCCTCCTATCATTATTCTTATCTTCCCTTCGTGCTTGCTAGAGATTGACCCTACTAGTTAGATGTCCCAAACACCCTTAGTTTAATTCTTTTAAGTTGGGTAGAATGCCTTATGACCTAGCAAACCCTTTGTCCTTGTGACCTATATTAGTAAGTTTACTTAGATTCTAGAATCTAGAAGACACTAACCCATCTAGACACCCAAAGACTTGGACGAGAAGACTATAGGATGACTGTATAAAGACCATCACATGGCGTGACTTATATCCTTTAGAAGTTCGAACCAATTTCTACTTCTTCCAATCTTAGTCTCCGTGCCTATGTTTTACCACCTTGACTAATATTGACACTATAATCTAGTTTTGCAAACTCATCCATTTATCGAGTTTGTTCATGACTTATGCTATTGAGCGCGCTCACTAACATATTGTCTAATCAGAACCGGTGCATGATGGTCTGATCAACCGAGTGCACTTTGGTTCGCCTTTTGTCTATTATTCTAGTGGATTGAACATAATTAAACTTGTCCTCTAGAATCCCATCGACGACTGCCTTGCTAATTCCTTTGAAATTATTCGATCATCTTTGAATCACGTATTCGTATTCGATAACGTCTCCTTCGAACTCTATATTGCTTTCGCCTTCACCTATTTTAGAAGGACGAAGGCATTATACTAGAACTTCCCCTAACTGTCCTATCACCATTACCACTCAATGTAACTATATCTTCGTCTTGAACTACTCGACCTTTCCCTCGACTCTAAATCTACAAGCTCGACTTTCTAATCACTGAAATTAAGAAGTGATTACAATCGTCTCTTAATCATATCCTCAACCTAGACTACGACCATATAAACTTCTTTAAGGAACCCTTCTATCTACCGTTGTGCCTTCGCACCCCCTGTAAATTCTTAATTTCGAGGACAAAATTCTTTTAAGTTGGGTAGGATGTAAAACCCCTAAATTCTACTAATTTTTTTATTATTTTTGGTACTGATTTAAAATTTTGTACTGTATGTCGCGTAGTCGTATTGTACGTCACGCACGAAATTTTGTTTTCTTCCTCGTCGAGTGCGAATATGTGCGAGCGTACATATTTTAGAAAAATATTTTATTTTATTATACACTTTCAAAATATTATATATATTATTATTCTTGCTATAAAAGCCTTTGTTTTTTTAGCAGTTATTAATCATAATAATATTTTATTGTATACTAGGAAAAGGATAATCATGTATGCATTATTTGTGCTTACATATATATTTCATAAATATTTTATTAAGTTTATTTCTAAATAATAATGTATTTTGAAATTATATTATAGTATTTTTAGAAAAAATATTTTGAAATTATTGTAGCAATTTAAATCTTGATTTGATTTATGGATATGTTTTAAATAGTAAATTAATATCTATATTTGGAATTTGATTTATCTTAATTGATTATTAAAATAAAAGATAGAATTTAATTTAATTAAAATTGGATTTGATTTGAATTTAGATTTGATTTCATTGATTTAATTTAATACATGAATTATCTAATTGGGTTTTAAATATTCCTAGTCCTTATCTAATTGGGAATTTTACATCCTATAAATAGGCAGTTACTCCTCCATTATTCTCCACAATAAATTTCTACACCCAAATGTGCATCGTGTCCGTGTCTCAACCACTATTTATTTTCCTTTACAAATACGTAAATTCTCTCCGTGTCCGACATGCCGGACACCCCCCCGTATCTCACAGGACACGACGGTAGTCCTTTACCAATATCAATCCCTAAACCTAACCTAATCCTACCCAAGCCATCTGCCCACCTCCACCACGGACGTCCCGCCATGCCATCACCTGCCTATCACTGTCCACGACCTGGACAGCATCTACTATCACCGCCACCCTACCACAACCGCCAAACACCACCACCTGCACCCAACTTCCGTCGCCAACGCGACAGTCCCCGCCTCGGCCAGCAACACCCAACCGAGAACCACCCGACCAACTCCGGCCTCGACTCAGCGTCCGTCACCCATCTCCGCCACCATCGAGCAAACCACCACCCGATCATACTGCCGTCGTCAGCACCACCACACGACCAAACCCCCACCATCACCAGCATCACCCCGCCATCTCTCCGGCACCACCGGAAAAGAGAAATCAAAATAAAACCCAACCCTAAAACTCACCTCCTTACTTCATCCGCCGGCGATCCTCCGCGGTGGCCGCACACCAGTGCCGCTCCGAACCCAATTTTTTCGACGACCAACCGCCGTCCACCACGAGACCTCCCGAGTTTCCTTCCGCCACCACCGCGTCCAGCCTCCAGTGCCCCCCATCTTCCTAACCCTCTTCGCCCCACGCCTCCGGTCCGCGCGCTCCTCCTTTCCTCCGCCGGAGCGGTGACCCGACAAACCCTCTTCCTCTAGCTCCGATCGACGCCTCACTTCCTCCGTCTTTCTCTCTCCCGAGTTCTCTCCCCATGGCCCTTTCCTCCGCCGCCGGCTAATCACCCCGGCGCCGACACCCGCTCTTCTCCCTTTCCCATCCGGTTGACCACCGTTTGAAACCCCCCGTTCTTTTTGTGCTCCTCACTTCTCTCTCTCTGTTAACTCTTTTAAGTAAAGGGGAATGGCAGCAGCTGCCAGTTGCATTTCATTTTATTGTATTTTTTATTATTTTTTTGTGTTTTGTTTTGTTTGCTATTATTATTTTGTTTTTGTTTTTGTTCTGTTGGTGTTGTTTTGTGGATCAGTTTCTTGTCTTGTTTCTATTTTTTATGAGCATTATTATTATCATTAATTGTGTATATTATTAAGATTATTAATATTATTACTATTGGTTATTATTACTATTTTGATTTTTGTATTATTGTATTATTACTGATAACATCATATTTAATATTTTATTATTATTATTATTATATTATTATTATTATTAGATGTGGATTGATGATTTAGTGGTATTTTGGTGAGAGCAACACTACAGCTGTTGTACACTACTGTTATTACTATTATTATTATTATTATTATTATTATTATTATTTAGTATTTTATTATTATATCACTGGTTGTACTGATATTAATATCGTATTTGTTATTAATCTATATTCTAATTATATTATTATATTTTCATGGCATTCTATAATTTTTGATTTAAAAAATATTATAGTATTTCTATTTATTTTTCAAATATATTTTGGCTTAAAAATATTTTGACAAAATTAGGATTTTGGGTCTAAAATGATTTTACTCATCTAAAATATTTTTAGTTTTCTAATATTATAAATATTTCCAAAAAGTATACATATTTTTATTTATATGAATTCCTAATTTCCTAAAAGTTATATATTTTTATTTAGCAATTTCCTTCGATCGTCTTTCTATCAGTAATTATCCTATTATTTCTATTCCTTTGCCAATTCAAGTCTACTTTGTGTCCACCCTAACCAATTTAACCGTCCTGGACCCGATGGAACTATCCGTGCCACCAACAGAGGTCCTCTTGTGTAGTTGTTACATCGAAGTCGCAGTTCATGCCACAGTGATCATTGTAGCACACCAGGCGTACTACCAGGCAAGATACCTTGCCATTTGCTGTTTATTTATTTTAGCTCATTTTATGCATTATTTATTTTCTTTATGCAAAATAAACTATGATACATGGCGTAACCTGTTAGAACTTACTGTTCATTTATATTTCCTGCTATGTAATATTTTTCTTACACATTAAACCTAGATTTAAGGGACTACCTTGTGTGTTGCATTTATTGGCCTTAACACGTGGTAACACAAAGTTGTATGTCGCATATAGATCACGGACATGCGCGACTGGCTGGCCACCGGTGCGTATAAGCCATGCGATATGAATAACCGCTAATAGAGGTTGCATGCTAGTTTGACTTAGCGGTTATAGAGGTTTTTTTGTGGATACAACATAGTAGGCATTGGGCGGGGAGGACAATTCCTTAGCGTATGGGCTTCGATGCACTTTCCTTGTGACCCGGAAGCTCCGCTGGAGAAACGGGGTTGATGACCCATGATTACTGACGGCCACTGACGTTCCGCGGAACATTATGCTCTTATTGATTGGGCCTCTAGTGCCCCAAGGGGGGACTATGCCGATCCTATTCAGCTAGGGCCCATGCGTAAGAAGGATTGTTCTTAACTACATTTCACTTAGAACGGTTAGGCACCTTATCCGTTAGGTACGAGTACTTTTGGTTTGGGTACTTGTATCTGACCGTGGCTTGGAACAATAACTTGTCGTTTGCCATAAAATATAAAAGAACAGAACAATTATCGGAGGACTGGACTTTTACTTCACAATACAAACTCGCTTGTATAAAGAAAGCCTAGGGACGAAAACCTAGGTATAGCAATCTAAGAACAATTGTTTATTTTAGATTCTTGGGGTGACGGTAGAGGCTCGGAAAAGCGACGGCAGCTCTGCCTTACTCCTTGGACGATCGGGTGCAGCTTTGGCTCTGTAGAAGAACTGTTTGGCGTTGATGAAGAAATGCTCTCCTTTAGGCTCTGTATATTCTCTCTGACTCTCTCGCTCTCTATGTCTTTTTTTCTGAGAATCTTCCTTTTTCTTTGTTTTCCCATCCCGTAAGGGAATGGCACCTTGCTATTTATAAGAATGGGGGGCATTATTAGGGTTTGCAATGATTACCCATTCTTAAAAGTCGGCGGCTAAGGATCACTGGATCTGGGCCGGTCATCTTGAATATACGAGATTTGAGCAATAAATGTGATTGCAAATCTTTTATGGGTAATTAATGATGATTGACATAAATCCTTCTGTCATGCCAACTTGATTTTTCGACACGTGTCATTAATTTGCTTGATTGCAAATGATCTGATCTGATCCTAATATTTTATTAGGATTTTGAGGGATTTTGATCAATTTGATGCCACGTGCCCCGCTATCATGCCACGTGTCTTAACCGTGAGACACTGCAGAAATCTGAGCTACAGGAAGGTTGCTCTTCATTGAGCCGCATAAGACTGGCCACGTGTCAAGGCTGCTTGAGAGTGGCCCCTGAACATTTGTACCGCATAGTAATGATCTGAGTCGCATGAGTGTATGTGACCGCATGATGGGTGTCTTCTTCGTGAACCGTAGAGATAGTCCTTGTAAGCCGCATGGGGCATCTTCTGCTTGAGCCGCATGGGATAGCTTCGGTCTGAGCCGCATGGGATAGCTTCGGCCTGAGCCGCATGGGGTGGCTTCTGCTCGAGCCGCATGCGACTGTCCATGTGTTAAGGTCGCATGATAGTTTCTGGATCTGGAGGATCGTGTCAGAGATTTTCTTCGTTTCCCAGGAGTCCGTCATTATGAGGGAGTCATAATGGTATCTTTGTGTCAACTGTCACCTTGTGAGAGCTGTCAGCCGTCAAGGCCTTTAATGCAGCAAAAGACAAACAGGAGAGCTGTTTGTAGGCCATATGGCTCCTTCTGAGCCGCATGGAACTTATTTGAGCCGCATGGACGCTTGAGCCGCATGGATCCTTGAGCCGCATGAACTTATCTGAGCCGCATGGGGCTCCCTGGCCACATGGATCTTTCTTTATTCTTTTTCATGCTTCTACAAGACCCCCTTCAAAGTTTTCAATTTGCAAAATTGAAATACTTTGAATAAAAGCATGGATGTGCATACACTCTCCTGGCCGCGTATGATCGTCCTTCCGCCGAAGATGATTGGATGGTCCCCTCCCTCGATTATGTGGTATGCATCTTCCACTGGAGTAAGCTGGATTGCGGTGTACACATTTGTCACCTGTGTGTATAGGTGAGTGCCTATACCGTATTCCATAGCATACATTGTACAAAGCTTATTGAGTTCGAGGTAGTTCAAAGATAGCCCTTTATTGATGAAGTAAGGTATCTTTTCTAGCGGGATTACATCATCTGCGGAGGGAACATCAGTGTGGGTAGCCACATACTTTGCTAGCTCCGGTTCCTCTTCGGCTACCCCCTGTATAAACGAAGACTGAGAGGACGACCAGGGCAGTTTGATCGTCAGAGGTTCAGCTGGTGGAGCCGAGCGTGTGGTCGTTAGCAAACTAGCGACCCCCAGTTTGGTACTTGATGCTAGGCGGGGAGTGGTCGGTTCGCTAGAAGCCCCAGACCTTGCATCGGGGTGACGACTCTTCTTGGGAAGGCGTATCGTCATTAGTTTGTCGGAGGGATTGAGCTTCTCCGTTTGCGGCTGGCCGACTCTTAGCAGTCTGATTGTCAGTGGCTCCGTTGTGGGTCTTGGCACTTGGCCAGACCTTGGCAGCCGGATTACTATTTGCTCTTCTTGTGCAGAGAGGCTGATTGTATCCTTACGCAGAGTGGCGGTAAGGGGTACGGACTTGCCAGGTTTGCGAGCTTGGAGGTGGATCGTCAGAGGTTCTTCTGATCCTGTGGCCGTCTCGGTACGAGCTTGCCATCTCCTTCACCAAGGTGCCTCTTCGATTTTTCGTACAGGTAGGAGTCTGAGTAGTAGGATTCGACCCTTTGAAGGGATCAATGTCGGCAAATTCTATCCTCACGAAGCCGTGTTTGTCGACATACTTGAAGCATTGGGCAGCGTGGAAGGCACGATTATATAATCGTGTATCCAAGGCCGCCCCAAGAGGATATTGTAAGAAGTGTCTGCATCTATGACGTAACAGGTACTTCCGACTGGAGATCGCCAATTTGACACTTCAGACGAATCATCCCAATTGGGTAGCTCCTGCCTGAATTGAAACCGCTGATGGCAGTGCTTGTTGGCGTCAGCGATGCATAGCGATGCGGAGATGATAACAGACCCTTCGGGATGATGCTTATGGAAGAGCCAGGATTAATATGCATCCGATCCACCTTTATGTCGCTGATGTATCCAGTGTAGTATAACAGGCGATCGTACAGGTTGGTTTTGATGAGCATGTCCTGCGAAGTGAAGACAATGTTGGGCATCGCTCCCGTGCAAGCGTGTCTTGGAGATCTGCAGGCGGGTTCTCTCCCGTGAGGTTGACCTGAGCCAGGTACGCGTCGGCATTTTGGAGTACATCGCTCAAAGCCGCACGAACATCCTTTAAGAGTCTTAGAAGCTCGTATAATAACAACTTGGCCGGTGTGTTGGCCAATTGCGCCAAGATGTCGAAGTTGTAGGGCTTTCCAGCCCCTGTGGTTCCTCTTTTCGGAGGAATTTATCAAGCGAGTCTCCTTCGGCCTAGGCTTGTCGGTCGTCGGAGGCTGAGAAGGTCCCGAAGCGTCAGTTGTAGCGGGCTGATGATCTTCAGCTGAGTTATCAGCCACGGGTTGGGATTGTGCCCCAGACCGAGTGACGACGGCTGTAGCTTCTTCGATATCTGCCGAGATTGTGCAGCAGGACCTGACTTTTCCACTCTTCTTCTTACAAATGAAAGATGGTGTGGGCTGAGTCACTTTGATACCAAATCTGGATGGACCCATATGACCTGCCCTCGTGATGTGGTGAGGGGCACTAGACCAGCAGCCTGATCTCGGAAGGTGGAAGATTACAATCTCCATTATCGCCAGAGGGATGGGGACCACACCGTCTTGAGTTTTCGTTGGAGGGAAGCTGCCAAATTACACTGACACCATATTGGCTGCCACAGTTACCTCCTCGAAATCGATGGCCAGAGCGTTCGAATCGATGAGATTTTTGATGTACCATTTTAGTTGGTAGCAATCGTGTGTAGCATGGTTGATATAGCGGTGGTAATGGCAGTAATTTGGCTTCTCCATTTCTGTCGCCGAGGTTCCCGTCTTGGTGGAGGAAGCTGAATTCTGTCTCCTTGTATGAGCATGTCCAAGATGGGCTTGACGTGACCGTCTT
Organism: Iris pallida; assembly: GCA_029216955.1. NCBI lineage: Eukaryota > Viridiplantae > Streptophyta > Magnoliopsida > Asparagales > Iridaceae > Iris > Iris pallida. The sequence goes on from JANAVB010006998.1 coordinate 4,199,006, forward strand.
CGAAGGAGTAAGTGATTTGCGGCCATTGTTTCTGCCGGTTTTGGCTCAGGTTTCTGTGCTGTGTCGGCCACCATAGCCTGCTTACCCTTATTGTCCCGATTGTTGGTGGAGCTACCCCCATTGTTGATGTTGGCATTGGGACGCCTGCCCTTATCCTCTCCCTCTGAGATGTGCAATCCTAGTTGGCGAGCCTTCTTCAATCGTTCTTCGGTGCTTGTGGCACTGATGATAAACGTCTTCTAGTCCTTGAATTGACTTTCGCCCATCCAAAGGCTGATTGTTGGAAGCAGTCTCTTTTGGCAAATTTCAATTAAGTAGGAATCCGGGTTTCCAGAGGGCAGCTTCATTACGGTTTGGCGAAACCGCTAAATATAGTTCCTTGTCAGCTCTTTCTCCCCTTGAATGACGTCCATGAGGGTGGACATCGTGACGTCCTGTCCTACTTCGTAAAATCTCTCCATGAACATGCGCTTGAAGCCGGCAAAGGAGTGGATGCAGTTGTCTGGCAGGTTGCGATACCAGTCGAAGGCGACTCCTTCCAATGCCCCAATGAATAATCGTGTGAGGATGGCATCATGATGGGGCAGATGGTCGGTGGTGACCTTGAAGTAAGTGATGTACCGACTTGCGGAGGTCTTGCCATCATACGGGTTGATATTGAACGGCTTATATCTTGGCGGAAATGGGACATCCCTCCATGCAGCAGGGTACGGTTGCCGTATTCTGAGTTCTTGAGAGTTTTCTCGAGCGTGAAACATAGCTCGAAGTTCCTGGACCTCTCTTCTCGCTTCTCGGGCCTCATCCACAGCTGTGGGGGCTGTTATTTCAGGAGATTGTTGCCCGGATTCGGCGTCGCTGAATTTGAATCCACATTGACCGCGGGACCCACGCTTGTTTGGCTAGGCATCCCTCCTTGCAGAGTTGGAAGGGCCACTTTGATCTCGTCCACAGACTTGACCAAGGCATGCAGTATGGCCTCCAGAGTGTCGATGCGTTGGCGATCACTGGAACCACCTTGGCTGCTGTCCGTCATGAACACCGTCCTTACGTGAGAGAGATGGATGGCACGGTAGAGGACGTGTCTTCCGAGTTATACCCCTATAATGAGAAATCATCGTGGTATGTGGGAATGTCTTCCTCTGGTTCGGACTCAGAAGGAACAGTACCCCCAGTTTCCGAGTTCGCCTCGTCTTGGGAGTTGGACGTCCTCAGGGACGTGGGGTTTACTGCATCTGATGGGAGAGTTGTTTCCCCCTGCTCGTCTTCTTGGAACATGAATTGTCGTAGAGGTTCGGAGGAGTGCAACCTCAAGTCCCAGCAACCCCAGTGGGTGGACGATGAATCTCACACTGTAGCAGATTTGTCTTAGAATGGGTGCCTTGGAAAACTCCGGTGGTGGGCACCCGCTTAGACGACAGTCTCTTGGTCATAGTGGTTGAAATCTTTGGGCTGGGAACATTTGTCTTCTTCCCTCTCCCATCGACGGGGATTTTCTGAGCAGAGTTGCAGGAGACGACGGAAAGTGGCTCATCCCTGTACATGGTTGTTGCAGTCTTTGGAAGACAGACTGCCGGTCTTCTCGTATCGTCGTATTGTTGCAACAGCAGTTGACGATGACTTGGGTGCAGTAACGTCCGTGGGAGGACTCTTTGCACCCCGATGCACCTTCTCTTTCTTGCGTTTGTGGAGGATGGCCTCACGCATGTCAGAGGGGTCTGGATCGACCATATTTGCTCTCTGGATTTTGGAAGACTTTTGGGGACCTCTCTGTCCGTTTGCCGTCGGGGGCTAGACTCGAGTGGTTCTTACAACTTCCATCTGAGGCCCGTGTAATAGTATATGGGACGCTCGGATGGTCAGGTTGGATCAGCAGACCGAGCTTGCCAAGCTCGTGCTGCCCTAGACTTCTTCGCTCTAGTGCATGAGGGCACATAGTTGGAAGAGTCTAAGTGGTGCTGAGAGAGTCAGACATGTCTTCTTGGGAGTACAAGAGATCAGGACCATAGGAGAGGCGGTCGAAGACACAGCCGCGTGGAATAGGCGTATGGCTGGAATCAATAATCTTCATGCGGCTGGCAGTTGTGGCCGCATAGGCTTTCTTCATACGGCTGGGAGTCTGGCCCATGAGTTTTCTTCATGCGGCTAGATGATCTGGCCGCATAGACCTCCTTCATACGGCTGGCAGATTCAACCGCATGGGCATCCTGCATGCGGCTGACAGACTTGGCACATGAGTGTTCGGCTTCTTCTTGGGGCGCATAGAGTCGCTCTTTGTCCCTGCAAGTCCAGCATCGTAGTGTTTTCCTTGCCGGACTTGGGGACAGCAGAGTCCTCTATGGCTTGAAGTGGAGCCGTATGAGAGTCGCCTTCGCCGTCTTGGATAGCAGAGAGTACTCCGTCCAAAGCTTGGGAGGAGCAAATGATTTTGGCCTCCAATCGCTGCGCGCTTTCTTTGTGCGGGTCTACTTCTGGACTGGGCCAATGCTTCCCTCAGAGAGCATTTCTTCAAACGCCTGTTGGTCCAAGCGGACGACCATCTTCTGTTGCGTGGAGCCAAGTTTGGCTGCATCCGATTGCGTCACCAATTCCTCAGCCGTGGAGAAGTTTGTCCCCAGCAGAGTCGCATCGTATTTGCCATGAAATATAAAAGAACAGAACAATTATCGGAGGATTGGACTTTTACTTTACAATACAAACTCGCTTGTACAAAGAAAGCCTAGGGACGAAAACCTAGGTACAACAATCTAAGTACAATTGTTTATTTTAGATTCTGGGGGGTGACGGTAGAGGCTCGAAAAGTGACGGCAGCTCTGCCTTACTTTGGACGATCGGGTGCAGCTTTGGCTCTGTAGAAGAACTGCTTGGCGTTGATGAAGAAATGCTCTCCTTTCAGGCTTTGTATATTCTCTCTCTGACTCTCTGGCTCTCTATGTCTCTTTTTTTCCTAAGAATTCCTTTTCTCTGTCTCCCCGTCTCGTAAGGGAATGGCACCTTGTTATTTATAAGAGTAGGGGGCATCATTAGGGTTTGTAATGATTGCCCATTCTCAAAAGTCGGCGGCTAAGGATCACTGGATCTGGGCCATCTTGAATATACGAGATTTGAGCAATAAATGTGATTGCATCAAATCTCTTGTAGGTAATTAATAATGATTGACATAAATCCTCCTGATTTGTCATGCCAACCTCGGATTTCTCGACACGTTCATTAATTTGCTTTATTGCAAATGATCTGATCTGATCCTAATATTTTATTGGGATTGTAGGGATTTCGATCAATTTGATGCCACGTGCCCCGCTATCATGCCACGTATCTTAACCGTGAGCCACTGCAGAAATCTGAGCTGTAGGAAGGTTGCTCCTCATTGAGCCGATAAGACTGGCCACGTGTCAAGGCTGCTTGAGAGTGGCCCCCTGAACATTTGTACCGCATGGTAATGATCTGAGCCGCATGAGTGTAAGTGACCGCATGATGGGTGCCTTCTTCGTGAACCGCGTGGAGACAGTCCTTGTGAGCCGCATGGGGCAGCTTCTACTTGAGCCGCATGGGATAGCTCGGTCTGAGCCACATGGGATAGCTTTGGCCTGAGCCGCATGGGGTGGCTTCTGCTCGAGCCGTATGCGACTGTCCACGTGTCCAGGCCGTATGATAGTTTCTGGATCTCGGGGGATCGTGTCAGAGATTTCTTCCTTTTCCTAGGAGTCCGTCATTATGAGGGAGTCATAATGGTATCTTTGTGTCAGAACTGTCACCTTGTTAGAGCTGTCAGCCGTCAAGGCCTTTAATGCAGCAAAGGACAAACGGGAGAGCTATTTGCAGGCCATGTGGCTCCTCTCTGAGCCGTATGGAACTTATTTGAGCCGTATGGACGCTTGAGCCGCATGGATCCTTGAGCCGCATGAACTTCTCTGAGCCGCATGGGGCTCCCTGGCCGCATAGATCTTTCTTTATTCTTTTTATGCTTCTACAGTTGCGATTAGTTCGTCACATCTTGTCCTTGTTTGGTTGAAGGGTGACTTACTACTTGATGAAGGTATTGAACCTTGTTGGGGTCTGGATACCATATTGGATTCATAGCATGGAAAGATACGTCACCGTGAATTAGTTTACCATCTCCTGTCCTTGTTTGGTTGGGGAGATGGTACGCTCGTTCAATAGGTGTGTATTGGACCATGTTATAGATTCAATTGACTTATTTATTTGAGCAATATTTATTCAGTTTATATGGCATGATATTATGTGTCTTGTTACTTCCCTCTGAGGACCTGGTTATCTCCAGGTGTGTGCTATTGTCTTTCGCAGGTGTTCTAGCTCTAGCCATGATCATCGCTATTTCTTCGAGGATGATTGCATTTGGATCGTTTCTTTCGCTCGCCAAAATCTTTCTTTTGTCATGTATTCTTTTCATAGTTGGTAGTGGATTTGTCTCTGCCCAACTACATGTACCAAATGACAATTTTATAGTTGATTATATGATATTTTATTCATTTATTTTTGTGTGGATGAGATTAGTTATGGTTCTACTGCATTTTATAGCTTACGTATATTTATTATACGGCTGGCAGAAGTCGATACAGATTCGAATCTTCCATCTCCTTCACCAAGGTGCCTCTTCGACTTTTCGTATAGGCAGGAGTCTGAGTAGTAGGATCGACCCCTTTGAAGGGATCGATGTCGGCAAATTTCGTCCTCACGAAGCCGTGTTTTCGACATATTTAAAGCACTGGTGCAGAGTGGAAGGCACGATCATATAATCGTGTATCCACGGGCGCCCCAAGAGGATGTTGTAGGAAGTGTCTGCATCTATGACGTAGCAGGTGACTTCTGGTTGAAGATCGCCAATCTAACACTTCAGACGAATCTTCCCAATTGGGTAGCTCCTGCCCGAATTGAAACCGCTGATGGCGGTGCTTGTAGGCGTCAGGCGATGCATTGGGATGCGGAGATGATGTAACAGACCCTTCGGGATAATGCTTATGGAAGAGCCAGGATCAATGTACATTCGATCCACCTTTACGTCACCGATGTATCCAGTGTAGTATAACGGGATCGTGCAGGCTGGTTTTGATGAGCATGTCCTGTGGAGTGAAGACAATGTTGGGCATCGCTCCCGTGCAGGCGCTGTCTTGGAGATCTGCAGAGGGTTTTCCCTCGTGTGGTTGACCTGAGCAGGTATGCGTCGGCATTTTGGGAGTACATCGCTCAAAGCCGTACGAAAATCCTTTAAGAGTCTCAGAAGCTCGTATAATGACAACTTGGCCGGTGTGTTGGCCAATTGCGCTAAGATGTCGAAGTTGTAGGGCTTCTCTGCCCCTGCGGTGCCTCTTTTCGGAAGGATTTGTCAAAGCGAGTCTCCTTCGGCCTAGGCTTGTCGGTCGTCGGAGGCTGAGCCGGTCCCGGAGCGTCGGTTGTAGCGGGCTGATGACCTTCAGCCGTGTGGTCAGCCACGGGTTGGGATTGTGCCCCAGATCGAGTGACGACGGCTGTAGCTTCTTCGATATCTGCCGAGATTGTGCGAAGGACCTGACTTTTCCACTTTTCTTTTTGTAGATGGAAGATGATGTGGGCTGAGTCACTTCTGATACCAAGTCTGGATGGACCCACATAACTTCCCCTCGTGATGTGGTGAGGGGTACTAGACCAGCAGCCTGATCTCGGGGAGGTGGAAGATTAGCAATCTCTATTGTCGCCAAAGGGATGTGGACCACACCGTCTTGAGTTTCCGTCGAAGGGAAGCTGCCGAATTGTACTGACACCATATTGGCTGCCACTATCACCTCCTCGAAATCGATGGCCAGAGCGTTCAAATCGATGAGATTTTGGATGTACCGTTTCAGTTGGTAGCAGTCTTGTGTAGCGTGGTGGAGCGGTGGTAATGGCAGTACTTTGGGTTCTCTATGTCTGCCAGTCGGGGTTCCCGTCTTGGTGGAGGGAGCTGAATTCTATCTCCTTGTATGAGCATGTCCAAGATGGGCTTGATGTGACCGTCTTCGAAGGAGTAAGTTATTTGCGGCCATTGTTTGTCTGCCGTCTTTGGCTCAGGTTTTGTGCTGTGTCGGCCACCATAGCCTGCTTACCCCTGCTGTCCCGATTGTTGGAGGGGCTACCCCCGTTGTCGTTGTTGGTATTAGGACACTTGCCCTTGTTCTCTCCGTCCGAGATGTACAATCCCAATTGGCGAGCCTTCTTCAATCGTTCTTCGGCGCTTGTGGCACTGATGATGAACGTCTTCCAGTCCTTGAATTGACTTTCGCCCATCCAGAGACTGATTGTTGGGAGCAATCTCTTTTGGCAAATTTCAATCAAGGAGGAATCCGAATTTCCAGACGGCAGCTTCATTGCGGTTTGGCGAAATCGCTCGATATAGTTCCTTGTCAGCTCTTTCTTCCTTTGGACGACATCCATGAGGGTGGACATTTGATGTCCTGCCTACTTCGTTGAATCTCCAAGAAATGCGCTTGAAGCCGGCGAAGGAGTGGATACAGTTGTCTGGCAGGTTGCGGTACCAGTCGAAGGCGACTCCTTCCAATGCCCCAAAGAATAATCGTGTGAGGATGACATCGCCATGGGGTAGATGGTCGGTGGTGACCTCGAAGTAAGTGATGTACCGACTTGCTGAGGTCTTGCCGTCATAAGGATTGATATTGAACGGCTTATATCTTGGTGGAATGGAACATCCCTCCAGGCAGCAGGGTACGGTTGCCGTATTTGAGGTCTTGAGAATTTTCTCGAGCGTGAAACATGGCTCGGAGCTCCTGGACTTCTCTTCTCGCTTCGTTGGCCTCATTACGGCGGTGAGGGCCGCTACTTCAGGAGGATTGTTGCCCGGGTTCGGTGCTGCCGAATTCGAGTCTGTATTGACGCGGGACCCGTACTTGTTTGGCCAGGAGTCCCTCCTTGCAGAGTTGGAAGGGCTATTTGATCTCGTCCACAGACTTGACCAAGGCAAGCAATATGGCTTCGAGTGTGTCGATGCGTTGGCGATCACTGGAACCACCTTGGCTGCTGTCTGTCATGAATACCGTCCTTACATGAGGAGAGATAGATGGCACAGTGGAGGACGTGTCTTCCGAGTATACCCCTATAATGAGAAATCATTGGGGTATGTGGGAATGTCTTCCTCTGGTTCGGACTCAGAAGGAATAGTACCCCCAGTTTTCGAGTTCGTATCGTCTTGGGAGTTGTGGACGTCCTCGGGGACGTCGGGGTTTGCATCCGATGGGAGAGTTGTTTCCCCCGTTATCTTCTTGGAACATCAGATTGTCGTGGAGGTTCGGAGGAGTGCTACCCCCAGTCCTAGCAACCCCCAGTGGTGTGGACGACGAATCTCCACTGTAGCAGATTTTGTCTTAGAACGGGTGCCTTGGAAAACTCCGGTGGTGGGCACCCGCTTAGACGGCAGTCTTTTGGTCAAAGTGGTTGAAATCTTCGGGCTGGAATTTTCTTCCTCTCCCATCGGGGGACTTTCTGAGCAGAGTTGCAGGAGACGACGGGAAGTGCCTTGTCTTCTGAAGACGGCTGTTGCAGTCTTTGAAAGACGGACTGCCGGTCTTCTCGCATCGTCGTGTTATTGCAGCAGCAGTTGACGATGACTTGGGTGCAGTGATGTCCGTGGGAGGACTTTTTGCACCCCGATGCATTTTCTTTTCTTGCATTTAGGATGGCCTCACGCAAGTCAGATGGGTCTGGATCGACCATGTTTGCTCCCTGGATTTTGGGAACTTTTGCGAACCTCTCTGTCCGTTTGCCACCGGGGGCTGGACTCCAGTGGTTCTGTACAACTTTCCATCTGAGGCCCGCATAACAGTATGGGACGCTCGATGGTCAGAGACCGGATCAGCGGACCGAGCTTGCCAAGCTCGCGCTGCCCTACTTTTCGCTCTAGTGCGTCAGGGCACATAGTAGGAAGAGTCTAGGCGATGCTGGAGAGAGTCAGACATATCTTCTTGGGAGCACAAGAGATCAGGACCATAGGAGAGGCGGTCGAAGACAGAGCCACGTGGAGTAGGCGTCATGCTGTCGTCATCAACAATCTTCATGCGGCTGGCAGACGTAGCCGCATAGGCTTTCTTCATGCGGCTGGCAGTCTCAGCCGTATGAGTTTTCTTTATGCGGCTAGATGATCTGGCCGCATAGACCTTCTTCATGCGGCTGGCAGATTCACCTGCATGAGCCTCATGCATGTCGTTGACAGATTTGGCCACATGAGTGTTCGGCTTCTTCTTGAGGCATAGAACCACTCTTTGTCCCTGCAAGTCCAGCATCGTAGTGCTTTCCTCTGCCGGACTTGGGGACAGCAGAGTGCTCTACGGCTCGAAGTGGAGCCGTATGAGAGTCGCCTTCGCCTTCTTGGATAGCAGAGAGTACCCTGTCCAGAGCTTGTCGAGGAGCAAATGATTTTGGCCTCCACTCGCAGCGAGCTTTCTTTGTCGGGTTCGCTTCTGGACCGGGCCAGCACTTCCTTCAGAGAGCATTTCTTCAAACGCTTGTTGGTCGAAGCGGACGACCATCTTCTGTTGCGTGGAGCCAAGTTTGCCTGCATCTGATTGCGTCACCAACTCCTCAGCCGTGGAGAAGTTTGTCCTAGCAGAGTCGCCATCGTGTTTGCCATGAAATATAAAAGGACAGAACAATTATCGGAGGACTGGACTTTTACTTCACAATACAAACTCGCTTGTACAAAAAAGCCTAGGGACGAAAACCTAGGTACAGCAATCTAAGTACAATTGTTTATTTTAGATTATGGGGGGTGACAATAGAGGCTCGGAAAAGCGACGACCGCTCTGCCTCACTCCTTGGACGACCGGGTGTAGCTTTTTTAGCTCTGTGGAAGAACTGCTTGGCGTTGATGAAGAAATGCTCTCTCTTCAGGCTCTCTGGCTCTTATATCTTTATGTGTCTGTCTTTTCTGCATATATGTCTCTCCGTATGTCTCTCCGTGTGTATCTCTGCAAGGGAATGGCACCCTCCTATTTATAAGAGTGGGGGCCTCATTAGGGTTTATAATGATTGCCCATTCTTGAAAGTCGGCGGCTAAGGATCATTAAATCTGGGCCGTTCATCGAGATTTGAGCAATAAACGTGATTGCATCAAATCTTTTGTGGGTAATTAATGCTGATTGACATAAATCCTCCTGATTTGTCATGCCAACCTCGGATTTCTCGACACGTGTCATCAATTTGCTTATTTGCAAATGATCTTATTTGATCCCAATATTTCATTGGGATTTGTTGAGAGATTTCGATCAATCTGATGCCACGTGCCCCGCTATCATGCCACGTGTCGAGCCATTGCAGAAATCTGTACTGTAGGGAGGTTACTCCTCATTGGCTGCATAAGGCTGGCCACATGTCCAAGTTGCTTGAGAGTGGCCCCCCAGAACATTTGGATCGCATTGTATGATTTGAGCCGCATGAGTGTGGATGACCGCATGATTGAACCGCATGGAGCTAGTCCTCGTGAGCCGCATAGGGATGGTCTTCGTGAGCCGCATGGAGCTAGTCTTCGTGAGCCGCATGGGGGTAGTCTTCGTGAGCCGCATGGGGATGGTCTTCGTGAGCAGCATGGAGCTAGTCTTCGTGAGCCGCATGGGGCTGGTCTTCGTGAGCTGCATGGGGGAGTCTCCGCTTGGGCGCATACAACTGTCCATGTGTCAAGGCCGCATGACAGTTTCTGAATCTCGGGAGATTGTGTCAGAGATTTTCTTCGCTTCCAAGGAGTCCGTATTATGAGGGAGTCACAATGATATCTTCGTGTCAGAACTGTCACTTCGTCAAAGCTGTCAGCCGTCAAGGCATTTAATACAAAACGAGAGAGCTGTTTATAGGCCACGTGGCTCCTCTTTGAGCCGCATAGGACTTGTTTGAGCCGCATAGACGCTCGAGCCGTATGGATCTTGAGCCGCATGAACTCTCTGAGCCGCATGGGGCTCTCTGGCCGCATGGACCTTTGTTTATTCTTTTCCATGCTTCTACAGCTTCCTCAAGCATCACGTAATTTATCGCTTTGGACTGCCCCGAAGGATCATCCATGATAATGGTCCGTAGTTCGCTAGCCACGCCTTTTATCGTTTGCGACAAACGAATCTAGAATATTGCTTCAACACCATATAACCCAGCGGCTAATGGTCTGGCTGAAGCATTCAACAAAACAATCATCAAGCTGCTCAAGAAGTTCGTGTCTTCTAACAAACGCGACTGGAATGAGAAGCTCGGCGAATGCTTATGGGCGTACCGCACTACGGTATGGACGGCCACGGGAACACGCCATTTCCTTGGTATACGGGAGTGAGGCAGTTCTCCCCTTGGAGACCCAAATCCCCTCACTCCGCGTCGCCCTCACCTACCGGTTGACAACAGATGATAATACCATCGACGACTACAAGAGTTAGAGGCCCTAGAGAGAAACGCTGTTAGTTCAACAACGAATTGAGCTGTATCAAGCCCGAATCTCCGGAGCTTTCAACAAGAAGGTCAAAATCAGAACATTTCAAGTAGGCGATCTTGTTTTGGCAATTCGGAGGCCGATGGTTATGACTCACAAAACCGTCGACAAATTCCAGCCAAAGTGGAAAAGCCCATTCATCATCGAGGCCGTATTCTGAAGAACAGATGGCAACTCTAGGGGAGGTGAATAGAGTTTATAACGATAATAACTAATTAAAAATTAAACTCTTTCACAAGCTGAAAGTAATCAGAGTAAATGCGGAAATAAATAAGGAACAAGAAAATACGCAAACACAGCCGATTTTTAACCTGGTTTCCCGCGTGGAGGACTAGTCCAGGCCTGAGAACTCTAGCTCAGGATTAAATCCACTATTTATGAAATAGTAGTTACACCCCGTCCTTTTCTTCAGAAGAGCACGTCAACTTCTTACAAAGATCGCAGTGGCGATGCTTAGAATTTTCCAAGCGACTTCTTGAACTCTTGCACAAACTCCTGACTGAAAAGTACTGAGCACTTGAGGCTTAGGGAGCTTGTGGCTAGTAGATGAAGAAGGGTATGGCTTGTATGGAGCTTTAGAGAGAAGAGAAGAAGATTGGATGAATGAAAATGAGAGAATTCATGGCCTATTTATAGGATATCAGGTAGGCAGAATTCGGCCTGAATTCTGGTTGGAATTTTCAAAATTTGGCCGTTGACAACTTGTAACCAGCCAACCCTAAAAATTAGGGTGCTAATTTTTAGGAGGCAGACTTCGGCGAACTCTGTGTGGAGGCAGAGTTCGGCCCGAACTCTGTGTGGAGGCAGAGTTCGGCCCGAACTCTGTCTCTAGAGCACAGAATGGGTCATGGGTCCAATTGGCTTATTTGGATATGTGTGGAGCTATAGGATTTTAGGTATGGTTATAGGCTAAGTCTAGATGCTCAGTACAGCTCAGTTTACATAAGTCTAGACTCAATAAAATTGTAAAAATACAGACTCAAAATAACTTGCATTGCAAATCCGAGCTGTCGTCTGACTTGTACTGGATGTAGTCTTCATGTGTCGTATTGAATTATCACAAGTATCATGTAGTCAATTCTATCAATATTTGGTTGACTGTGATTTTGTGTCAACAATCTCCCCATATTGATAATTGATAAAATGATAGTTGTATATTCAATATTCATACCTGGATACATTATAGAGAAATGGCATAGCTCCCCCGTAATCAGTGCCGAGCTAGCAATAGCTCCCCCGTAAACATTGCTTTGAGCTAGCAATAGCTCCCCCGTAAACATTGCTTTGAATCCCGTTGCCTGATAAAAATATTCTCCCCAAAGCACAGATACAGACACAAAAAGAATATAGAATATACCAAACTTTCTCCCTTTTGGCATTTAAGAAATTAACCATAAACAAATAAGAACTGGCAAGCACACCAAAAGGTAATAGATGAAACTGCATAAATATAAAAAACTATAATCTCAAAAGTCACACATAATAATAAGTCTAATACAACCAAAGTGCATAAAAGCAACTAAAATCCAAAGTGCATAAAAACATAAGCTATGATCCTCAGTAGCAGCAGTAAGTAGAAGTCCATATCCATCATCGAGCTCGTGAAGGCCCAGCGTCGTCGGATGGATCAGTGAATGAACGACGAGGTCCACGAAGGCCGCATCAGATCCAAGTAGCGAATAACCCAAGGGTCATCGATACGATACCCTTCACGACCAGGGTCCCGCTCTATAGGGATAGGCATGGAAGGATGGTGAGACATGGAGTACCGAATATCGTGCATTAAGTTGCTGATGGCACTCATCTGCAGGGTGGTCCGGTAATCCATCCGAGTCCAGCGATCATCCTCTAAGGTGAAACGATCACGGAGCATAGTCTGGAGAGACTCGAGAGTGGCAGGAGGAGGAGGAGGATCCTGTCCCAGAGGAGGGGCATCTGGCTCATCGTCAGAGTGCTCGGACACAATAGGTGAGCCAACTTCTGCCTGAAGTCTCCGTGCCTTAGAGAGGAAGGCAAGGGCAGGTAAGAACTGGCACTCATCAAGAGGTATGCGAAACGCACGAAAGACCATAGGAAGATACAAAGCATAAACTAAGGATCTTGGTTCTTCCTAGAATTAATCATCCAGTCCATCATGGTACACGGAAGATTAAATGGTACATGAAAGTGGAGGTAATATAAGGCCGAGATTTCAAAGTAGGTGACTTCATCGGTGGATCCCGCTTTGGGTAGAATAGTGTTAAAGATAATCCGATGAAGTTCATAAAAATAGGGATTGAGATACTTGGCCAAAAGCTTGCGGGATGTGTGTTAGGGGTACACAAGTCGTCCTTGAAGCTTTCAAGTGAAGATCCATCGGGAAATTGAAACGATCGAGCTTCAACAAGCTTTTCCCATGAGTTTGGCTCTTGGAGTTCAAGGTGTTCGGCCAAATCAAAATCATCAAACGAGATGTCAATGCCCGCAACCCGTGAGTAAATATGTATCATCATGAGTTAGGTTGAAGTAGAACATTTGAATAGCATTACGATATATGACCGAGTTGGTTGTGACAAGTTCGTCAAGGCAAAGATCATGAAAAAGTGAATCATATTGAAGAAAATAGTAAAATTGATAGGATGACCAGCAAACACCGGACGTGTCCGAAAATACTAAACCAGTCATTTGACGCGTCAAGTGATACAAATATTCGGTCGTCAAATATGTTTGGGTCAAGTGGACGAGGAGGGTTGAACAACGGTGGATAGGTGGTTGTTGTTCAACGGGCGGTTCAACACGAGGAGGAGCATTCGAAGAGGACGCTCCCTCGGTTCAAAGTCTCTTCCCGCGATTGAACAATCGTGGAGCCATGAAAAATAATAAAGACAATAGAGAAAATTGAGATGGAGAGAAGTGTTGAGATATACCTCAATATGATGAAGAACAATGAAGGAGAATGTGAGGGAAGCCTTCTCCTTGAGTTTGGAGAATAGATAAGCTCTATGGAGGAAGAACTAGGGTTAGGGTTTGAGAAAAATATGTTTGGAGAAGTGGAAAAGGTGGCAATGGAGGAGAAGGAAGAGGAGAGCCCGAATATATGTGAAAGGGTTCAATGGTCGGAACAAATATGGGACATTGGATCAACTTATGATTAGCGGCTGAGGCTGCTCCCAGTTCTGGAACAGTCAGGCCGAATTGGCCCGAACTCTGTATAAGGCAGAGTTCGGCTCGAATTCCGGATCCTGGAAACAGAATAGAAATCATGCTGAAAAAAATGATTAAGTTGAAAAATGATTAGTGAGAGAGACCAAAAGAAAAGTACATATACAAGATTGAGAAAAAAATCTAAGTTGAAAAATTCCAGAAAGTTGATTTGAAGCAAAGTGAAGTTGGAAAATCTGCATTTCAGCATGTGATAAATAAAAATGAACCATGTAATAAACAAGGAATTATGCCATAATTCAATATTTGATGTTACCATGGGTTAGCTGCAGGGGCCGGATCCCAGCTAGCGGTAGTCCTAAGGACTAGTGTACCGTGTCGCTTAGGCTTTTAAGCCTTGTTGTCAGAAGGGCCCTTTCGACTTGTTCCATAGTAATTTCATCATAAAAGAATCAAGACATACTCGATATTTACGCAGGTTTATTTTAATTAATAACAGCTTCGTCCAAAATTCCAAGTTTACGACAAAGAGCTCTTCAGATAATGGTTTTGTAAAGAAAGCTGCTAGCTGATTATCAGTGTCAATAAATTATAAATTAATAGTGCCATTTAGCTGATGATCACAAAAAGTGGTGACATATTTCTAGGTGTTTCGTGTGAGTGACATATGGGGTTCTTAGTGAGATTTATAGCACTAGTGTCACAAAAGATTAGAATGTGCATAAAAGATAAGTTGTAGTCTTCAAGGGTTTGCTTCATCCATAGAATTTGTGCACAACAACGTCCAGCTGTGATGTACTCAGCTTTTGTTGTGGATAGTACGATAGAATTTGATTCTTGCTAAACCAAGAGACTAAAGCCTTTCCTAATAAATGACACGTACCGCTCGTACTTTTACGGTCGACCTTGCATTCGGCAAAATCAGCATCAGAGTAACCGATGAGGTCAAATGATGTTGACTTGGGATACCATAGGCCCACTGTAACCATACCCTTAAGGTATCGAAAGAACGCTTAACAGCAGTCATGTGTGATTCCTTAGGATTTTCTTGATATCTAGCACACAGGCAAACGCTAAACATAATATCAGGGCGACTAGCAGTTCAATAGAATAGACTGCCTATCATACCTCGATACTTACGTTGATCCACGGGTTTGCCGCTTTCATCTGGTTCTAGTTTAGTTGAAGTAGCCATTGGAGTGCTGATTGGTTTGACGTTGTCAAGGTCAAATTTCTTCAGCATGTCCTTTGTATACTTTGACTGACAGATGAAAGTCCCATTTGACATTTGTTTGACTTGCAGTCCAAGAAAGTAGTTGAGCTCCTCCATCATGCTCGTTTCAAACTCGGTCTGTATACACTTGGCAAAATCTTGACAAAGGTTTCATCAGTAGAACCAAATATAATATTATCTACGTATATTTGCACTAAGAGAATAGTGTCTTTGAAAGATTTTATGAAAAGTGTAGTGTAATTTTCCTTTTGAAAAACCTTTCTCAAGCAAGAAATTGCTTAGCCGTTCATACCAGCTCAGGGGCTTGTTTGAGGCCATATAGCGCTTTCTTTAGCTTGAAAACATGGTCGAAAAATTTGTAATTTTCAAAACCAGGGGGTTGTTTTACATAAACTTCTCCTTAATAAATCCATTCAAGAAAGCACTTTTAACATCCATTTGAAATATTTTGAAATTTTGAAAATTTGCAAATGCACAAAACATCCGAATGGATTCCAATCTCGCAACAGGAGCATACGTCTCATCGTAGTTGATACCTTCCTCTTGGTTATCCTTTTGCTACTAGACGAGCTTTGTTGCGTGTAACTGCACCATCTTCATTTACTTTGTTTCTAAAAACCCATTTAGTACCAATAATCGAGTGATTTCGGTCTAGGAACGAGTTCCCATACTTGGCTTCTCTCGAATTGGTTGAGTTCTTCTTGCATAGCAGAAATCCAAAATTCATCATTAAAAGCTTCTAAAATTTTTCGACTCAATTTGTGAAATAAAGGCAGTGCTAGCAATAGAGTCTCTTAATGATGATCTAGTAGTTACTCCACGTGAAACCTCACCTATTACCAAATTTTTGGATGTGACGGCTTGAAAGAGAATTTCTTTGGCAAGCCCTCCAGAGAATTGGTTTCGATGGTGGTATTCATTGGAGTAGAAGTTGATGGCTCAACATCATCATCAAGAGTAGCTGCTGAACTTTATCTTCATCAAAAGTCACATTGATAGACTCTTCCACAATTAACGAGCATTTGCTAAACACTCTATATCCCTTGCTCTTGGCAGCATAGCCAAGGAAAATACCATCGTCAGCTTTGGCATCAAATTTGCCTAAGTTGTCTTTGGTGTTAAGGATAAAACATCTACAACCAAAAACTCTAAAATAAGAAACATTTGGGGTTCTTCCAAACCAAAGCTCATAGGGTTTTCTTCGTAATAGGACGAATAAGCACCCTATTTAAAATGTGGCATGCTGTACTGACAGATTCAGCCCAAAAGTATTTCAAAATTGAAAACTTATTCAACATGACTCTAGCCATATCGCCAAGAGTCCTATTCTTTCGCTCCACAACACTATTTTGTTGAGGAGTTCTTGGACATGGACCAATCGTAATTCATCACCATCTTACCCGCTTCCAATTGATGACTGGCTAATATATAAGTGTTGACCTAAGCCCCTGTGCAGTGGCTCGGCTCCCGAACCGTACGTGAGCTGCCTCGTACGGCTCTTCCTAAGAAGGTCGAAGCCCCCCTCTATCAAAATGAAAAAGCCTTCGACTCATGATCAAAACCATTAGAATCACAAAACTTTTTAAAATCAATATTTTCGAATTCGCCTCCATGATCACTTCGGATTCGAGTAATCATATAGCCTTTTTCGTTTTGAACTTTCTTAACAAAAATCTTGAAAACCGAAATAGCATCACTTTTATTTGTAAGAAAGAAAACACATGTAAATCTAGAAAAATCAAAATAACAAAAGCGTAGAGTTTCCACCAAGACTGGCTACTCTACTAGGGCCAAATAAATCCATATGAAGAAGTTGCAAGGGTCTAGTAGTACTTACAGAGTTTATGGAATGAAATGAGGACTTAGTTGCCTTATTCAATTCACATTCGGCACATACCGTGTCCTTTTTGAATGATGTCGGGCAAGCCTCTAACTAGCTTCTTAGTCGATAGCCTGGATATAGTATCCATGTTGGCATGACCAAGACGCTGGTGCCACAGTAATCTTTCATCCTTATGAGAATATAGGCATCTACCTGCATTGTTAGTATCTCTAGACAGATAGAAAATATAAATATTATCCTCTCTTACCCCTTCAAAAGTAATGTCTCCCGTTGACCTATCATAAATAAAGCATTTATTTTGTCCAAAGTTAATGTCATATCCATGGTCATGAAGATGACTAATGCTGAGCAAGTTATGCTTTAACTCGGTCACTAGGCAGACATCCTTTATTACGAGAGAGGGAGGATGACCAATAATACCATTACCTATAATATACCCTTTTAGGTTGTTACCGAAGGATACATATCCTTCTCTCTTCATCGATAGTGATGCGAAAAGATTTGCGTCTCCTGTCATATGCCGCGAGCATTCACTATCGAGAATCCACTTACTCTTAGTTGAGGAGGGAAGGTCCACCTACATCAAAAGTAGATGTGACCTTTGGTACACAAGTTCTTGAGGGTCCTGAAAAGTTAGTTTTCGGAAACCATGTATATATCTTTCTATCTACTAATCTTCTAATTCTACATTGTGGTGAAATGTGTCCATGTAATCCACAATAAGTACATATAGCATTCCTATTTATGTTAGGAGCATGCATATGATGTCTATGAGTAGAGTGATGCGGAGTAGCATGATGATATATAGAGTTAGCATGGTGGTGATGTCTATATGGAATAGCATGGTGATGATGTCTATATGTAGAGTGATGGTGATTTTGTACAATATAGTGATGATTGTATCTATGTGTATCATGATGATTCTGTGACATATGAGAACTGTTTCAACGTGTATGTGGTTTGTGTGCTTTATGAAAGTGTGTGTATCTGTAAGCATGATTACGTGCTGCAGGTGGATGATGTGGTTGACTAGTATGAGTAGTGTCATGCTTTGTGTGTGTCTCTTGTGATTGGATTTGAGGTTGAGCAACCAGTTTTCCCAATTTAGTCTCTAATTTCTTAGAGGCAGCCTACAGTTCAGTAACCTTAGCATTCAAACCACATATCTTAGTAATAAAAATCTTGTGTCTACTCTTTTCTTCAGCAAGCTCCATGTTGAGTGCTGTGATTTCTTGTGTTTATTGTTCAATGCGTACTTCGGCATCATGTAGGCTTATTTTAAGCTTAGATACCTCATTTGTGACTTCCGTGGGTGAAGTGTCTCTAATGTTATCAAGCAGTAGAGAAAGTCTTTGAATTTCGACTTCATGACTTTTGATCTTTTCCTTGGCATGTTTATATTTACCAATGACCTTTTTGTGATCATCAAGTAAATCGGTGAAAGCATCGCCAAGTTCATCAAAAGTAAAATCATCAAGAGTTTCATTTGATACCTTGTCGGACGTTGCCATTAGGCACACGTTTGCAGCGTCTTGGAGAGTCCTTTTCTTCCTCGGAGTCACTAACTTCGCTTTCATACCAAATGCTTGTGTTGGCATATTTCTTTGAGGAAGCCTTCTTGTATGGTTTCTCATAGCTATTGTTCTTCTTTAAGAATGGACAGTCTTTTCGGACGTGTCCCGTCTTCTTGCAACCATAGCATGTTGGCTCTTCTTCATCATCTTCTTGTGGTTCCTTCTTTCTTCGGTTGAAGCGAATGAATTCCTTGAAGTTGCGGACGAGGAGAGCTTGATCATCACCTTCCGAGTTGTCGTCATCCGTCTCTTCGGAGTCAGTCCTTCGTCGGTGAGCTTTAAGGGTGATCTCCTTAGCCTTAGGAGCAGGCTCTTCAAAGTCCTTGAGGTCAAGCTCATGAGTCATCAGCTTTTCCATCAAGGTCTCCATGGATATAATTGTGAGATCATTTCCTTCTATGATGGCTGTCACCTTAGGGTTCCAAATCTTTGGTAGCCCCCTAAGTAGCTTGTGAATCTTCTCGTGATTTGTATATTCGCCGAGCAAAGATAGGGGATTGATGATGTCGAAGAATCTTGTGAACATTTGTGTGATCGTCTCATTTAGCTTCATCTTGAAAGCCTCATATTATTGAGTGAGACGGCTTATCTTTGATTCCTTGACTTGGGTGGTTCCTTCATGCGTCCCTTCTAGAAGTCTTCATACTTCGTGAGAGGTGGTGCATGTTGAGACCCTGTTGAATTCATTCCTGTCTATAGCACAGATAAAGCATTAATAGCTCTTGCGTCGAGACTTGCATGTTTCTTCTTCTCGTCAGAATATTTGTCATATGGTTTTTCAACGAGATCACCATTGACAACTATCCTGGCAGGCTTTTTGTAACCATCGGTGACGATGGTCCACAGGTCAAAGTCTAGCAACTTGAGATAAAATATCATTGTTTTCCAATAGGTGTAGTTAGTTCCATCAAATAGGGGAGGCCAATGAGTGGACTGCCCTTCACCGTGATTGGAAATCAAAGATTGTGTGGTTACTATGGATCAGCTCTAGGATTTAGTCCTTGTTGAGAGAACAGAGCTCCGATACTAATTGAAGAACAGATGGCAACTCTAGAGGGGGTGAATAGAGTTTGTAACGATAATAACCAATTAAAAATTAAACTTTTTCAAGTTGAAAGTAATCAGAGTAAATGCGAAAATAAATAAGGAGCAAGAAAGCATACGCAAACACAGCCAATTTTTAACCTGGTTTCCCTCGTGGAGGACTAGTCCAGGCCTGAGAACTAGCTCAGGATTAAATCTACTATTTGTGAAATAGTAGTTACACCCCGTGCCTTTTCTTCAGAAGATCACGTCAACTTCTTACAAAGATCGCAGTAGCGATGCTTGGAATTTTCTAAGCACTTCTTGAACTCTTGCACAAACTCCTGACTGAAAAGTACTGAGCACTTGAGGCTTAGGGAGCTTATGGCTAGTAGATAAAGAAGGGTATTGCTTATATGGAGCTTTAGAGAGAAGAGAAGAGAAGATTGGATGAATGAAAATGAGAGAATTCATGGCCTATTTATAGGATATCAGGTAGGCAGAATTCGGCCAGAATTCTGGTTGGAATTTTCAAAAATTTGGCCGTTGGACAACTTGTAACCAGCCAACCCTAAAATTAGGGTGCTGAATTTTAGGAGGCAGAGTTCGGCCCGAACTCTGTGTGGAGGCAGAGTTCGGCCCGAACTCTGTCTCCAGAGCACAGAAGGGTCATGGGTCCAATTGGCTTATTTGGATATGTACAGAGCTATAGGATTTTGGGTATGGTTATAGGCTAAGTCTCAGATGCTCAGTCCAACTCAGTTTACATAAGTCTAGACTCAATAAAATTGTAAAAATACAGACTCAAAATAACTTGTATTGCAAATTCGAGCTGTCGTCTGACTTATACTGGATGTAGTCTTCATGTGTCGTATTGAATTATCACAAGTATTATGTAGTCAATTCTATCAATATTTGGTTGACTGTGATTTTGTGTCAACATATACTCCAATGGTGCTTACCGTCTCGCAAAACAAAACGGAGACTCATGTTGCCCATCAACGGCAAGTTCCTAAAGAAGTATTATGTCTGAAACGACATACCAAAATATCTCAGGCTGTCGAGTTATGTACCTTCTAGTACCGCTGAACCCACAGTCTGCCTCCAAAATATCTCAGACTGTTGAGTTATGTACCCTTCGGTACCACTGAACCCACAGTCTGCCTCTAAAATATCTCTGATTGTTGAGTTATGTACCCTCCGGTACCGCTGAACCCACAGTCTGCCACCAAATATCTCAGATTGTTGAGTTATGTACCCTCCGGTACCACTGAACTCACACTCGACATCCAAACACCAAAGATTATCTGTCACTACCACTTTTCTAGCTTGGGGGTATTTTGGTCATTTTTGAAATTTTGTGAATTATTTGGAATTATTTTTATTGTTTGGACTTATTTAATTAATATGATTTTTAGTGATTTTTAGTGATTTTTGGTAGAATTGATTTTGGCCCTATGGTTGACTTTGACTAGTGTTGACTAGAAGACTAACCTATGTTAAGACCACTGGTTAGGTT
>JANAVB010006999.1:0-25000 GCA_029216955.1 Iris pallida
AGGCCGACCGCATATCAAACACCGCTTGAGTCAGTGCTTGCATTGAGGCAAAGAGAGTTTTGAGTCCTCCCTCTAATGAGTCTATGCGCTGGACAATATCCTGCGCGGCGCATCAGACTCGGAATTACCCTCGGCCATGTATACTGTCATGACACGGCCGGGAGTGGATGGATTGGTTGAGGCTTCGCTCTCGACCTCGCTCTCATGTGGGGGAGTCGCCTCTCCTGGTGTTTCGTCTTGGCCACCCCCAGTCACATTCTGGAGGTCATTCTCGACGGACGCATCTGCAAGGGCCTGATTGCCCTCAGTTCCGTCTTGAAGGGCCTCTTCATTCCTACTCCCAGCCGTATCCTGGGGGACATCCTCGTTTTGAGGTGCTTCTGGGAGGCTGTCTTCGCCTCGATGATGAAGATCCGCCGCAGCTGTGCTTTGGACATCTTCGTCTTCGGAAGGAGGCTCAACAAGGGTCTGACTACCCCCAGCTTCCTCCAAGAACTTCTTTCTCGATCGAGTGCCTTCGAACACTCCAGAGGTCGAGACAGCTGCCTTGGTTTTCCTCGGTTGGCTTTTGGATGAAGACGAGGAATTGCCAGTCGTCTTCCAGACTGACGAGGAGTTGGAGATCACGTTGCATGAAGCAACCCTGGCTCCTCTTCTGCTGACACCTTCGTCCCAAGGCGACGTCGGAGGGGTGTCGATGATTGCAGCCGTTGGAAGACTGACTGCCTTGGTGGAACTGCCGCCTTACAACAGCAGTTGATGGTGACTACCGCACAAGTATGCCCCGTGAGAGGCGCATCGTGCTTGTTGGTCAACTCTCCTGACCGGCGCTTGTGAGTGATCACGTTGCGCAGATCGTTGGAGGAGAGTGCTGCCTTCACACCCCCTTCAGACGCATAGCAAGGCCAAACGCCGGGGTGGTCAGGTGAGTGCTGCGCCCCCTGATCTAATACCTGTTTTCCAATAAATTTACTTTATTTATTGTGTATCTGGGAAAATTACAACTGTAGGAATTCGATCTAGAAGACGATCGCTTTATCCCTTGGACTATGCGAAGAAGAAAAGCTCTCAAATTTTGACACTAAGTTAGATAACTTTGTATCTGTCCAATGAATGAGAAAAAGAATTCTATTTATAGAGTCAAAAATAACTGAAAGGATAACTGTCTTCACAGCCTGTGCCTAGTTGAAAATCACGCAGGATTTAACATACGCAAGGTTGTGAGCAGTTACTGGACATGGTAACTGTTGGACACATGGCAATCATGCATGAGTCGTGTGCAAGTTACAGGACACGCAGGCGAGAGATCAGTGGCATGACTGCCACGTACTCCAATTGATGAAATCCACGCAGACTTGTTGAAGACGAAATCCACGCAGACTCGGGGCAGAAAGCTTCAAAATCCACGCAAACTTGGGGCAAGAAGCTTCAGAATCCACGCAGGCTTGGGGCGAAAAGCTTCAAAATCCACGCAGACTTGGGGCAGAAAGCTTCACAATCTACGCAGATGTGGAGCAAGAAACTTCAGAATCCACGCAAACTTGAGACAGAAAGCTCAAAATGTACGGACTTTGGAAAAGAACATAATCCACGTTCGATTGAGGCATGACTGTAGGAATTTGTTTTCCATAAATAAATTCACTTTATTTATTGTGTATCTAGGAAAATTACAACTGTAGGAATCCGATCTAGAAGACGATCGCTTTATCCCTTGGACTATGCGAAGAAGAAAAGCTCTCAAAATTTTACAGTAAGTTAGATAACTCTGTATCTGTACAATGAATGAGAAAAAGAACTCATTTATAGAGTCAAAAATAACTGAAAAGATAACTGTCTTCACAGCCTGTGCCTAGTTGAAAATCACGCAGGATTTAACATACGCAAGGTTGTGAGCAGTTACTGGACGTGGCCTGTAACTGTTGGACACATGGCAATCATGCATGAGTCGTGTGCAAGTTACAGGACACGCAAGCGAGAGATCAGTGGCATGGCTGCCACGTACTCCAATTTGATGAAATCCACGCAGACTTGTTGAAGACGAAATCCACGCAGACTCGGGGCAGAAAGCTTCAAAATTCACGCAAACTTGGGGCAAGAAGCTTCAGAATCCACGCAGGCTTGGGGCAAAAAGCTTCACAATCCACGCAGACTTGGGGCAGAAAGCTTCACAATCCACGCAGATGTGGAGCAAGAAACTTCAGAATCCACGCAAACTTGAGACAGAAAGCTCAAAATATACGCGGACTTTGGGAAGGAACATAATCCACGCTCGATTGAGGCAGGACTGCCAGCTGTCTTGATTCGACGTGCTTCAACTGACACAAAATCTCTGACAGTGATTGCTTTTGTCAGTTGTATTAAATGACAAGAAGCTCTTTTGGTACGCCAACTTGGTGAAGGCTGAGTCTTGCTGAAGAAGATTTAAAAGTCATGCAATAGCGGATGTGATCTCTCGAGTTCTGTGCATACGTGGCATACGAGAAGACATTCTTCGACTGTCGTGCTGTCAGTCATAATTACACTTGACAAATGATGAGCTGTTTCCCAGCGTGACTTTTAAATATTGTCCTGATTAACTCAGCGTGACTTTTGAACTTGTTCTGATCAACTCAGCGTGACTTTCATTTTTGAGGCCTACAAAACCCCCTTCAAAGTTTTCGAAAAATGATAAATTATTTCGAAATACTTTGAAAATGAGATGATAAAATGAATTTATCACGCTGAGATGACATCAAATTTTCGAAGTCGAAAAGATTTCAAAGTTCTTTGAAAACATCCAAATGAACTTATTAAATGTCATGATGACTCTTCATTTTTCGAGACTGATTGCATCCAATTTATGGTGGAATATAACCGCCGGCGAGCTCTGTTATATAAACAGGGAGAGAATTCAGCTTTGATGTTCATCTCACGTCAACATGACTCCGAAGGAAGAAGCTGAAGAAGAAGCAAGAAAGTTAGGTTTTTGTTCCCATGGCGACCCTACTTTTGAGGGTAAGGAACCGGAGCCTTTTGTCTTCGAGTTAAAGATGACCCGACACAACTAGCCAAGAATTTCTTGAGCTATTTTGGCCTGGATGGCTCGTCTTCTTCCAATGGACGCAGCCTTGCAGAACAGCGTGAAATTGAATGCTCTGTTACACCGTATGGGGGTCAAGAGCGTAGAAGAACTGGGCACTAAGCTCAGTCGCTCTGTAAAATAGAGCGTGTCTTTTATGCTTCTTTTGAAAATGTTGCACTCTCTCTCTTTTTTTGTAAGGCCATCAGTGCCTATCTTGAAAAAAATGTAGTACAACTTTTGTTTGAACAGCGTGCATTAATGAAGAACATTAAGTGGCACTCTTTGAATGTTTCCAATGCTGTGCTGTCTTCCAAAGTACACGTGACACTCATTCCGTAATTATGAGCGCTTTTTGCTCGGATCTTTTCCAAGAATAGGCTTGTACTTTGTCCTTTAAATAGGTAGCTGAGTTTCACAGATACTCATCTCCTTATTCTTCTTCTTCTTCTCTGAGAATGAATTTTTTATGAGATTTCATTCTCAAACAGGAAAGCAATGCTTTCTAATGTTCGATTTCTGTGCACTATACCAGACATTGGTTTACCAATCCGTAGCACCAAACTCGATGGTAAGTACGCGTACCATTTTTTTACTGTTGAAGATGAGCTTTTGTTTCTGACTGAATAATACACGCCTGTCTCTGTTTGACAAATGCACGCTTAATGATAATGATATTCCTGTTGATTTAATCTCTTTTTCCTTGCTGTTTTCTGCAGAAGCTCGGCTGAAAATTTTCTTCAGAACTGGCATTGGTGATTTGGATGCTGTGGAGAATATTCCTCTGACACCTACATCAGAGAGCTCATACGCTTTTGACGCGTAAATCAGACAACTCAGAACTCTTCGTGGGATAGAAGGATCTTCCTCAGATGGTAGGAAGAGCCTTTATACACGAGAGTTGGATGGTGGAGTCAGCTCTACCCCGAGAAATCGGGTAGTAGAGTTCCTTTCACAGGAGAACTAGGAATTGTATCCCAATGTTGGATACATTCCTATCTCCTTTGAGAGGTCACTCCCAATCCACCAGTTGTATTGGCAGCAACACGCCTTCGGGCTGCCATACTCTGTGATTCTCCTCTCGTCTGAGAGAGAAGACCAGAGTTTGATTCCTGCTGTTCTGGTCGCTACTGGAACCCAGACAGTCAGGAACTGCCACCAACAACGAACCTGACGGAGAAGGTCCGACGGAGAAGATCCAAGGAAGAAGATAGATCTCTATTAGGTTATTGTGGCGTAGAATAAAAATCCAAAATTTGTAATAGATTTCCATTATATTTGTAAGAAAGTCTAAGAAAATGTAATAGACTTTTTATGATGAAATGAGAGTGGAAATGATAATTCTTCTATGCTCAATGATTTATTTGAATGAATTGTGGACATGATAGATAATAAATCTTCTTTTCTGATTTAGAGTACTCAATACTATCAGAGGTAATGTGGACGTGATAATATGTAGGAACTCGAAAAGAAAATAGATTGATTTCTATGCAGAGGTCAAGAATAGAAAATAACAAATGAGCAGGTAGATTCGGCATTTATTCAGAGGTTATGAAAACATGATAAATAACGAATTCCCATAATAGAAGATTATGAACGGACGAATCGTCAGATGAATGTAATAAATGAACGAATGAACCGTCGGGAATGTAATAAATGAACGGATGAACCGTCGGGCATTAATGAACGGGTGAACCGTCGGATGAATGTGACGCTTCATTATTTGAAGAACTTCTGCCTATAAATATAGCAGAAATCTGACAAGAACGAACACTTCCATTCTTCAACATAAAAATGTCATCTGAAGAAGCATCCAAGAAAGCTGGAATCGCCCCGAAGATTCAGAAGGGCACTGAAGAACGCCTTGTCGATCCAATTCAACCGAAGGAAGTAAAAGCAGGCGAAGGTTCGTCTGCACCCAAGCCCCCCAGGGACATTCTGGACTTCCTGCTCGAACCAGGAAGGACTGAAGAAGAAGAAGCCATGAGGATGGTCGCTTGCAAGTTCCTCGTGGGTTCCAGCAAGGAGGTTCTCGGCTCTTTGCTGACTGCGTTTTCAAGAAGGACGGCAGTGGCCCGCGTCCAAATGTAGAGAAGGATGATAGTGATCTTCCTTAAAATCATGTACTATCATTCATGATTAAAATAAAATAAAAATTTTATTTATAAACATGAACTTGTCTGATGATTTACAAGTATTTACATTTATGCATAATACTTTTTAAGGAATTTGCCATTAATAGGCATCATAACTTTTCGACCATCCAGTTCTGAGAGTTGATAAGCTCCATTTGAGAAAACTCTGCTTAACATAGGGACCTTCCCACTTTGCGTCGAATTTGCCTTTGCTCATATGAGTATAGTTAGGACGTCTGACTGTTAGAACAAGTTCTCCTTTTTGATACGCCCGAACTCTGACTTTCTTATTAAAAGCTCTTGAGATTCTAGCTTGATAGAATTCGATATTCTGTTGAGCAAATAATCGCTTCTCATCCAGAGCTTCTAATTCCTGAAGTCGAAGACGATCATTATTTCAGCAGTGAGTTCATTAGTGATTGCTATCCTTAAAGAAGGAATTTGAATCTCTAATGGAAGAACAGCTTGCACCATACACCAGAGAGAAGGTGTACATTTAGTAGCATTACGAACTGTAGCGTAAGCCCACAAACATTCACCGAGCTTCTCACTCCAATTACGTTTGTTAGTAGAGACAAACTTCTTTAGGAGTTTGATGATGGTCTTGTTGAAAGCTTCTGCTAATCCGTTAGCTGCCGGATTATATGCGGTAGAAGCCACATTGTTGATCCGGTGATCGTCACAGAATCGAGTAAATTTCTGGCTGACGAACTGTGGTCCATTATCATGAATAATACGTCGAGGAATACCAAATCTGTAGATGACATGATGCTTAATAAAGCTGATGACATTGGACGTCTTAACTTCAGATAAAGGAATGGCTTCGGCCCATTTGGAGAAGTAATCGGTTATTGCGAGAATAAACCGATGACCTTTGATGACGACGGATTGATCGGCCGATAATGTCCATGCCCCAAGCTTCGAAGGGCCATGATGCTGCCGTCGGATGTAGAAATTCCGAGGGTTGATGAATAAAATCCGCATGGATTTGACAAGCTTTACACTTCTTTGCATATTCGATGGCGTCTGATACCATAGTGGGCCAATAATAACCCATACGTCGAATACGGTCTTGAAGTTTTGGTCCAGGCTGATGTGCTCCATAAATTCCATCGTGCTTCGAATAATTTGTTGAGCCTCGTCACCGGCAACACATCGAAGAAGTAAACCATCATAAGCTCGACGATATAAGGTTTTTGTAGTATGATTGTAATAGAATCTGAGTGATCGTCGTCTGATAGATGCTGCCTCACTCGGATTATCTGGAAGAATGTCATACAATACAAAATTAAGAAAGGAAGTCTCCAATCTTTATCTGTATTCTGAGTCTCAGCTGAATTACTGAAGATGAATTCCATGCTAGAATCAGATGAAGATGATAAAGATTTACGACTGAATCCAATCCTCTTGTTGTATTGACGTCATGAGACGTTGATTCTTCAATGTCAATTGGAAGTCCTAGGGTCAGGTTATTTCCAGATGAAACAATTCTCGATTGCGAACAACAATCATTTGTTGCCGTCTAATCGGAATAGCCAACACTGCCGCAAATTAGCTAGAGCATCAGCTTCTGTGTTACATGCTCGCCTAACATGTTCAATGAAGAATTCTTCAAAGAAGAAGCCATAGATATAGCTGATCTATGATAAGGAACCAGATCTTGATGGCGAACTTCATAAGTACCCCTTATCTGATTGACAATGAGTTTAGAGTCTCCGTACGCCTCCAAATGAATATTCAGATGTTTAGCGAGTTGAAGACCAATGAGTAACGCATTGTACTCAGCTACGTTGTTTGAACACGGCTGATCAAGAGAATAAGCTCTTTGGATAGCAAGACCTTCTGGCGATACAAGAACGTTCCAACTCCAGCGACAATATCACCATTAGGACCTATCCTTGAAGCTCCATCAAAGAATAGACGCCAAGTAGGATCTTCTTCAGCAATTTGGTTTGAATCTAGGACTTCATCTGGGATTTCATCATAGAGTTTTGAATCTTCTGGAATTGAATGTGCAGCCAAAAATCAGCTAAAGCTTGTCCTTTGACAGATTTCTGAGGAATATAGTGCATATATACTGAGCAAGTAAGATTCCCCAGTTAGCTAATCTAGAATTCAAAACACTGGGTTTCTTCATCATGACCCGTATAGGATTGATCTTGGAAATGACATGAATAGTCTGGCCAATGATATAATGTCGTGTCTTTTGAACAGCGAACATCAAGGCTAGACATTCTTTTTCGACCGGTGAATATCGAGGTTCAGCTTCGGTCATAGTACGACTGAGATAGTAGATGGCTTGTTCATGACCATTTTTATTATTTTGCGCAGCAATGCACCCAATGAATGACTCATTGCTCGGGTATATAGGAGGAATGGAATTCCTGAGACGGGAGGTACCAATACTGGAGGGCTCATCAGATATTGTTTTATATCATCGAATGCTTTCTGACATTCATCATTCCAGACAAAAGAGACACCTTTCTTCATAAGTTTGTTGAATGGTCTGCAGCATCCTGAAAGGTTAGAGATGAATCTCCTGATATAAGCGATCCTTCCTTGAAATCTCGTAGCACTTTTAAGGTACGTAGAGGACGCATCTCTTGGATGGCTTTGATCTTCTCGGGATCCACATGTATACCTTTAGAGGTAATGACGAAGTCGAGAAATTTACCACTAGAGACGCCCAAGAAGGACTTAGTAGGGTTCATCTTTAATTGATGCTTACGTATTAGATCAAATATAGTCTTCAAATCTTGGATATGATCCTCCTTTTGTCGACTTTTGACTGCAATATCATCAACGTAGCATTCGACTGTTTTCCGCAAATGTTCACGGAATATAGTGCTCATGGCTCGTTGATAAGTTGCTCCTGCATTCTTGAGACCGAATGGCATAACTGTATAACAGTATGTACCGATCGGCGTTCTGAAAGAAGTGTTCTCGTCATCTGGAAACATTTTAATCTGATTGTACCCAGAATATCCGTCCATAATGACATCCGTTCAAACCCACAGTATTATCGATCATGACATCAGTGATTGGTAGAGGGAATTCGTCTTTAGGACATGCCGCATTGAGATCGCGGAAGTCTATGCATACTCTGATCTTGCCAGTCTTTTTAAGGACAGGAACTATGTTAGCCACCCAATCGGGATGTTGTTCCTCTCTAATAAACCCGGAGGTCATCAGTTTATTGACTTCAGCTTCAATTGCATCCATAATATCTGGACGAAATCGTCGCTGTTGTTGTTTGACCGGTTTAGCATTCGGCAAGATATTGAGCTTGTGAGTTGCGATTTGTGGATCAAGTCCTGGCATATCTTCATAACTCCAACGAAGACGTCGATGTAGTCACGAATGAGTTTAATCATGTCTTGCTTATCAGTTTCTGAAAGACTTTCACTGATGAATATTGGTTTGGGAGATCCCTCTTCACCAACATCTATTTGAACAAGTTTGTCTTCAGTCGGAGGTTCTTTTTGCTCAAACGGAACTCCCATTGATTATCTAACCTTTGGGCCCATTGTTCTGATTCAGGTGAGATTTCAAACTCATCTTCGTCTTTCACTTTCTTAGAATGGTCAATGGAGACCATGTTGGAAGACAGAATGTTGCAGTAGAAATCACCGATACTCGTATCGGAATCCCAAGAGGTAGTACTAGAAGAATCAGATCTCTTATCTTCGTCAGATTCGGGATCTTCATGAACAATATTGATAAAAGGGTAGGAGCAGTATAGCCCAATCCGCATTTCGTCCTCCCATATTTCAGAGAGGAATCGGACAGGCATTTTTTTCCTTTTCCACTGTTGAGGCCATTCTGAAGTCATAGCCCATATTTTTAATGATGTCTTTAGATTGCTGACTATAACGACGTAGTTGTAATCTTCCAGTATCATCGTTTTTGTCCTCATCTTCGAAATCAGAAGGATTTTGGGGCCCTTTGTAGAAGAATATTGGGATATCTCCTGGCTTTCTGCTGGGAACTAGAAAGTATGAAGATTGTACAGGTTCTAGGGATACATCTGTATGAGCAGTCTGTACAACTCCTATGGTTATTGTGTTCAAGTCATCTAACAAATGTAAATAACTATGAACATAATTACACACATCAACATACTGCAAAGATAGAGACTTTTCATTAAATAAAAAGCAGCAGTATTTACATTGGGAGAAGCTGAGCCTTAGAGATCTTAGCCAAGTCAATGACTAAAGGGGGAGAAGATGAACGAGAAGAAGCATTGTTTCGATTAAGATCGATAACAAATGGCTCAGAAGAGGTGAGCTCCCTTGAAGCTTGAGATGGAAGAGTAATCCGCCCTCCAACTGGAATTAGCAGAGTATCCTGTTTCACATATGAAGATGCAGGAATTGCAGTACGCCCACTGACAGGAATGATCAGTGTATCTTGAGCAGACGACTGAGGTAACGGAGAGATCCATCCAGTCACCGGAATGATGAAAGAACCTTCTCCAGAGGGTTTGGGAGGTTGTTGCTGAGTAGTTCGACTTTTAACAGGAATTATTAAAGTCTCACTTTGTGAATCCTCTTTCTCCATAGCTTGTATCACCCTTGTATACTCTTCTTTGTACATCCGGGAATCATTGAAATAGGCTTCAACCCCATGGAAGGGATTTATATCAGCAACTTCTTTTTGTACTCTTCCATTGCTATCAATATATTTAAACACTGATGAAGAGTAGAAGGTACCACATTATTTTCATGAAGAAAGGGCCTCCCAAAAGAAGATTATAGGATCCCACGATCTCAATCACATAGAAAGTGACTTTGGATCTGAAATCGCCTATTTGAAGCTTCAGATGAATCTTTCCCAAAGGCTCGCTCCTGCTTTGATTGAATCCCAGGATAGTAGTAACTGTCTTGGAAAGCTTGTGAAGAGGGATTTTTAGTTCATCCAACAGACTCTTTGGCATTATGCTTATAGCAGACCCTGGATCAATGAGGATACGATCTATCTTCATCGTGTCGATATAACCGGTATAATAGAGAGGCCGATCATGTCGATTATCCTCCAGTAGCATATCGTCTTGTGTAAAGGTGATATTTGGGATAATCTCCAGTACACTGTTGCAATGTAAGCAAGTGGCAGGTTCTGCATCTGGCTTCTTTAACTGTGCAAGACAAGAGTCAGCTTGTAGAAGTGCTTCACTTAACGTCTCCCGAGTCTTTTGGAGAGACGTAGAAGTTCAAAGAGGGACATTCTAGCTAGAGTATTAGCAAGTTGAGCTAGAATGTCGAAATTATAAGGCTTCTGAAGTCAAGAGGAGAGGACTTCTTGATTGGTTTATCAAACCGAGCCTGTTGTTTGCCTTTCTCAAGAGCTGTAGGCTTGGAAGAAACAGGTTCAACTGGGATAGTTGAAGGAACAGGTACGGTAGATGATTCTTCTTCAGGAGGAACATTAGGAGCATCTTTATCAGCAGGAGGGGTATCAGGAGTATTAGGATCTTTGGAATAATCCTTTAGATAAGGTTTCCTGTTCTAGTAGCACCAGCAAGTGCTTCTTCTTTGTCTTTTGGCTCTGTGTCAGAGATAGATCCAAGAGAAGTCATATGACATGACTTAATCTTTCCAGCCTTCTTGGACTTTCGAGAAGTAGTCTTTTGAGGAGAAGCGATTCAAAATCTGCCACTAGATCAGGATGGATCCACATGATTTCTCCTGTTTCCAAAGTGATTGGCACTAATTCTTCAGACTGTGGAGGAGGAATATTCACTATTTCTAGAGTTGCCTTGGGAATAGGAACGATCCCACTTTCAAGGAGTTGAGGAGGGAAATCTCCGAATTGCATAGAGACGACGTTGGAGGTGACGGTCTTTCTTTTGGAGTAAGAGAGATAGCTCCAGATTTAATCATTTCTTGGATCTTTCCTTTCAGTACATAACATGTACGAATTGTGTGACCCAACATTCGGTGGTATGGAATATTTGGGATGATCTGTCTTACCAGCTTCATCAGGTTTCTTGATTTCAGGTAATTGTATTTTATTACCTTTCAGCAGACATTCAAAGATACCAAGGACATCGTCATCATCGAAAGAGTATTCTTCCTTGGGGCGAGGTGCTCTTGTTTGTTGGGTTGTAGAAGTAGGAGAAGTTTGCACAGTTGATGCATCTTTGCTCTGAAGATTAACTTCAAGAGTTTCTTTTCCCTTGCGAGCATTGTTTTTAGCATTATTGTTAGCACCTTGACCTGTTTCTTTGGGAGTCATCTGCACTCCTAAACCTTTGAAAGTTTCAGCACTAATTTCTGCGGCCTTAGCACTAACTATGAAAGAAGGCCAGTCTTGAAATTGGGTGGATCCTGTCCACATGCTGATGATTGGCAACAAGTTTGATTTGTATGTGTCGATAGTGACAGCATCAGGAGTTCCAAGAGGCATCTTCAGAGCTTCTCTTCGAAATCGTTCAATGAAATCCTCTGTAGTTTCATTATTTTTCTGCTTGATTCTAATAAGAGCAGACATAGTCATGTCATTGAGCCCTTCATAGAACCTTTCAAGAAACATCTGTTTGAAACCGACAAATGAGGTAATACACCCATCTGGGAGACTTCTATACCATTCATAAGCTGTTCCTTTGAGACATCCAACAAACACCCGAGTAAGGAGGGCATCGCTTGGTTGCAATTGATCAGTCATCACTTCAAAGTGATTAATAAACTGACTTGGAGAAGTGGTTCCATCATAGAATGAGATAGTAGGAGGCTTGTATTTAGGAGGATACGATACTTGCTTCCATTCTATCGGATAAGGTTGCTTGATGCCTAATCTTTGTAAACCATCCTTCTGTTTGAATGCCTCGAATTGAGTTTTGAGATTCCTCAATTCTTCATTAACAACTCCGAAGATTGTGGAGTTGTAGCTTGTAGAGAATAGTTGGGAGGAGGAACAGCATTATAAGCACTACCCCCAGCTCCAGAGAGACTAGGATTTGGTAGAGCTGGTCCAGGAGTATTGGATTGTATTGCTGGAGGAACTTGTACTGGACTTATAACAGTGTCAATTGGTATGGCATCTGGTACAGTCTGTCGATTTTGCATCTGAGTTGCCATGAGTTCATACATCGACTTCATAGTATCAGCCATAGACTTCATTTGCTGTTCCAAAGAAGCAATCCTTTGTTCTTGAGGAATCACCGAAGAGGAAGGTTCATTGTTCAATTCATTATTCCCATCCACCATAAGTCGACTGTACAAGAGATTATTGATGAATTAGTGGATGTTGTATGCTCTGAATCACTGCTTCGTGCATCAAAGTCATTTATAGGAGAACTACCCCCAGTAGGAAGAGGCGGGAAGTTAGATTCTCCAAAAAATTCAAAATCATCTTCAGAGATCAAATTTCTTTGACTAGAAGCTAAGACTCTTGCTCTGGTGTTTCTGTATACTCCATCTGGACTATCAGCTCTACCCCCAGTATCCCGAGAGGTCATGTTGACAGAAGCAAACAAAGGCTCATCTTCATCAAGCATAGGTTCACACTGAATCCGATTGAAGGCAGATTGTCGTTTTGTTGACATCTGCATTGCATTGTGACTCTCGGCTAGAAATCACATTCATGATCAACATAGTCCTGAACCATGATTGACATCTGTATTGAATTATGACTCTTGGCTGGAAGTCACATTCAGCATGGTCCATTGTCACAGAATTACTGTAATACCTGTGGTTCGTATTACGTATTTCTGGAATACGTGTACGTATTTATTCTTGTATTGCATGATTTTTAGTTTTTTTCTTCATGGCTTGGCTTGGTTTATTCTTGGCCCGGATTGGCTTGGTTCGGTTGGGATTATTTTGGTTCA
Source organism: Iris pallida (assembly GCA_029216955.1). Classification (NCBI taxonomy): domain Eukaryota; kingdom Viridiplantae; phylum Streptophyta; class Magnoliopsida; order Asparagales; family Iridaceae; genus Iris; species Iris pallida. Next base: position 13,022 of record JANAVB010006999.1, read on the forward strand.
TCATGAACCATGGATAAACCCCCTACCTACCACCACCTTTGATATTTATTGCCATTTTTTCTTTCTCTCTCTTCATTACTCATCTTCTTCTTCCTCATTTACTCCCTTCACCTACCAGAGAGAGAAGAGAGAGGTCTAGGCAAGTGCAAACTTGCTTCATGATGGATCTCATGTTTTATTGTTCCATTCTCTTCCTTACTAGATTCTAAGCCTCTTTAGAACTGGAAGTTTTCGGTTTTGATGGTTATATTTTTGTAGATCTAAGTTTTAAATTCCTTCTTGTTTAGTTTTCTTGGTTTTGATCTCTAAAACTTGGTATTTCCAAAAACTAGTGGTTCCATGTTGTAGAGAATTTGATTTCATGCAGTTTTGGCTTTTGTTTCGCTTGATTTCGACTCCGGATGAGGAAGTTATGGCCATTACAAGTTTTCAGAACTTTCATGGCTGAACTTGCTGTTTGGGGACGATGAACCTCATGCGCCCGGGACGCCATGCGCCGTGAAGTCCCGACAACGCATCCCTTAACTCCGAGCGTGTCATGCGCATAGGTTTCCTATGCGCATGTACTGAAGACGCAACGTGAGTTTCTCATGCGCCGATTCGTGCAGGAATCTCCTGCGCCGATTCGTGCAGGAATCTCATACGCCGATTCGTGCAGGAATCCCATGCACCGATTGCGCAGGAATCTCATGCGCCGATTCGTGCAGGAATCTCATACGCCGATTCGTGCAGGAATCCCATGCACCGATTGCGCAGGAATCTCATGTGCCGATTCGTGCAGGAATCTCATGCGCCGATTCGTGCAGGAATCTCATGCGCCGATTTGTGCAGGAATCTCATGCGCCGGAATTGCTCTATTTCGCTGTTTTGCATGTTTAAGTCGTTTTGTAGCTAGAATCTTGAAAAACTCAAAATATGAAAGTTGTAGATCTTTTCCTTGGCTTCAAGAACATGTTACTAGTTATTCTATGCAAGTTTCTCTCATTCATGATAATGTAAGAATAAAATACGATAGTGGCCTGTTAAGGCGCACTCTTGACAAGTACCAAGTGGACATGACATGACCTGATAGTAGCCCGCCGTAGCGTACTCCTGACAAGAAAACCTGACATGATATACCCTGATATGCTGTTGCGACGGCTACCTGACATGACCTGTATGATTAATCCAGACACCGTGGACGATTGTGCTTGTGCAAATAATCCAGTCCTGTCTTGCATCTTGTCTAGGAGGGGACTCCTGAGTACCACGGTCAGGAGTACCTACTGAAATGGACTAAGGTTGATGACTAGTATAAATACTAGACATGAAGAGATGTTCCCCAGTTACAGGCGATCCCGTTATCCCGGCCGCAAATGTTTGGACTTGTAGCCTGCCGACGAGTAGGGCACATTTCCAGCCCACTGTTATGTGGGGCACCCGCCATTGTCACTTAAATGATTGTACTCTATTGTCACTCTAATGCATTATACTCTCTAAATTGTCACTATAATGATTGCCTGGATAACCTGGATAGCTGCAGGGCCTGTGACTACTTGGAGCATCTCATTGCATCTTGCTAGTAACTAGGATTGTGATAACCCTAGTTAGTTAATGTAGAAAGCCGTAGGCAATGATTGGCCGTGATTGAATGGATGAAGTCTAGTCCAGTATAGTATTGTCTAGAAGTGATTGATTACAAGATTGTACCAGAATGATTGAATGATTATCACTCCAGATTGTCACTATAATGATTGTCACTCTAGATTGTTACTATAACGATTGTACTCCATTATCACTCTAGCGTATTGTACTCTTATTGTCACTTTTATCATTGTACTTTCTCCTTTTCACCTTAATGATTGTCACCTTTAGCAATAAATGATCAGAGACTAAGTTCTGTTCAGGCGAAGGGTTACAATCTCGGTCCTTGTTTGGTTTAAGGATTGTAACCTGGCTTCCGGAATAGTACCTTCGTTTTCTCTTCATATATTGTCTAGCTATATTTTATTTAGCACGATTCTCCAGTTCTTTTATGTCAATGATGCTTCTCTTAATTATTTTCTCTGATTGGGGGCAAGTGCATTGGTAGTGTACAAACCTCAATCTGTGTTACTTATTATTTTCTTACATGTTGAATGCTAATGATTTGTTGGTTTTAGTTCTTAAGTGAAGCCTCCTTTGTGGCACTTGCTCTTTCTGGGGTCTGACCCAGCTGGTTTTGTGTGGCCAGATACCGGAGCAGCACCAAAGGATCTCCCTGCTTTCCAGCCCGATGGTGGTCACCAGGCGTAACCAGGGCTTCGAGTGGGTTTCTTTTGTTCTCCCACTGTAATATTGTAAATTATTCTTTTGAGGCGTTTAGCCGACGAGCAAGTGTTAGCTCGATTGTACTTACTTACTGTCTGTCTACGGGCTGTAACATGATTGACAAGCCCCGGGGTTGATCATGTATGACTGAACTCTTGCTAGTCCTCACATTTTGTAACGACTAGCTTCATGATCATCTGGATATGCAATGTTTGGGACGCCTTACAATTGTGTATTTGGAGATCTGATATCTTGTGATTATTATTAGTTGGCTGAGATTGAGACAATAGGCTATTTTATGACCTTAAGAGACTGATGGATTGTAGTGAAACCCTCACATATCTAGACAGCCGTGACCGTATAGCGGGGTGGATCCCATTCCGTTATACGTAGCTGGCTATGTCTGCCCCCGCTCTCCAGTATTCTGGTTCTGGGGCGTGACAATTACTCCTTCTCTTCTGTTGAAGGTGTTCTCGTAAATCTGTTTGTGAAGATTGAGGTGCATCAGAGAACACTCTTTGTGTATTGCTAGGAGTATATTTTCTGTTCTTGGGTCTTGATGGCTCTTGATTACAGAGAGTGATTAATATGAGCCACATAGTTTCTAGCATACTCTGCATCTGGATCTCTTAACCTTGTTTCCGATTAATGTGGTTTCTTAACACCAGAAGTATTTTCCAAACGGATTTGATTAAGTTTTGCTCTTAGATCAATTGGAGGTGACACATTGGTTTTTGACACATGGAGTTTTCCTTCCATTGATCTGGATATTTGCAGAGAAGGAAAAATAGAACCATCCTCCTGATTAGGAGTTGGTAACAAACCCTCTCTAATGGACAAATTCTGTGCCCAATTTGAAGAAGTCATAGAAGAAGACATTAAGGAATGTTTCTTCTTAGACTCATTCAAGTTTTGAGACATAGAATGTCCAGAAGGAAGAGTAGTCAAAAGACCATCTCCTTTTCTTTGACTAACAAAAGTGTCAGTCAAAGCTGTTCCTGAAGTAAAAACTACAGGAGCAGAAGAAACAACTAAAGAGTTATTCCTTTTCGAAGGGACTTTGTGTGGAAGACCACCCCCAGTTCTAGTAGAACTTGGCAAAGAAGAAGAGATAGCTAAAGAGCTATTCTTCTTAGATGAAATACACGCTGAAATAGACTTGGTTAAATAACCAGTACTGTTAGCATGATTATTGATTTTAGAATTACACACTGGAACAGATTTGGTTAAAGAACCAGTACCGTCAGCGTGATTTTTGATTTTGGAAATACACGCTGGAACAGATTTGGTTAAAGAACCAGTACCGTCAGCGTGATTTTTGATTTTGGAAATACACGCTGGAACAGATTTGGCTAAGGAGCCAGTACTGTCAGTATGATTTTTGAATGAGAGATTGCACGCTGGAACAGATTTGGCTAAGGATCCAGTACTGTCAGCGTGACTTTTGGGATTGAATTTGCACGCTGGAACAGATTTGGCTAAGGAGCCAGTACTGTCAGCGTGACCTTTGATTGCTGTCATCTTCGAGCGCACTAGAGTGTGCGTGCTTGCAGTAGAATCCTTGCCAGTGTTAGGAGTAGACACTGTGGCAGAGACTTCACCATTGGCTGCCAACTGATTCTTAGGGACATAGACAGAGTGTCCCTTCGGCTTGGCAGTGGTGATGGAGGCTGAAGTGGGTTTGCCACTCTTAGCCGCTACATTTCTTCATAGGCGAGTTGATCGAATTGGATCGTCATCACCTTCTTCGTCGAGCCGATTGACGAAGTATCGCATTGAGTTGTTGCCATCTCAGAAGAGGAGATGGATTTCCCCAGCAGAGTCGCCAATTTGTTTTCCATAAATAAATTTACTTTATTTATTGTGTATCTAGGAAAATTACAACTGTAGGAATCCGATCTAGAAGACGATCGCTTTATCCCTTAGACTATGCGAAGAAGAAAAGCTCTCAAAATTTTGACAGTAAGTTAGATAACTCTGTATCTGTACAATGAATGAGAAAAAGAACTCTATTTATAGAGTCAAAAATAACTGAAAAAGATAACTGTCTTCACAGCCTGTGCCTAGTTGAAAATCACGCAGGATTTAACATACGCAAGGTTGTGAGCAGTTACTGGACGTGGCCTGTAACTGTTGGACACATGGCAATCATGCATGAGTCGTATGCAAGTTATAGGACACGCAAGCGAGAGATCAGTGGCATGGCTGCCACGTACTCCAATTTGATGAAATCTACGCAGACTTGTTGAAGACGAAATCCACACAGACTCGGGGCAGAAAGCTTCAAAATCCACGCAAACTTGGGGCAAGAAGCTTCAGAATCCACGCAGGCTTGGGGCAAAAAGCTTCACAATCCACGCAGACTTGGGGCAGAAAGCTTCACAATCCACGCAGATGTGGAGCAAGAAACTTCAGAATCCACGCAAACTTGAGACAGAAAGCTCAAAATATATGCGGACTTTGGGAAGGAACATAATCCACGCTCGATTCAGGCAGGACTGCCAGCTGTCTTGATTCGACGTGCTTTGATTGACACAAAATCTCTGACAGTAATTGCTTTTGTCAGTTGTATTAAATGTCAAGAAGCTCTTTTGGTACGCCAACTTGGTGAAGGCTGAGTCTTGCTGAAGAAGATTTCGAAAGTCACGCAATAGTCGGCTGTGATCTCTCGAGTTCTGTGCATACGTGGCATACGAGAAGACATTTTTCGACCGTCGTGCTGTCAGTCATAATTACACTCTGACAAATGATGAGCAGTTTCCCAGCGTGACTTTTAAATATTGTCCTGATCAACTCAGCGTGACTTTTGAACTTGTTCTGATCAACTCAGCGTGACTTTCATTTTTGAGGCCTACAAAACCAAGCAGGCATCACGATCAGTAGTGGGAGAACCACAACATTTGAAGTGACTTGAACGGACCTCAAACGCACAACCAGAGGAGGCCGGGAGTTCAAGACCACTGAATTTACCTCACTCGACTTGGTTGTGCACGCAGTAGATGCGCCCAAGTGAGATGAGGACTTTGAAGGTCGACTCGTTGTTGGTGCAGAAGCACCTGAGTCGACCTTGTACAGCTTGCCATCAGCAGCGCGCGTGATTGTGAGCGCATGCTTTTGACCTGCTGCTGGCATAGCACGTTTGTGGCGCATGGCCCGTGCCGCCTTAGATTTCTTCGTACTAGCCCTCTGGGGCGCATAGTACTCAGCATCCAAATTCTCCTCGCCATCACAGCGAGTGTGTTTGTCAAAGATAGAGGCTTTTTGTGGCGCATCAGAGGTGATGCACGGGGCATTGGCTGCGCCCCTGCTCTGTCGACGTATCTTCCTCGCCTGAGAGGGAGATGGCTGGGGAACGTGGTCCGCACGCTTCCCCGAGAGATACGCTGCATCAGCGGGCGCACCTTGGTTGCTGAGAACGTCAGCAGGAAGGGGGGGCTGGATTGGCGCATTCCCTTCAGTGATGGTGCCTGAGACGTCGACCTTGCGCACCCAGGCCGTGCGGGTCTTCTTCGACTTCGACAGCCGCTTCGAAGGACTCGCACTTCCTTCAGAAATGAACTCCTCGTATGCCTGTTGATTGAGGTGCACGACCAGCATTTTGTGGGAGGAGCCCACCTTCACGTCGTCGGCCTGTGACACGACTTTCTCGAAAGAGGAGAAAAAAGTCCCCAGCAGAGTCGCCAGCTTGTTTGCCATTAAAATTGTTTGATTGAAAACTTTAACACAAACAGAACAGTATTACAATATAGGACTTTGATGTAGTCCTAAGAGTACACTTTTGTTTAAACTGGGTCCTTAGTGCCAATGGAGCGAGTGGTAATGCGTTGACTCCGTTGACGGGCTGACGACGGTTATCGGTTCTCTGAAGGTATAGATTGCTCTGGGTGCTGGAGCTTGCTGAGAGGAGGAAGACGTTGAGTGTCTGTAGCTGCCTCTCTGGTGATTCTCTGTATGTTCGTTCTGGATTCCCCTCTGTGTGTGTGTGAAGGAAATGATCCCTCTATTTATAGTTTTGCAGGCTGGCTGCTCATGCACGCATGTAGGATGCGCTGGTATGTGGGGATGCCACGTGGAGATTTGCTGATGGAGGCGCGTGGATGATGCGCCCTGATCGAGGGGTTGACTTCTTCATGTTGCTGTTGTGAGCCGGCACGTAGCAAAGGAGAAGATCTTTCTGTTGCTGAAATCTTGGATGAGTTGAGTCAAAAGACACGTGTCGTCGACTCATGGCTCGGAGATCTCAAATTTGGTGGGGGGAGTGATCTGGTGAGCTGCGCCTTGGATTGGACGCAGGAGGAGGCTACGGCTCGTAACCTTTAGGAGTTACAAACCGTTCAGGGCGCATGGCTTTTGAGGCGCATGCAAGCGACTTCCTTTCTGTCTTTTGGGATCAGAAAGCAGTCTGGGGCGCATAGCTTTTGAGGCGCATGCTGATTTGGACGCATGGCTGCAGAGGCATATGCGGGAGGTTGAGTGGCCACGTGGCAGTAGCCGTCGGAGTAAAGTCATAATGGTGCTGACGTTGCCGATGCTTCGTTTTCTGAAAAAGCTGTCAACTGTTCAGACTTTGGGAAGCGTGCTGCCAACTCTGTCAGTTCAGTATTTAATGTTTGTGACATTCGATGGACAGTTGAGTGGGTGCGTCGATTGTCGTTCCACTCGGTACGGGGATGTATGGGGGTGCATCCTCGCGCCTGGAATGGAGGGCACATCTGTGTGATGCGCCTGATGCCAAAGGGCGCGTCCGTGTGATGCGCTGTCTGGCTGGCGCATCCGACATGTCTTTTAATGATGCGGCTGTTTCGCTCCTCGAGTGCTTTAAATAGCCGTTTGGCTGAATTCGAGGCATCCGCTTCATCCATTTAATGTAAATTTATTGCACGGAATTCGGAGAGCCATCTACTTGGCGCGTGGGTTTGATCTGCCCGGCCTATAAATAGTGGCATGGAGAGAAGGTTTGCTTCTCGTTCCCTCACGTACTTCCAACATGAACTTGGGTACTCGGGTGTATTATGTTGACGAAGTGCTCCCGAGGGTGAAGATAGGACGCCATGTCGTCATTGATGCACTTGAAGGTGACTGTTACATCCAAAAGGCGGAGTCGAGGGCTTCTGAGGCAGGCGGAAGGTGCCTGTTGCATCCAAAGATAGGGATGCTCGGGCCTCGTCTCCGTTATTCTGGAAGAGCCGTAGATCGGAATGGCGGTGCTAGGCTCTTTCTTCCTTCAAAGTGGACGTTACCCACTCTGGTGGGTTTGGAAGCTGCTCCTTTAGCCGCGGTTTCGATCACGGTCTTCCTTGGCCTTTGGAGGCTCTTTCGAAGCCTCCCCTGGCCACAGATTTGTGGCGCTCTTCTCTTTCTTGGTTCCAGCCAGAGGGTTAAATGCTTTGTTTAGTCGAAGCACTTATCAGGTGAACCTGGCTGGAAGAGCAGCACATAACTGGGCTGCTGAAGGGATGCACATAACTGGGGATGCACATAACTGAGCTGCTGAAAGAATGCACCTTGCTGAGGGCGCATTGTGAGATGCGCCCGGTTGAAGGCGCATGGTGGTTGCTGCGCCTGACTGGAGGCGCATGATGGCTGCTGTGCCTATCTGGAGGCGCATGGTGGTCGCTGGCTGTAGACTTAGGATCTTTCCTTTGTAGAAGTTTTCCTTTGTACAACCTTCTCTAGACATGTAATAGACTTATGTGCGAATAAAAAGTTCTCTTTTCATGTCAATATTTGCTGCCTTTGTTGTTTTGTCCGAGCTCTGACGCATAGATTGTCTGTCGCATGGGTCTTCTGGTTGTGAATTTCCATGCTTCTACATTGTCAAGTGTCACTCTCCAATCCTGGAATACGTATTCTAATATGTGAAACCGATAAATTGTATTTACCTTATATTTATACTATATTTATTATGCTGTATTTCTTCATGCATTTCCCAAAAATATTCGACAAAATATTATTTCCTAATTTATTTTCTGCATTTGGGGCCTACAGTTTTGGCTCATTTGGGTAACCTATTCTTGGTTTACCAATGGTTCATCATGAACCCTTTGGTTCATCATGAACCCATGGGTCCAAGATCTTTATATATAACTCATCTCATTCTCTCTCCTCTCATTTACTTCCTCCACCAACCAAATATTTCCTCCATCAACCAAGGCAAGTACCAACTTGCTCAAGAGATGGATCCATAATTTTGTCAATGATTTCTTACAAACTATTTGCCAAAACATGTTCTTCTCCTTAATCTATACTAGTTTAGAACTTGGAAATTTCCATTTTGAAGCTTTGATTTTTGTAGATCTAAGTTTTAATCATTTTCGGATTTCCTTGGTTTGATGTATTTTCGTTGGGGTTTTATGGGTTTTGATGCTTCCATGTGGAAGAGAATTCCATTTCACCCAAGATGGAACTTTGGAAATCCGGATTTGGAGTTCGGATGGCCAAGTTGTGATGTTTTGAATTTTTGGGTTCATCCCTGGTGTTCTTGCTGTTTGGAGAAGACAGTGAGCAGTGTGCAGAGCTTCTTACCTCATGCCACTGAGCTGCACGCGCTCCTTAGCGCTGCGTACGCAGGCTTGGGTACGCTTCCTGTTGGAAGCGTGTCTCTCTCAGCGTGCGTGTCTTTTCACCTACGCTGCTCTCTGTAGCGTGCGTGACTTTTCACCTACGCTGCTCTCTGTAGCGTGCGTGACTTTCACCTACGCTGCTCTCTGTAGCGTGCGTGTCTTTTCACCTACGCTGCTCTCTGTAGCGTGCGTGACTTTTCACCTACGCTGCTCTCTGTAGCGTGCGTGACTTTTCACCTATGCTGCTCTCTCAGCGTGCGTGACTTTTCACCTACGCTGCCTTGAGTGAGCCTGCGTGACTTTTCACGTAAGCTGCATTGAGTGAGCCTGCGTGACTTTTCACGTAAGCTGCCTTGAGTGAGCCTGCGTGACTTTTCACGTACGCAGCTCCCCTTGAGCGTGCGTGCTTTTGTGCGTACGCTTTTGATATTTTATCAGATATTATATGCCCATTTTATATCCTTACGCCTTTTGTCCCGAGCATGATATGAGTACTAATGTGACCCCGGAGAACAAAGTGTTCCTACCCGATACATGTACCTGAATGTTCCAGTTCTTGTTCATGCTCGACAAATGGCTCGTAACTCCATATGGCGTATTTGCAATGATGCATTACACTAAGGAGGGTAGCACATGTTGACATACTGATTGACATGGATCCTCTTTAGGGTACTCGTACTAAAGTACGACTTTAGGAGGATAATTATGCAGGCCACAGCATGTGAGTCCAAGATTTCACATAGGGTTAAATTAGGCAACTAAATGTACTAGATGCATGGGGAGGGCAAAATCCCGAGATCGTGTTACACCAGTCGCCTTGAGATATTGTCTTGACGCGCCGGCTGGTCTCCACGGATACTGTGTCATCTGCAACGAAGGGATGACTGTATCCGATTAATTCCTGCTATATATTATATGTTTTGGCAAGGTGGCCTTACGAGGGACCGGTGCTCAATCATACCTGTCTACGCGAACCCCTGGGTTGGCTAGCCTTGCTGGAAGGATACGATCTGAGGATTTCTAAATAACATGATGCGAGGATAACCTCGTCCCACTAGAAACTCGTAGACTTGATTGGCCGCAAAAATGACTTGCTTGTATCCTATTACCTTCCGTGAATAACTGAGCGGACTGTCATGGTACGTGATCCAACCCATGTTCTTGTTTGATTGTTGGATTAGTTATCGTACTATGATAGGCTGTGGACCGAAGTTATGAACGGAAGACTTATTCTAATTGTGAAGTGCTACTTCTGTGAATGACTGAGGAACATGGTCTATCATGGTACATGATCCAACCCATGTTCTTGTTTGATTGTTGGGTTGGTTATTGTGCTGCGATAGGCTATCGACCGAAGTCACGATCAGGAGATTTTATTGTTTATACCTTTTAACTTATGTGAAAGTTATAGAGTACGACACGTCCCGACTCCATGCGGCACTTTTTGTCCTTGTTTGGTTGTAAGGGTGCCATATGGATTCGAAGATGTTGCGCTACTCTATAATAGTAGCATAAGTATTACTATTATCATTCCTTCTATTAACTGGGTTTTTAATCTTAATTCTTGTGCCCCTTTGGCGGTACTTGCTATTCGGGGCTGACCCCGCTGGTTTTGTTTGGCCAGATCTAGCAGAGCCAGAGGACACGATCTTCCTCCCTGACATCCATGGTGCATACTAGGAGCATGGCGGTTCGGGGACTCGAGTGGGTTTCTTCTCTACCACTCCTGCTTATACTTTTGCGGCGTTTAGCCACCGGCACCTGTTAGCCGGATTACTCGATATTTTGTGTCAGTACATAATTGTAATTAAACAGACTGCAGCTGTGTATAATTTTGTACTCCTGACTCTCTGAGATAGCTAAATTATAAAGCTAGTCTCTCATGATCATTTTGATGAAGCGTCAGGGACGCCTTACTGCTTTATCTTTAATGTTCATCTATTTGCTGATATGATTTGATTGATTGAGACATAGAACTCTGTGGGACCATAGGAGACTTGATTGTAGCATGTACCCCCTAGTCTCTCGACAGCCACGATCGCCGTATGACGTTACGTACCTCATATGGAGTACCTGGCCTAGTCCGTCTCCGTATTTCGGTACTGGGGCGTGACATCATATGCTATTAAGAGCCTACAGCGGGGTACAAGTGTGATGGATTTGGCCGCGCTCACAACTGGACGAAGATGAGTATATTCTGGGACCTACCATATTGGAGTGACCATCTACTCAGACATAACCTGGATGTCATGCATATCGAGAAGAATGTATTTGACAATATAATAAATACTGTGATGGACGTAAAGGGGAAGACGAAAGACAATCCCAAGGCCAGGTTGGACTTAGAAGAAATATGCAGACGTCCAGAGTTGTATTTGATAAAGGAAGGCAGTGGGAAGTATAAGCAGCCCAGGGCCATTTTCTCACTGGACAAGGAGGACAAAGGTAAACTTTGTAGGTGTATCCAAGGTCTAAAATTTCCAGACGGGTACGTATCGAATTTGAGAAGATGTGTTGACCCGAAGGAGAACAAACTACAGGGTATGAAGAGCCACGACTGTCACATTTTTATGGAGAGGTTATCCCGATTGCATTTCGAGAATTCTTACCTCAGGTCGTTTGGGATCGCTTAGCATATTCTTCAGAGATCTTTGTTCTACTAAGTTGCTCGTCGATCGGCTTGAAAAGCAGGAGAAGGGCATTGCAGTAACATTGTGTAAGCTTGAGAGGGTGTTCCCTCCTGGATTCTTCGACTCTATGGAGCATTTGCCAATTCATCTTTCATATGAGGCACGTGTTGGTGGGCCCGTCGGTTATCGGTGGATGTACCCGTTCGAGCGCCATCTAAACCACCTGAAGAGGAAGGTAAAAATTAAGGCACGGATCGAGGGTTCTATTTGTGAGGCCTATGTCCTTGAGGAGATTATAAACTTTTGTTCAATGTATTTCAAGCCTCATATTGCTACAAATAGAACAAGAGCTCTGAGAAACGACGATGGAGATATAGAATATAATGATGCATTATTAAAAGTCTTCAATGCTCTTGGAAAGCCTTCTGAAAACTGAAAAAGAGATATTTGAATGATGAGGAACTAAAGGCTGTCCAGTTATATATATTACTCAACTG
>JANAVB010006999.1:30000-32500 GCA_029216955.1 Iris pallida
GCTAGGTTTGGCTCGTTTCTACAAAAGTTGGTAAATTCAATTTATTATTTTGAATACAAGGAGTCAAATTTAATCAGTAACAATGAAGACATTGTTTAATTAATAAAACAAATCATTACTCATCTCATGTCATGACTCATGCAAAGTTGGAAATGGCTTCTGCTGAGTCCCAACTCACGAATCTAGTATAGTAGGGTCTTGGATCTAAGAGCCTTTGATTTAGGCTTTAGTAATAGTAGGCTCTTGGATCTAAGAGCCAGAGCTGTCAGAGTCAGACTAGACTAAAGTGTCTAGTGTTAATTAAATTAATGGTTAAATTGAAGAAGACTCTTTTCTTCCCGAGAAGACTCTTTTCTTCGGGACCAAAGAAGACTAAAGTGTCCATTAATTTAATTGAAGAAGACTCTTTTCTTCGGGACGAAGAAGACTCTTCGTTTCCAGAGATGAAATATGGCCTTTCCTGCAATCTATGTAAGTATTTACTATTTATCTCTCTCATTCCTCACCCTTTATATATTAATCAATTCTATAAAAAAATTAACAGTAAGTTCCAAATCTTCCTCTGAATCAATTGAAGACTTGAAGAGGATAAGTTCTTTATGGGTTAGAACTTGGAAGACAAGTGTTCATGTGATCATTGTTCGTTGGAAGATAAGTAATCCTTTTTCTTTCTTTTTTCTTGTTTATACGTTTGGTTGCTCTGTGTTTTCTTGAGTCTCATCTTTTGGTAATTTTGGTTAGTTACTCAAATGGATAATAGACTTGAGGAAGGAAATCCAACAGGGTCTACAGGTTCTCCTTCCTCTAATGATCCATCTAATACATCTATGGGTCAAAGAGAAACTAGTAGTGTCTGGAATATTTTTGAAAAAGTTACAATTCAGAATGGTGAAAAATTAGAGACAAAAGCAAAATGTAAAATTTGTAGCAAAATGCTTTCTTGCGGTTCTACTGGTGGTACTACTCATCTAAGACGACACATAGATGGCCATATGCGTAACCAAAATGTAGACATAAGAAAACAAATGCTGCTAAATATAAATTCTAGTGGAAATTTGTCTAATTTTGCTTATGATGAGGCCAATACTAGGAAAGAAGTGGTTGATTTTATTATTAGAGCTGAATTACCTTTTACATTTGTCGAAAAACATAATTTCAAAGGAATGATTCAAAAAGCTTTTGCTCCACAATTTAAGGGAATCTCAGCTTCAACTTGTAGAAGAGATGTGATGAAACTTTTTGTTCAGGAAAAGATGAATTGTTGAAGTTTTTTGAAAATTATGATGGAAAAATTTGTTTAACTTCTGATGTTTGGTCATCGCGTCAAAAAATAGGTTATCTATCACTTACTGCTCACTATATTAATAAGGAATGGAATTTGAATAAAAGAATTATTTGTTTTAAAATGATTGAACACCCACACACTGGTGAGTCACTTGCAAGTCATATAAGTGAAGAACTACTGTCTTGGCACATTCACAGAAAAATATTTTCACTATCTTTGGATAATGCTACAAATAATGATGTGGTTGCAAGACTACTTCCAGATTTTCTTATGATTGATTCTGTGCTTTCCCAATACTTTCATGTTCGTTGTTGTGCTCATATCTTTAATTTAATTGTCCAAGATGGATTATCTATTTTGTCTCCATCTATTGACAAAATAACTGACATTGTACGTAGTATGAACTCATCCAATAGAAGACATAAAATATGGGTACGTTGTTGTGAGGAACTTGGTTTGAGAAAGAAAAATATCGATAATGATGTTCCTCATAGGTGGAATTCAACTTATGAGCTTTTACATGTTGCTATAAAATATAAAGAGGCTTTGCATAGGTATGTTCAAAAGGTAAACCAATCTCGTTCTTGTAATTTAGCACTTCCAACTGAAAACGATTGGATAATAGCTCAAATAGTTTGTGGTTTTTTGAAAATTTTTTATTCTTCCACAAAAACTTGTTGTGCCATTTATTATCCTTCATCAAATCGAGTTATTGGGTGCTTAATTGGTATTTATGCAACATTTAGAGCTTATTCTCAGTTTACTATTTTTAATGAAGCTTTAATTGCTATGAAGACAAAGTTCAACAAATATTGGGCAACTTTTCCGGTTGTTTTTTGTTTTGCTGCAATTGTAGACCCAAGGTATAAGATTTTTTCTATTGGAGAATGGTTACGAGCTATGGGGAATGAGCAATCTAAAATTGATGAAAACTTGTCATCTTTAAAGTATTCATTCTTTATATTGTATGAACATTATAAGAAAAATATGTGTGCCTAGTATTTCTTCAAATGAGCAACAAAACAGTGAAAGTTCCCCCCCCCCCCCTTAAGTCAAATTTCAAATCCTATGGCCTTTTGTGATTTAGAAGATTTTGCTGAGAGTTGTTTGAAAAAAGTCAAGGTGTCATCGAGTTCATCTTCTACTACCTCTTCTGATTTGGAATATTATCTTGATGTACCACCAATATAGAAGTTGATAATAATAATCAGTTTT
>JANAVB010006999.1:37500-74339 GCA_029216955.1 Iris pallida
GTAACTACTAGTTCTGCATCGGTCAGAATGTATTCTACGTTGACGAGCTGAAGATTTAGATCAATCTTCCTATTCCAATTGTTATAGTGCTCTCCATAAAAAAAAATTTAGTTTGTGAAAGCTGGTATCCAAACAGACTTGTACGCAAGTCCATCAGAAGGAATTTGAAAAGATTCTTTGAAATCTTGAAAGACCGAAGTATCTCGTTTTGAGAATGTTGTCGATATTGATCGAATTCCGTACAAATCGTGACGATATTTTTCGCAAAAGAGCTGAATAACGTCAGCCAACTAGCTTGCTAAAGACGGCACCAAGTACCCACAAAAAAAATGTTTCAAAAAAAAAAAGTACCCACAAAATTGTTGCTTTGATTCCAACTGCAAAGATGTCCACCGAGGGCTATCCTGTAAATATTGTTGTGAATTACCGCTTTCTAGGGACGTGCACCAAGTGCTTCCCAAAAAATGCAAGATGAAGCAACAAGTGCACTAAATCGCTTACATAAATATCACAACGACACTATATCACTGCAAAGAAATAGTTTTAGCACATTGTTGCTGGGTGGTAAAGACCATTGTTGCTCAAAGTGAGATTCGCTCATTTTCGTCAATTGCTTCCATGAACCAACAAGTTCGGATAAACTTTTGGAACGCTCCTTTTTTACCATCTGGATATTGGATATGGCAATTTTGTTGTTGTTGTTGCTGCTACTGCACTCTCATTTTTCTATTTTATTAACTCTATATTGTGTTGTGTCCCGTTACTGTGTAAAAAACAAAAAAGATTTATAGTGGATTCAACTCCCTAGCAACCACAACCACCCACTAGTAATGTGGGCGGAAAACTAAGAAGTTACTTCCCACAAAATGGATATTTACAACTAAACCTACGAAGTAGCAAAATACGTGACGACAAAACCGTACATACCAAGCAGCCTCACGCCCCCGTAGCCCACTATGGTGCCCGCACGTTCACGCAACCACGATGTCGTGGTGTCCACGAAGCCACGTCGGTCAACCTGTGCCAAAACTGCCAGCAACCCTACCTGATTCTATGTGCAAAGTGTATCATCAAAGTGTCACTTTTAACCTTTTTGAATTTGAACCTTGCCAAGTTGAAAAGAACTCCCAACCCAATAACCACTTAAGCTACCATACCCTATGTCTACAAATCAATAAATAATAATTCAAATATTAAAATATATACACTTTGAATTTGCGACATCGCATAGTGTTGGGTTCGGATCACTAGTGATCGATTTCAAAAAGACTCCAACAATTAGCACCAATGTTTAAATAATAGGATCGAATATCGACCCGCGATCATGACACTAAGTTGGGTCAAACCAGTCAAACCAGTTGGTTAACCCGGGTTGAACCATTTATATAGGCTTACAATATTATATTTAGTATATCACATACTACACAACTACATATACGCTGCTTAGAAGTTCCACATATTTACCATAGTAGAATTAGTCAAAAAATTAATACATTAACTTTGATCGCATGTAAAGTCCAAAAAAATATGTTAGGGTCAAACCGGTTCAAAATTAAACCCAAATTTGTCTGATCAGCCGGGTCGACCGGGTTTGGAAAAATAGTGAGTCTGTATTAAGTCCAAGAAAATTACTGGTTCACGGACTGACCGGTTCAACCGGCCGGTCCGGTCCCTCGTATTCCTCTCTAATTTTCAAGAAAGGGCTTAGGAATAACTTTCCCACATCAATAGGAATATGAAGTCCCTCGTATTCCTCCCTAATTTCCATCCTAGAGATACCAAACATGGATAAGAAATTCAAAACTCATTTCCAAACCTTCAAAACTTGAAACAAACACTCCCTAAGGATTTTATACAAATACAAAAAAAAAAAATTTAACTACTCTAAAAAAAATATTTTTTTGACATTCTAAGGGTCATGTTACTGTAATTTCTAAAAAATAGGAAGACCTAATGAAAAAATAGAGATTTCATATTAGTAATATATACGGAGGTTAAAAAATTTTGGACCTTCCGATTTTTGAGACGCTGTGCAATTGCGCAACTTGCATATGCTCAGAAATGGCCAGATGTAAGTGTCACGATCCGCTCCCGAATAAACGGACACGAGTGGGACATGTCCAGCCTACGTTGGAGACTCAATGTAGTAAGCTGTACAATTCTAAGAAAAATTCCAAGTAATAAGATAAAAGTAAAACATCACAGCCTGCTATTACGTTCCCAGAGTATCATTACACTACTAATCATTATACACCTTTAAAAGAAATAATACCGGAGACAAATCCGGTAAAGGAAACAACTTATGAAATCCTCACAAATACAAATATACAAAGTAAATAGTCTACTATACAAATCTAATAAAGGAAACTATAAAGGTAAATCCCTGCGGCTCCTAAGTCATGAGTGGAATCATCTTGCTCAATTATGGCCTCAAGCTCACATGCAATATATCCTGTCAGGAGTGGAGCAAAGTATAATCTATAATAATAAAACAAGTACAACATGTGAACAAGTACAGAACAAGAAAACAGAAAGAACATGAACTGTAAATGCATAACCTACTATACTGAAACATGTAATCAAAATATCATGACATGTGAATTTGAAATACATACTAAAATATGTGACCGACTGGGTAAGATCATGAATAAGCACAAGTAATGGTACGACTTAAATCCCACGTGCACGATGTGAGACCTAAGCTATCAACATGAATTCTAAGTTGGGTTTGGTCACATATCCGTAGTATTTTCTCTCTTTCAGATACAAGTAAAGATCATGAACTAGAATAATAGACCAAGTCGTCTAACAATGTGTCCAATATAAAAAAGAACATGACATGAAGTAAATGAGTCAAAATTATAGAAGTACTTGCCTTACTTGGGGTGGTCGGGAGTAGAGAGATAGTGATCCCTTGGTCCACCTAGAATGTGTATAAGTTGGTTAGGTTCTAAATGATAATAATTAGCTAAGTATGGTTAAATAGCTAGATATATATATATAGTGCTATCAATAAACTATATATATATAGAAAGTAGCTAAAATTAACTAACTAACATTTATATACATATAAATATTATCTACTGGTGTAACCATTCTTTTCGGATTTTTAAAATATTATTATTTATTCTATTTTTTGCATTTTGAAATGAATCCTCTTGAAATGTATAAACGTTATTTCGCTATTTTGTCATTTCAAAAACTAGTTAACAATCATGGTTTGGAGGTACTAATTTATCTTAGTAAATTTCTTATTTCACTCCTGGAATGATAAAAGATGTCTAGAATTATTATTTTGGACTTTCAAATAATTTGATTTTAAAATTGGATTTTAACTATAGGTATTTATAAACAAAAGGGTCCCCAACTTATTTTCAAATAGGATCTTTGAATTAATATAAATATGTTAGGAATTTATTGTACCCTATTGATTCATGAGACGAAGAACATAAATTAAATTACAGAAGCGTACCTGAATCCATTGCTAGGCTTTATGGATCTTGAAGCGGTCGTCCTTTTATGGGGTTCGATCTTCCAACTTGCTACGACCCTTAATGACAAAGAAGAATCTGAATCCTTTGTCCCTCTCTTTCTGTTGATGGGGATGCAGAAGAGAAAAAGAAAAAACCTCTCTTTTGGTGGCCATATAAGTTGGAAACCATAACCCTAATGAATACATATATTTATATATTTTGATATTTCTAATTTGGCCCCTCATCAAATTAGATTTATCTCCGGTATCTACACAATAATTTCATAAAAATTATACCCTTAAGCTAATTTTTCAAATAGACCACTTTAATTTTGCTTAATTATTTAGATAGCCCAACACAATTAATTTTACATGTGTGGCCCATATTATTGAATAATTCCAACAATCTTCCACTGGGCCACATATGTAACCTTACAATTGCATGTGTTAACCTTAGTGAGCTCATAAATTGCTATCTTAATCCTTAGGGTATATCCGGACAATCTCGTCCATTAACCATATCAACATAGGATCAAAGCGGCATTCATCACATATAGCGTAACTAAAACATCAATGGTCACATATACCAATATAGCTAAACGACATAGACCAATCATGGATGCGTAGCATAGAAATTACACGTAATGTGATCAATACATGTCTATTTTCAATTGGTCCTCCTTAACTTTAGTGAGATCAATACTTTAACATAATGAAAACAGAATGAACTGAATTTCCATATATCTGATAAGATAAATATCCAAAATACTTCAATACATAAATGTGTCCAAGACCAAATAGCACCAAAATACATAAAATACAAACTTCCACTGTATTGTCATATTTTTAATTAAGATAACACCCATATGAGCAGTATGCTCATGAAAGACCCTGGGTGATCATACTTTTTTTGAGCGGATACGCTAATATGGAGTTTGTCCTAATGTGCTATATGGACACTTTTACCATTCTAAATTCTTTCCTTTACAACTAGAAATTTTATGTCAACATCCTTTGACTTATACAAGTTCTTGTTGTTATTAGAATACAGTACTGCTGATTTATTGTCATACCATAATTTTATGTGGTCTTTCAACACTGTACTGTAGGCGCAGTCTTGTGACAAAATTTTGCAACCATATTTCCTGAATAGATGTCCCACGACATGTTGTAAACCTTGCTGCCATGGTGAAAGAAATTATGAGTGCATGTTTGACACTCATCCAAAATATATCTCCATTGGTCAGCATAACCTGATGTGGATCTCCTGCTGTGTTGGCATCCAACAAAATCGGAGTCAGAATACCTTATGATCTCCAGAATTATTCGATCTCCTACAAAGAGCATATAAGTTCTTGTTCTCTATTAATTACTTAAGTAGTTTGGCTGCTACCCAATGATCCATCCATATCTGCTTAAATATTTGTCTAACATCCTAATATGTATGCAATATCCTGACGCGTACATACTTGAGCATACATTAGACCTCCTACAATTGATTATGAATGGAAAATCTATTGTATTTTCTTAATTTTAAGGCTAACCTTAGGGCACTTGATTGAGACCGAATTTGTCTCCTTTAACGAGAGGTGCCACCTAGTTTGCATTGAATACTTTAATCAATATACAAAACCAGAAAATTATTCCTACTCCTATTGAACTTGTGATACACACAATCTTCAACAATGTTCATCTCAAAATCAAATGAGATAATCACTTGAAGTATCTTTGACGAGAAGCTTGCTTGAGTTCATAAATAGATTTTGTCAATTTGTAAACCATATTCTTTGGGTCTTTCCACACAAAGTTTTCTGGTTGCACCATATAAACTGTTTCATCAATGTTACCATTGAGAAATATCGTTTTGACATCAATTTAATGTAATTCAAGATCAAAATGTGCAACATGTGCTATGATTGTTTTAAAGTAGTTTTTCAAAGATACCGAAGAGAAAAAAACTCTTTAAAATCAATCCCAAAATTTTGAGTAAAGTCACTAGATACAAGACGTACTTTATACCTCTCCGCATGACCCTTCGAATCTTTCTTCGTTCTAAATGTCCATTTGTAACCAATGAACTTCATACTTTTTGGTAATGGGACAAGTTCTTAAACTTTATTGTCTTGCATGGACTTATACTCCTTATTTATTGTATCAATCCACTTTGAGAACTGAAACTTTCTCTGGTGGACCATCTTAATATTACCGGTTCTTGAGGTTGTTGAGTTTGTTCCTTAGGAATAATTACCTTATCTTGAATGGGGTGCCGCTACGTTGTCGTTGTTAAGGTATCTCAACAACGACTTATAGAGGTAATTCAACATTGTCTTATTGAGGCTCCGAATTCACTTCTTGATCATGACAGGTATAGAATCCTGCACATCGTCAAAAGTGATAGTAGGAATCGTAATTGATTCATTCTCAAAGACAATAATCATGACTTTATTTCTTTCCCAAACTCAACATCCTTAAAAAATATTATACTTCTCGTCTCAAAAAAAAATTCTTAGTGCGGGATTGCATAATTATTAACCACTTGATCTGTAGCATAACCAATAAAGTAGTTGCTTATAATTGAACTTTTGTTTGTCTTTCCATTACACATTAATATAGACATTAAAGTCTATAAAGTCAATGAAATCCAAATATCATCAGACACAAGTCGCTCAACTCTATTTCTAGAGATGTGACCTAATCGCTTATGTCATAATGAGGCTAAAAATATTTATTATTTATTTTGCGTTTAGTACCACATGATTCCACTTGCAAGGTTTCATTGTAAGATGCAATAGTTTCAAGTGAATATAGGTTATCATAAACCTTAAGAGAACCGTTACCAATAATATTTGAATTTAAAGATAGACTAAACTTATTGTTTCCAAATGAACAATGATAACCAGATTTGTCCATTAAGGAAACTGAAACTGAATTTCGTCAAAAAGATGGTACAATAAAAATGTCTATCAAATCCAAATAATAATCGGTTCCTAAAAAATATCCTAAAATGTCCTATTGTATCCACTTCTACCGATTTGCCGTCACCCACATAGATTTATCTTTCACCATCAATTGGCTTTCGGTAGTTCAGATAACCTTGTCTAGAAACACTAATGTGGGTAGTAGTACCAGAATCTAACCACGATGTGTTTCTAGGTACTGAAACTAAATTAACCTCAGAATAGACCAAATTGAAAAATGTACTTTTCCTTATGTGTCCTGACTTAACCCTTAGTTTTATATTGTTGTTTCTTTTAAGCTGGACACTTAGCAGCTACTGTATTCATTTTCTTTTTGCCCTTAAAGTTTATCCTATTAAACATGAAAATTAAAATCTTGTTGGCAGATATTTTAACAACATTAACTGTAAAGAGAACAAAGCAACAAAAATAGACATGCTCTAATTAATAACCAAAGAGTAAAATATAGTCAAACAAATTCAAATAATGGTGAACCCCATCTTAAGATACCTAGTACATCATTAATATCAAGTCTTTGGACAATGATATTAACTGCAAGTGGTACTCTTGGTGTAATGATCAAACGTTGGCAATAAGTCATGTCAAATAATAAGCCTATCTTTGGATCGGATTATTATTTACATGTAAACCTTATAATTGTCACACATCACCACAAGTATGTGTGCAATTCGGCAAAGTATTAACCTTCCTTTGGGCCGGCTAGTACCCGCATGAATTTGCACACACAAATATCCAACATCCCTCATGGACTATCTACACAAGAGAGGTCACTTTGGCGACATCTTGTTTCAATGAGTCTATTTAGAACATTAGACAACTATGCTAGTCACAAAAGGTACCAAAAATTTGAATGTTGACAAATTTTACAAAACTGAATCATGTCCAAAACCTTATGTACATGCGTATTTAAATAAAATAATCATTGATCAACAGATTAGATTCCAGTGAATATATGCATCAAAAGATTACATGAAGTAATCCATAAAGATTATACCAAAATTAGTCTGCTACATTATAAGCATCTGAACCTTCTACATGATCGAAAATATAAATATATTGAAAAGTAAAATTTTGTTAAACATAAATTGTTTATATTTAATTCCAAATTATCCTCCAAGTACCTAAGAATTCATGTTGGACATCTGAGAATGCCAAAACATCATGAAACAACTATTTCACCATGAATCCAATACTCCAGATCACATAAATATTAATCCATAGAAATCAAAGACACTTAAGGATTTCTTTAATATGAAATTCTCCATGGTTCCAACCAAATATATAAAACTTTACCGAATACCACATCATAATCAGAACTTTAGAAAAAATTTTTAATAAAAGATTACATTAACAGATTATGCTAAAAATATGCATATCAATAACAGATATAATTATGTTATACAGAGAATTTTTTTTCAACTCTATTTGAAAAATATGGCATAAAAATAGCCAACAAAAGAAATCCATCAAACTATCTATATAACATGCAAGCAACTTATGCCTTTGGGTGGGTGGGTGACACTGAACATAACTGATTTCAAAAGAACTCATCATTAGCACATGTGAGTAGACAGATTGATATATCAATCCCACGAAGAAAAAAAAATTATATGAGCAACTAAGACCAAGTTCCAATAATGATGAGCCTTTTTCGAATCGGCTCAGCAAGGAAGAAGCTGTATTATATAGATTACCACCTATGATTTGCCTAAATCCTAGCCGCATTAACCAAAACACCCATTCCAAAAACTGACGCCATTAATAGAATGTCAGAAGAAGAAAAAAAAAATCTGAAACATCCATATTTCAATACAGAAAGGCCAAAAATAAGTAAAATATTATATTCTAAACCGTTGGATCACGTAAACTTTGATCAAATAATCAGAACCATAAATTAAATTAGATGAAACGATCTAGGGTTCTTGAAAATCAACAAAAAATAATTCTGAAACTTCGATCTCATAAATTAGACAGAGACGCTCTGATACCACTTGTTAGGAATTTATTGTACCTTGTTGATTCATGAGACGAAGAACATAAATTAACTTGCGGAAGCGTACCTGAATCCATTGCTAGGCTTTATGGATCTTGAAGCAGTCGTCCTTTTATGGGGTTCGATCTTCCAACTTACTACGACCCTTAATGACAAAGAAGAATCTGAATCCTTTGTCCCTTTCTTTCTGTTGATGGGGATGCAGAAGAAAAAAGAGAGAAAACCTCTCTTTTGGTGGCCGTATAAGTTGGGGACCATAACCCTAATGAATACATATATTTATATGTTTTGATATTTCTAATTTGGCCCCATCAAATTAGATTTATCTCTGGTATCTACACATTAATTCCATAACAATTATACCCTTAAGCCAATTTTTCAAATTGACCACTTTAATTTGGCTTAATTATTTTAATAGCCCAACACATTTAATTTTACATGTGTGGCCCATATTATTGAATAATTCCAACAAAATATACTAGATTATTCTGGTAGTATCAAATATTTTGATACCATTTCAGATAATATTGAATTTTTACCTCAAACTATTATGATAGTCGGTTATTTGACTAGAATATGAAATTGTATTATTTAAATTATTTGATAAACATTTAGTATTACCTTAAAGTGGATCGTTTATTTGATTGGGATTTGAATTCAGATGATTTGAACTACTTGATAATGTAGAGTAGAATTTTTAAATAATTATAGCAATCGTTTATAATATTGTGAATAGATTTTATTTGACTTAAATCAAATTCATGTGAAGATATACCTATTAGAATTTAAATTATTTTATAATATTGAGAATTTCTTTAAAAATATTATTTGGGATCAGTTAAAGGATTTCGATTAGATAAACGATTGTTTTAAATTAACTATAATTATCTACTAGTAGATTTTTTACTGTAATAAATTGTTTTAAAAAATTATATTTGAAATGAATCTATTCTACTTAAATAATGTCATACGAATAGAATCTCGACTAATCTATTCTACTAAAAATTATATTAGATTTATACACTATGTATTTATGTATGCATATTGTTTAAATTAGTTGTTATTACTATCTTTAGTATTATTTACACTGTATTTATGAACAATTATATATTAAACAATTTTTCTAAATTATACTGTAACCATATACATTTATAGTATTGGGCTTTTAGAAGCTTAAAATATTATATTACTCTTGTGGTATTTAGTTATGGCTTTTACCTAAAAAAAATCTTATTAAATTATGGTATTTTAAATATAGTGTTTTTGACCAAAAAAAGGGGTCTATATTGACAAAAATTAGGTTTTAGCTATAAAAAGATTTCTAGATTTTAAAGTATTTGCCCAAAAAAAATTTGTAATAAAAACGTAGTTTTCAAAGATTATAAATAATTTCTAAAAATAGTTATAAATAAATAATTATGTTAATTCCTTCGATTATACAATCACGATCGTGATTAACCATATTTTCATTTCTTTTGCGCTTCCAAATTTCTGCATATCAACCCTAACCAATTGGGCTATTCTGGACGCAATGGTGTTATCTGTTTCACCAGCTAAGGACCTCAGGCGAGTACATCTCTGATAGTTTTCATATTTGATCATCTCTATGATTCATGTATTTAGTAGTGTTTTACATTAATTTTTTGTTGATTCTCGACACGATGGATACACGATATGGTAGTTATAGATTCTTTACATGTTGTTCGTGACCAATGTTTCACTGTGTTCGTGACCTGTTTGGATCCATGAGTATTAGTTGGACGAAAAAATACATTAGTAGACATATAAATATACCCAGAAATATTTCATTTGTCTGATCGTGTCTGATAGTAGTCGCACAATTCACGTACGGGGTGTCGAATTTACCCTTAGCCGTTTACATATCGAAAGTGTATTTCAACTCACTAATTAGATGCAGTCTTGCTATATTACTGTTTCTGTTTTAGTCGTGTATTACTGTACTTCCTTGTCTTTGTTACCATACTCTCTTGATTTTACTCACATGTTTCATACCATAATTCTCTGTTTAATTTTTCATCATGTATTTCAGTATTATTTACTGTTTTTATAGATTTTGTCAATTATTGGAACTGTTGTTAGAATGTACTCATTCCATTCCTGACTGAAAATCAATATTTTTTCAGGTTAGCTGTGGCTTCTCATAGCATTGGGAGATATGGGTATATTCGGAGGTCAACCCTAGAAAACCAATTAGAAGGTTTAAAACTGTGGCATTAGATTTTGTAAGAATTTTGTAATTGGTTAAATATAAAATCTTGTAAATGTTGTAATTAATTTAGCAATGTGAATGAGCAATAAAGATTATTTTTGAGCATTTGTGTATTTGTGGCTAGACAACATTCTACCACCGACACTGCGACGTAGGCTGGCTTGGACACGCACTCGTATCCCGAAAAGCGGGTACGGATTGTAACATATTTTGTGGTGGCCCATGCAGATCAGTTTTCGCAAATTGTGTGAACTCGTGATAGTACTTAAGTTAGTCGTACTATTGCGAGCCTGCGACTAGGAAATGCTCATTGACAAGTAGGATTGAATTGATTTAGGAAGATGACTAGGAATATGAGTCCCTTATTCAACTTGACTGTGGGGTAGTTAAGGATTGTTATATAGGTCATGCAATTTAGGTAAGGAATTATTAAATTACTTGAAAATTTTCTATAGATACACTATTGCAGGACAATAGGATCTAAGGAGGCTAGACTATTCGCCTAGTAAATTAGAACTTTCGAAGATTCAATTTCCAATCCTGATCCTTTGTACAATTTTATTATCTGTCTTCTTTAATCATCTTGTAAGATCTGTATTGCTTATTTATTTTCCATTAGCCATGAATTATTATATTCTCTAAAAGTCAATATTCTAAATCTGTCCGCTGACTTTTGAGCTTCGCATGATCCAATTATCCATATATTTATTCCGACTCAGTTTGGTTGAAATTCAAGATGTATATAAGTTTTTCTGTAACCTCCGTTAACCGAACTTTTGGATTTTCTCGAATATTTTTAAATTCTATTATCTTTTCTGAATTTTTTCAAATCTTTGAAATCATGAATTTTAGTATGATATAAATATTTTCGATCGTAATATGCTATCGGTATTTTGTTGGGACTTGGTTGTGAGAAAACTATATTATTCGAGTTTTTTATCCCAAATAAATATCTTGTCAAATTCCTTGAGTTTTTATAAGTTATGAAAAATATTATTTAAAAATACTTTTATTTCTATTTATTTTTAAGGGTTTACGATGATTGTAAATTATTCTATTTTCTCCTCATATCGGGTGTAACAACCACTTTTCTAAAATGAGGGTAATTTTGAACTTTTGTAAAATTGATTATTAAATAATAGGATTTAACTCATGATAATGATTTTTGGTGATTTTTAATTATTTTAAAACTATTTAAATTGATGCTTTGTGATTTTGGTGTTTTGCTAGTGTAACCCTAGAATTGTTAAGCCTAGAGACTAACCATGACCATGGGGACCTAACCATGTGATTAGAATGACTAATTACAACTTTTTAGCCTAAGGGTATTTTGGTCATTTTTTGACTTTTGAATTAATTAGGATTTTGATTAAGTGATAATGTGCTAAGTGTTTTGTTAGAGATTAACCTAGAATTGTCCTAACCTAGATATTATCCATGAGCCTAGATATTAAATTAGAAGCTTCCATCATGACAAGGTTAGGAATATCTAGATATTAAGTTGAGTAGGATATTTGTTAAGGTTAGATATTTTAGCTTGGGCCTTTAGCTTGAGGCCTAGAATTAAACTAGCTAGCGGCCTTTAAACTTCATGAAACTTAACCCTAACCCTAGAAACAACCCTAGACTACCATCAAGGGATCCCCACCTCTATATAAATACATATGAACACCCCCTTGCCTCTTTCATTACACCTTGAAACCCTAGTTTAGTGTTCTTCCCCAAATTCACCCCTTTATCCAAATCAACTCCAAATTGAGCCTAATCAATTGCAATACACTCTCCTAGTGTAGAGGAAGCCTCTAGAAGCTAGCTAGCAAGGATTGGGAGCAATTTGACCATTGGAGCTTGGTAGAGATCTAGATCTAGGAGCTTTTATTGAGATTCCAACTCTCAATAGGTAATGGCGTCTAAACCAATTTAAATACTATTTTCTCTCCATAGATGCATTCATTTAGGTCCCTCTATCCATAGGCCAAGTTTGGTTCAAAATCAGATCCATTTGGTACGTGTATCGGAGGAGTATCGGAGAACTATTCATAGTGTTCGATGAAATGCCTCTTAGAACTTTTTGTTCTTGGTTTTCAAAACAAATTACATATTTGGAAAGCTTATTATGTATAGATTTCATTTCTAATTGACTGAGTTGATTTCTGTTCGCTTTTCGTGTCCAAATTGGATACGCACCTCATGCACGATATACTACACGAGGCTCGTGCCATCCCCTGCTGCTGGATACGTCATGTGTACTGCATACGACACGGTTTGACACAAGACTATAGGGGAAGGTGGGGGCCACGTCTGACAGCATGCACGCCAAGTTTGAGGCGATTTCGTCGTGTGGATCGAGAGAAATCTCGATCGCACTATTTTTTAAAACACTGTACGCGCTGTCGAATCCCCCACTGATACGCATTCGTATCGTAGACGCGGGGACTCATGGACTCATGACAGGGTATCGAACATATGCCCCTATGTCCCCTCTATTACTGTGCACGAGCTCGACTCATCTCGAGCTCTGTGTCGAGTCCACGAGGACTCGACACGCATGCCCGAGGAGTTTCTTTTGGCTGATTTTTGATACTGAATTTGATTTGGATGTTGACACTGTGTGTCCTGAATTTTGGACACGATTAGGGCCACGTGGACATGTCAGATATGTCCATACCTCTGTACACACACCTTATTATGTATATGTAGTTGGGTTGCTGAGTTTGGATGGTTTTGCAGCCTCGGTTTATGTTATGTAATTGGGATATGTTGTTAGGTCTGAGTTGAGTAGCAGTAGGAGTAGTGATGAGATGTGTTCAGGATTTCTGAGTGGTTTCAGAGTGTGCACATATGTATTTATATATATGTTACTACATATTATTATCTATGTATATTTGTTAGAGAGTTGGGTGTTGTCCTTGAGAGTGAGTGAGTGAGTGAGTGAGGTTGAAGGAAAGCTTGGGGAAAGCTAGCAGTAGCACCAGTGGTAGCAGCCAGTTGTCGTACAGGTTATGGAAGAATGTGGCATTGCCTTTGTTGCAATACAACACTAGTGGCAGCAATGCAGCAGCATTGCTATGCAAGCAAGCATTAGTTATAGCCTGTAGTAGCAACATTAGGTGGAAGGTATCCCCTCTATATGTGGGTGTATGTAATTATCTTTAATAAGTATAATATTGTGTGGCAGTATAGAAGAGATGGTGTATGTGTGTTGAGTGAAAGCCATGTAGGCATAGGAGTAAGATGTAAGGGCATGTAGCAGTTGAGTATTTAGTGAGTAGATAGCTACATTCAGAGGTGAAGGAAAGGATGAGCAGTGGGGTTGCCAAGGCTTGGGTGAGGTAATGTATGTGCAGATTTTGGCATGTGCCTGGCTAATTACGAGTGTCACTTTATATCAAAGTATTAGTGTCAAGTATCCTAAGGGTCTTGTTCCTATGTGAGTGTGAGGATTTATATATATAGGAAGTAGAGAATAGATAAGGATACATAGATGGGGTAGGCTAAGGTAAAGTATTGGTAGCTAGTGTATAGGAAGGGACTATAGCTAAGATAGAGGGTGGTTATAGTATCATGGTAGTGAATGTTTTATAAGTATACACATAGGGTTGGTTAGAGTTTTGGAATCACTCTACAGCCTAAGTTAGATATGTAATGTGTGGGGTGGATATTGAGGCTAAGTTTGAGGTTCTGCTATGCCTTATACAGTTTAGGTATATATCCATTGGCTAGTCTGTATATATGTTATTGATATAGTATATAGGGTATCCCAAGTTGTGTAGGAAATGGGATTTGGAGTTGGTAGTGCCTAGGTAAGAGTTTGATATGTATGTAATATAATGGGGGTATATTGTTAGACATAAGAGATTAGCTTAGTTAGAGTTGACCTAGACTCTGACCATAGTCTAGTATTAACCCTTAACTGTAGAAGTGACAGATAGAAAGTTGACTAATAGTTGACCATTGACCAAATAAATCCTTGATAGCCTAAGTTTGACCAGTTGACCAAGATAGCCATGTTGTTGACCTAGTTTGACTAGATGTTGACTTGGTTTGACCCAGAGTTGACCAAGAGTTGACTTTGACCTAGATTGACCTAGAAATCATGTAGATTGCATTGTAAACTTCATTTAACTTATTTTAAACACATCATAACCTTTATTGCTCTGACTAGGATATTGTGACTCCGATTCAGACATCTGATATTCATCAGTCATTCAGGATATCAGACGAGTACATTCTCTGATAGTTCTTTCATTTACTTGTCGATTACTGTATTTCAATTCTAGTTAGTTCTATGTGATTCTTGTTACAAATACGTATTGATATTTCTGAATTCATGTATGCGACATACATACTTTACTCATTTAGCCTCTACTATTTGAACTATTCGTACCACCTATTAGCATCTTCATGTGCTGGTTGGACTTATATTCGATTGATGTGTCAGATTATGGATTCACTTGTATTAGATGGGCGGCGAAATACTTAATTAGATATGTGAACATTCCTACTATTCGAACCACCCCTATGTGAATGATATTCGAATGATAGCCATCCCTCACCTGATCAGTGTACGATGTACCGTATTACCCTTAGTCGTTTACATGTCTATCTCAGTATTTTAAAACACACTTGGAGTATTGATTAGAATCATCATTAGAACCATCATGGATCATTATTAGCACTACCTTATTTGAACTACCTTATTAGAACATTGATTGGAATCACATTCGACTCATCTTGAATTAGATTCACATTGGAATTTACACTCGACTTACATTGTACTGTCTGGACTTATATCATGTTACTCTAGTTCAGCTAGCTTATATTACAGTCTTCTTTGCCATGATTCTTCTCTTATTTTGTTATATTACTTCCCTTGTACTTTAGTTGTTTCTCTACATTATCACCTGTATAAAACTTCTATGTTCATCAATATAACTGTCTTTACTGCTTTATAGTCTTTGCCATTTACTTGGGATTTTTAGATGAGATATGCTCGTTCTAATCCTGACTGGATACGTTGACAAAATATTACAGATGCTTGTCCAGAGGACACTTGCCCTACTTACTATGGACCCGGAGATGGCTTAGCTACCTTTGGCCCCGATCCTCAGGAGTAATCATGAGAATAGCTAGTAGACTTGTTTTAGATTCATGTTTAGAACTTGAATTATAATAACTTGAGATATTGAGTTTGTATTTGAGTTTGTTTGAGATATTATTATTTAGTAGTTTATATTTTTTGTTGTTTAGTCTTTAGCTATAAACTTCTGTGTTATCTTATCGTGCTTAGACTGTGAGTGAGATTTCATTATATCTATACTTGTCCTCCATTCGGAGTTAAGATTTGACAAGTACATTATATAATTATGTGAGTTGTTGATTAGATAGTGACCTAGAACATCGTTCTACCGTCGACATTATGGCGTAGGCTGGACGTACATACTTCTCGTGCCCCTACACTGGGTGCGGGTCGTGACATCGGGCTAAGACCATTTTTGGTCCTAGTGCTAGCCTACCAAGTTCGGACTTGGATTGTAGGCTAGGGTTTCGAATTTAGTTAGTGATGGGTAGTGACAGCTAAATTGTAATTAGCTAGCATTTATTAACTAAATAAATCATTAGCTATAATCAGTAACAAATTGTTAGTGGTTAGTCTTAAGTTAGTTGTTAGTGATTTTTTTTTACTAATTTTCATATTTTTATTACAATTACATTTTTTCATTAGGGTTTTCTACCCTCCCCTATAAATATTGGACACTCCGAATATTTTACATCATAACAAATTTTCTAAAACCTAATCCTACACTATCAGCCACCACCCCTATCCTTTCCTAACCAATGTCCCAATCCTGCGCTGCCAGCTCCTTTGCCTCTCCGTTAACCCCGCTGGAGTCCCGACCACCACGCCATCACAGATTGCCACCACCATTTCGGCATCATGCTACCAGCATACCCCGACTCCCCTAAGCCTACCCCGGCCAATGCCACATCAACACCATCACTACCATACACTTCGTCGGCCAACCCCTGGCCGAGACCAACATCATCGCCATCACCATACCACCTCCACTGACCTGGTCCTTGCCGTCGCACCACCAACATCATCATGTAGCCACTACCGCCTCCTGCGGCCGTCTTTCCGTCAATACCACCATACCACATCGCAGCGCCACCACCGGCGACCGCTAGCCACATTCACTACCTTCCATCGACCACTACAACTAATACCATGCCACCCGACCACAACCGTCACATCCACCAAAACACCTCCATAGAGAGAGAGAGAGAAAGAGAGAGGGACCCCTCACTGTACTTCGCTCCCTCCCGCCGTCCAGCCTCGTCGAGACCGGAGCCGCATCCCCTGACGACCACCTCAACAACGCTGCCTTGGGTCGGGTTCAGCCATGTGACCGCCATGGTGAGCTTCCGACCCCGGCGCAACCATCTCGTCAATGACTCTCCGCTCTCATCTCCTCCGTCGCGCTCAGTGGGCACGATCTGGGCTCCAGATCTGTCGTGGCTACGCCGAGGGCTGTCGACCGTGCTAGCGCTGTGCCCTTGTGCACAGCCGACGTCCTCCTCCCCGTCGCCAGTGCCCGACCTCGGCCGCTCCTCTCCACCGCCGAAGCCCCTTGGTGAGCCTCCACTCCTCACTCTCCTCCATTCCTTTTCTCTCCCGAGTATTCAATTAGGTTAGGTGTTGACTTTTATAATTAGTGTTGGGAAACAATAGTTGGGTTGTTAATAACAGTAACTATTGAACTTGGGTTTTTTTTTTGAGTTACTGATTCTCGAGATATTTCATATTTGAATTAAGACTAGATACTAAAATTAGGAATCCAAATACATGAAAGGAAGCTTATGACTACATGCGGTGATGACATAAAATTGAACAAATATTGGAAAGAGAAGGGTTAATTAGTTGTACCCCCTATGGTTTGTACGTATTTTGGTAACTGTAGCACCCAGTTTCCCAAATAAGGATAATTTTAAAATTTCATGTTTATAATTATTTTAATAATGATATTTAATTCATGATATGATTTTTGGTAATTTTAAATTATTTTAAAATTATTTAAATCAATGACTTATGGTTTTGACGTTTTGCTAGTGAAATCCTAGAGACTGTTTGACCTAGAGCCTAACCATATGATTATGATATTTTAATGTCATTTTTGGTCTAAAGATATTTTTGCATTTGACCTCTTTGAATTATTTTGATATTATTTTATTATTTATGATATTGTTTTGGGGTTATTTGAGTTGGGTTCGAATTTCAACTCAATCCGACTTGAAACGGGGACCCGGGGGTAGTTTGACTCTAGTGGGACCCACACACTAGTTAGGCATGGCCCACATGATATTAAATTTAGTCCACATGATAGAAATATTTTAGTTAGAGGTTAGACTAATTATTATGGATAAGGTTAGTGTGATTAGAGACTTTAGAATGACTAATTTAGCCCCAACCAATTAGCCCTTTCCTAATACTCATAGAATAGGTTAGTGGAGGCATTTTGGACCTTACCATAATAGGACAAATAGCCCCATATGGCCAGCCACTTTGGGAGAGGATAGGCTCAAGTTCATTTCATTATTCTCATCCACACTCTCTCTCTTGTTCTTCCCCAAATTCCTAGAGAGCAATCCCTAGCAATTTCTCCACCAAATTCTTCTATTTCACCACCAAATCTTCTTCTTTCCTTCTCCATTCTAGCCAAGGAGGAAGCTACCCAAGTTTGGGAGGATTCGGAGCACGTTCGTGTTCTTTTGGAATCTCTACGTGTCGGTGTCGCTCCGGGAAGGCTTTTCTTCGATTCGATCTACCGGGAGGTATAAATCCCTTCTCCTTTTTATTTCCTCATACATATAGGTCTATTTTGAACCCATAGGAATGACTCCCATGGTTGTATCTCCATTTCGTGTCCATTTCGTGTCCATTTGGAGGTTATAGGAGTGTCCTTTGTGTTGTGGTTGTGTCCATGTGGAAAAATTCCAAATTTGGATACACTATGTGTTGTTGTTATGTATGAATGAATTATTACATGTTTAATCTCATATTTTTGTATTGGAGATGTGTTCTATAGTGTCTCATATATATATATTAGTGTAGAGAGTGAGTTCTTGATATATTATGTTATAAACTTGTGTTCTTTTGTCTCAAACTACCTAAATCCGTCATGATTTTTATCCACGTTTTTAATTTCAGCCCTAACTTAGCTCATAACTTCTAGCTCAAAGCTCGGTTTAATCTCCCGTTTTTTTTAAAAGAAGCGTATTGAAGTTAGCTTTCCAAAAACATGTATTAATAGGCCTAATTCTTTTTGTAACTTTCTGGAGAATTATTTGAGTGTCAGCTGTATGAAAGACAAACGCGTTCTCGGTGTTTTCGCGATTCCGGGAGTTTCCGGAAACGAAAATGCGATCCGTTTGAAGTTTCAGAAAGCTAACACATAGATCTATAACATACTTTAATACTAAATTTTAATTCATGCTGAAATGGTACAGTATTGATTATTAGTAGGAGTTACTATTCGGCATATGCATTTTGTGCACCCTTGTGTGTAATATAATGTTCTATTTGATTTTAACCCATGTTAATGTATATACATTATATAATTAAATAGAGAATGCAAGCATGAGTAAATGTTTAAATAAATGATGTATGAGATGTAAGTATCCTATCTAATGTAAGCATGTATAAGTATGGCTTGTAATGAATATGTAGGTTCCATAGTATGTAATGTATGGTGCATATAGTGGTGCAAGAGAATAAATGAATGATGAATGAATGCAAGCATTAATGTAATGTAATAATAGATGTAATGTATACAATATACAAGTTAATGAGATGTAATGTTCTATGTTAACACAAATCCTATGTTACCTCATGTACCCCCTTACACTATGTTGACACTATCATACTTGACACATTGTTCACTTACACTTTGACACTCTTTGATATGTATACACTATGTATGCCCATTTAACCCTCACTTGCCCCTTTGCCATGTTCACATACACACACATAGCCTCTTAAATAAGTATTTATGAATATAGTTAACTTAGCTATGTATGTATATTATATATATGTTAGCATATTGTGTTGTAATATATAAGTTTATATAACCATTTGAAATGCCATGATTATAGACCTAATGTTGAATACCAATATATGTATGTGTATATATGTGTAGACATATATAGCTTAAAGTAATAGATTACCTAGTGTATATCCAATGTGAATTCTTGCCTATTTGAGTATTGAATAATTGCATGCTATATAGAGTTAGGTGTATGTTGGCTTGTATAGTCTTGTATTGATGTGTGCTTGCTAGGATAGTCTTGGTTAGGCCTAGTAAGACTTGCTGGTTAGGACATGACCTAGTTTGACTAGTGTAGTTAACCAGAGTTGACCAAGGGTTGACTTTGGCCTAGTTTGACCTAGATTCATGTAGAATGCATTGTAGTGCTTTATATTACCCTTCTGGACATGTTGTGACTTGTGCTGTTCTAATTAGGAGCCAGACACCTCTCCTCGGACAGTATCTTTACCTTGGACATTCAGATATCAGGCGAGTACATTCTCTGATCATTTCATATCCTGCTTAGAATTATTTCCTGTATTAAATTACTTTACTTGTACTGTCACGTTGGTCACACGGATTGGTACTATACGGATCCCTTCTTGAGATGTTATCCTTAGGGAGCATCGGGTACTACATATTCTGTACGTTTTACTTACATGACGTATCACTATGCTTCACATGTTCTTTGATCACTTGTGACATATACTCTTATGATCACAGAGTCTCCTAGAATCTCCTATCCTATTTACTGGGTATCCTAGAATCTCCTAGAATCCCCATTTTTGGGACATCTATGTATCACCCTTCGGGGGCTTTGCGTGGAATCATAACATAACTTGGTTGGATCCTTGTGTACTGATTGGGGATACGGGAAAGTAGAAATAGACATGTGAATACTATCCAAGTAGTGTAGCATCAGAATCTCTTCCATAGTGTAGCATCAGAATCTCCTATGCCATTTACATGTCTATATTGTACTCTGACTCACTAGCCACATGTTAGTTCTCTATTTATAGTAGATATTTCTATTACAGCTCTCTCTCTGTTTACATACAGCATTTCTTTCAGTACTTGTATCTTACTTTACTACATGATTATATTTTCTAACCTGCTATGAACTGTTGAGATGTAATGTGCTCGCTCCTGTCCTGACTGGACCTGTTGATAAATTTTACAGATAGCCTGGAGGTTGCCTGCTAGCCTAGAGGAGACAGTAGAGGTTGCATAGATAGCTAGGGTTTTTGCTTATAGTTTATTTTCAGTCATCTTGAGTTGTATTTATGGATTACTGTATTTGGGTTTTGAGATGCATTCTGAGTTTGTATCTTAGACACTTAGACTTCTATCAGTTGTATCTCTTTTCGACTTTATGTTTTATCTATCTTCCTTTATGCTCTACCTTAGATGTGATTGAGTTTATATTCTGCTATGTCACCCCCATTCGGGGAGTATAAACTGTTTAGTCTTATACTATTAGATGCATTGAGACCTAGGACAACGTTCTACCGCCGATACTGCGGCGTAGGCTGGGCGTTGTTACGTTCTCGTGCCCTAACTCTAGGGTACGGATCGTGACACGTTTTTAGTGGTGGCCCATACAGGTCGAGATTCGCATTAGTACGATTTCGTAGTAGCGCAACGACTTAGTTGTACTACTACGAGCCTGCTATAGGATATATAAATTAAGATGTTAGGATGAGAGGATACTCAATCACTGTTAGAATTCCTTGAGAGATTCCTGGGATGACCCTTGAGAATCTCATTTTGAATTCCGATTTAAACTCCTTTTCCTTGTTTTGATTCACCTTTTTCCTTGATTTGAATTTGATTTTGTGGATTCATTGTAGAACTTTGAATCCTGGTATTAGTTGATGATTTTGATAAAATTTTGTAGTTGTTGATTTAATTTTGTATTTAGATTAATATTTTCAAATCCAAGGTACTCAATCACACTTAGGATTCTTTAAGAGATTTCTGGGACGACCCCTGAGAAACTCATTTTGAACTTCAATTGAAATTCCTTTTCCTCTTGTTTGGATTCACCCTCATTCCTTGCTATTGAATTTAAGCTTGATGGGTTCCTCTCGTTTGAACCGATGAGAAGGAACATATCTTCATTATTCTTTCTCGTCATTATTCCCTTGCATTCTTATTTACCTCTTATCTTAAACTCTGTCTCATTACATTAATTATCCATATCTTGTCGTCCCTACCAGATGTACTTCAAAATTCTTGAATCTTCGTATCTTTTGCATGGGGAAGGCTAAGAAAGTGACGTAAATTATGTAGCTCAGAGAAGACGTAACTGGTTATTTTATGACGATCTAAAGGAAATCAAATGTGGAGTGTTCCATATGGAAACTTGAGATAGAAATGTGGTAAAGGTCTCGAATAGAATAAGGAGATGTATACTGCCAATCTGGAAACAATTACATTTAGAAAAATTTTGGGGTTATGAGATAGTTTATAGGTGTATTCAAAACTAATGAGGATATCAGAGGTCAACCTAGTTTTGAGAACTTAGAAAACCTTGGTTATTGATTTTGGGGAAAACTTTTACTCTGAGGCTATGTAGAAGGTTAGTAATGGAAAAAGAGAAGTTAATTGTGTTTAATAAGGATATTAAACAAGATGTTGCGAGAAAATGACTAGGGATAGAGAGAGCACAAAGTTATGGAAGTTTAGAGATTGTTGTGAAATATTTTTAGAAGAATAATATTCAAGGGTGTATATCGAAGAAAATACGGAAGTTGATTTTATGATGAAAGATAAGTTTTGTAAGGCCTAGAGATTTAAATTAAATAATACGAGGAGAACAATTTGAACAAGTTCAAGGAATTCGTAAACGGGATTTAGAGGTTTTGGGTCAAATTTAAGACAAGGTGAAAGAACTTAGAAATTTAAATAAATGGTTAATATTGATTCCTAAATGTGAGGGTTGTGCTTCAAGAGTGATGTTTGGAAATTGGTAATTGCCTACGGTAGTCATGGTAAGGGTTTAAGTAAAGGTTAAATTTTCATATGGAGACTGGTGAGGTAAAGATATGATTGGCAAGTTATGACCAGATGAACTTAAGAGTATCAGAAGCAGATGACTAACTCGATCTTCATTATTTTTGTGCATTAATTACCATCTCTTGAACTCCCACTTTCTAATTGAGATCCTTGACGTTCCTTATCGTGACTTTGATATTCGGAATGTAATACTAGCTGTTATCCTCCAACAAATCTTATATGCAAGACCTAGACGAGCTCACCTTCGTGTAGGTATATCATGTCCCACTAAAATCCGTCTTCTTGTACTCTATTTTCTTGATATAATTTTCTGGTCAACTGGCTAAACTATAACCTCTACCATTATACTAAATTTCTTCTTATTTCAATTAGAAATCCAGCCTTGACTCAATTCTTTCGACCCGACATGTGATGGTGTTCTGCTTGTTTCCTTAGATGCTTAACCTTGTACCTTATCTGATTACTTGACCCGTTGGTTAAGAAACTTGGACTATGTAATTCCTTTCATCATTACCACCCTTATATCTTGTGCTGCTAAATTAGCCTTAGTTTTGCAAGCTTATCTATTTTCGAGCTTGGTCATGACATATTTTATTGGGTGGCCACCCACTAACATATTGTCTAATCAGAACCGGTACATGATGGTCTGATCAACATATTACACTTTGGTTCGCTTTTTCATGTATCAATCTACGAAAATGGAGACATAGTTAAACTTGACCCTAGAGTCTCATTCGCGACAGCCTTGACAATTCTCTTTGAAATCTTTTTATCGCCTATGAACCTCGTATTCGTACTCAGTCGAATTAAATTTAATCATGACTTGAACCTCCATCATTGGATGCTCGTGCTCATACTTTGATTTTATTGATTTCCCTTCTTGTCCAAATCTTGTTTTATTCCGAAATTGATCAACTTAGATCGTGTCAAGACAAAAATCTATTTGTGATTTGTTGTGCCTAAATTTTCAATTTTTGCCATCTTATGTAATAGTAACCTTTTAATAATTTTTTAGTTGCTTGTTAATGACCAATTTTTATATAGGATGGTAGACAGCCCTACAACCTTGATGATTATTGTTCCCTTACCTTCCCAACTAGGACACCCTAGATTGTTTGTGTGTTGATACCATAGTACTCTTTTGACCTAGAATGACCAGTGCACCTAGATGAGACTTCCAACTGCTACGGTATGCCCTGACCTTGTATACTATTCCTTCAAATTGTATGATTTAGATAAAAAAAAATTTAGACCTTGATTGTTGGGAAATAGGGACGTCACTCCATTAGTATCAGTTGTAGATATATATGGGTTAGTCCTTGATGTGGGGATGTGTGTCTATAAACATATCGCTTAGGAGATTTAGGAGAGATTATAGTATCAGCCTTGATAGGATGTACTAGTCTTTTGGTGAGTATAAATGTGTTATGAGAGATAGGGGCCTATATGTCTTAGTAATGCATCGTTCCTATGGTAATAGAATGTATTAATAGATGGTTAATAGGAAGATAATAGTTTGAGCATACCTATAGCCTATGATCAGTTCCTTTTCATCCTTAGTTAAGACCACTTTAAAATAGGTCCAGTCCCTTGGATATAGGTTCCAGTCCATATTTTATTGAAGTTCTATTACCGCCGTACAGCAGAGCAATATTGGAGGTATTCCTAGATTGACATTTTTTAGATGTTCGTTTATTATTCCAATGTTAGGAAGTGTTACCTTAGATATTGGGTAGGTTAGAGGCTCTAGAAGGAGTACTATCGATCTTAAATTTCGATGACGAAATTTTTCTAAGGTGGGTAGAGTTGTAGCACCCAGTTTCCCAAATGATGATAATTTTGAAATTTTGTGTTTATAATTATTTTAATAATGATATTTAATTCATGATATGATTTTTGGTGATTTTAAATTATTTTAAAATTATTTAAATTAATGACTTGTGGTTTTGACGTTTTGCTAGTGAAACCCTAGAGACTGTTTGACCTAGAGCCTAACCATATGATTATTATATTTTAATGTCATTTTTGGCCTAAGGATATTTTTGCATTTGACCTCTTTGAATTATTTTGATATTATTTTATTATTTATGATATTGTTTTGGGGTTATTTGAGTCGGGTTCGAATTTCAACTTAATCCGACTTGAAACGGGGACCCGGGGTAGTTTGACTCTAGTGGGACCCACACACTAGTTAGGCATGGCCCACATGATATTAAATTTAGTCCACATGATAGAAATATTTTAGTTAGAGGTTAGACTAATTATTATGGATAAGGTTAGTGTGATTAGAGACTAGGGGTGGGCATACGGGTCCAGGACCCGCGGTTCCGACCCGGCCCGAACCGTATATTGGTCAAATGGGACGGTTCCTAAAATTTGAAATTTAAACGGGGCAGGCCGGGGCGGGTCGTGTGACACTAACGGGGCGGGGCGGGTCCTATTTTCAAAATAAACGGGGCCCCGAACCGACCCGTTTATAGAAGTATGATTTTTTTTTTTATCAATTTTGATTTTTTTTCATACTATAATTTATAAATAATAGCACACGTTATTGTTTAGTAAACAAATTCTAGAAATTGGAAAAACATAATACTTGTTTTGTTCTTCTAGATAATAAAACATGTGTAAATGTTTACTATTCTATAATTTTTTGGATTTTTTTGGGATCCGTTTGGACCCGTGGGTCGGCTCGGTTTGGACCCGTTTTGAACGGGTCGAATCCGTACCGGTTCCAATATTTTTTGGACCCATCCCGCCCCGCCCCGCCAATTAACAGGTCCGGTCCGGATCCATAAAATTTGGACCCGACCCGACCCGTGCCCACCCCTATTAGAGACTTTAGAATGACTAATTTAGCCCCAACCAATTAGCCCTTTCCTAATACTCATAGAATAGGTTAGTGGGGGCATTTTGGACCTTACCATAATAGGACAAATAGCCCCATATGGTCAGCCACTTTGGGAGAGGATAGGCTCAAGTTCATTTCATTATTCTCATCTACACTCTCTCTCTTGTTCTTCCCCAAATTCCTAGAGAATAATCCCTAACAATTTCTCCACCAAATCCTTCCATTTCACCACCAAATCTTCTTCTTTCCTTCTCCATTCTAGCCAAGGAGGAAGCTACCCAAGTTTGGGAGGATTCGGAGCTCGTTCGTGTCCTTTCGGAATCTCTACGTGTCGGTGTCGCTCCGGGAAGGCTTTTCTTCGATTCGATATACCGGGAGGTATAAATCCCTTCTCCTTTTCATTTCCTCATGCATATAGGTCTATTTTGAATCCATAGGAATTATCCCCATGGTTGTATCTCCATTTGTGTCCATTTCGTGTCCATTTGGAGGTCATAGGAGTGTCCTTTGTGTTGTGGTTGTGTCCATGTGGAAAAATTCCAAATTTGGACACACTATGTGTTGTTGTTATGTATGAATGAATTATTACATGTTTAATCTCATATTTTTGTATTGGAGATGTGTTCTATAGTGTCTCATATATATATATATTAGTGTTGATAGTGAGTTCTTGATATATTATGTTATATACTTGTGTTCTTTTGTCTCAAACTACCTAAATCCGTCATGATTTTTATCCACGTTTTTAATTTCAGCCCTAACTTAGAAATGTTATAACTTCTAGCTCAAAGCTCGGTTTAATTTCCTGTTTTTTTTAAAAGAAGCGTATTGAAGTTAGCTTTCCAAAAACATGTATTAATAGGCCTAATTCTTTCTGTAACTTTCTGAAGAATTATTTGAGTGTCAGCTGTACGATAGACAAACGCGTTCTCAGTGTTTTCGCGATTCCCGGAGTTTTCGGAAACGAAAACGCGATCCGTTTGAAGTTTCGGAAAGCTAACACATAGATCTATAACATAATTTAATATTAAATTTTAATTCATGCTGAGATGGTATAGTATTGATTATTAGTAGGAGTTACTATTCGGCATATGCATTTTGTGCACCCTTGTGTGTAATATAATATTCTATTTAATTTTAACCCATGTTAATGTATATACATTATGTAATTAAATAGAGAATGTAAGCATGAGTAAATGTTTAAATAAATGATGTATGAGGTGTAAGTATCATATCTAATGTAAGCATGTATAAGTATGGCTTGTAATGAATATGTAGGTTCCATAGTATGTAATGTATGGTGCATATAGTGGTGCAAGAGAATAAATGAATGATGAATGAATGCAAGCATGAATGTAATGTAATAATAGATGTAATGTATGCAATATCAAAGTTAATAAGATGTAATGTTCTATGTTAACACAAATCCTATATTACCTCATGTACCCCCCTTATACTATGTTGACACTATCACACTTGACACATTGTTCACTTACACTTTGACACTCTTTGATATGTATACACTATGTATGTCCATTTAACCCTCACTTGTCCCTTTTCTATGTTCACATACACACACATAGCCTCTTAAATAAGTATTTATGAATATAGTTAACTTAGCTATGTATGTATATTATATATATGTTAGCATATTGTGTTGTAATATATAAGTTTATATAACCATTTGAAATGCCATGATTATAGACCTAATGTTGAATACCAATATATGCATGTGTATATATATGTAGACATATATAGCTTAAAGTAATAGATTACCTAGTGTATATCCAATGTAAATTCTTGCCTATTTGAGTATTGAATAATTGCATGCTATATAGAGTTGGGTGTACGTTGGCTTGTATAGCCTTGTATTGATGTGTGCTTGCTAGGATAGTCTTGGTTAGGCCTAGTAAGACTTGCTGGTTAGGACATGACCTAGTTTGACTAGTGCAGTTGACCAGAGTTGACCAAGGGTTGACTTTGGCCTAGTTTGACCTAGATTCATGTAGAATGCATTGTAGTGCTTTATATTACCCTTCTGGACATGTTGTGACTTGTGCTGTTCTAATTAGGAGCCAGACACCTCTCTTCGGACAGTGTCTTTACCTTGGACATTCAGATATCAGGCGAGTACATTCTCTGATCATTTTATATCCTGCTTAGAATTATTTCCTGTATTAAATTGCTTTACTTATACTGTCACGTTGGTCACACGGATTGGTACTATACGGATCCCTTCTTGAGATGTTATCCTTAGGGAGCATCGGGTACTACATGTTCTGTGCGTTTCACTTACATGACGTATCACTATGCTTTACAGGTTCTTTGATCACTTTTGACATATACTCTTATGATCACAGTCTCCTAGAATCTTCTATCCCATTTACTGGGTATCCTAGAATCTCCTAGAATCCCCATTTTTGGGACATCCATGTATCACCCTTCGGGGGCTTTGCGTGGAATCATAACATAACTTGGTTGGATCCTTGTGTACTGATTGGGGGTATGGGGGAGTAGAAATAGACATGTGAATACTATCCAAGTAGTGTAGCATCATAATCTCTTCCATAGTGTAGCATCAGAATCTCCTCTGCCATATACATGTCTATATTGTACTCTGACTTACTAGCCACATGTTAGTTCTCTATTTATAGTAGATATTTCTATTACAGCTCTCTCTCTGTTTACATATAGCATTTCTTTCAGTACTTGTATCTTACTTTACTGCATGATTATATTTTCTAACCTGCTATGAACTGTTGAGATGTAATGTGCTCGCTCCTGTCCTGACTGGACCTGTT
Source organism: Iris pallida (assembly GCA_029216955.1). Taxonomy (NCBI): domain Eukaryota; kingdom Viridiplantae; phylum Streptophyta; class Magnoliopsida; order Asparagales; family Iridaceae; genus Iris; species Iris pallida. The sequence goes on from JANAVB010006999.1 coordinate 65,927, forward strand.
GATAAATTTTACAGATAGCCTGGAGGTTGCCTGCTAGCCTAGAGGAGACAGTAGAGGTTGCATAGATAGCTAGGGTTTTTGCTTATAGTTTATTTTCAGTCATCTTGAGTTGTATTTATGGATTACTGTATTTGGGTTTTGAGATGCATTCTGAGTTTGTATCTTAGACACTTAGATTTCTATCTGTTTTATCTCTTTTCGACTTCATGTTTTATCTATCTTCCTTTATGCTCTACCTTAGATGTGATTGAGTTTACATTCTGCTATGTCACCCCCATTCGGGGAGTATAAACTGTTTAGTCTTATACTATTAGATGCATTAAGACCTAGGACAGCGTTCTACCGCCGACACTGCGGCGTAGGCTGGGCGTTGTTACGTTCTCGTGCCCTAACTCTAGGGTGCGGGTCGTGACAGTAACTGCCCTTGTTGTTTTAAAAATAAAGAACATCCCCTGGTTTATAAAGTTAATTAGTTGTACCCCCTGGTGCATAGAAGAAAATGAGTGGAAAATTAAGCAGCCAGGGGGGTGTTCTTTATTTTTGAAACAACGAGAACAGTTACCAAAATACGTGCAAACCATAGGGAGGTACAACTAATTAACTCGAAAGAGAATGATTGAGAACTGGTAAGACACAAGATTTTTGAATTAGGGGAAAATTTAAGGACCTTGTGGGACTTCTAACCTAAGAAGGATAATATTTGAAAGTATAAGTTGAAGGAAGTGTAAAGTTGATTTTAAAATAATGGAGAATAAATTTTTATATATTAGTGTGGCATTAGATTTGAGTATTACGAGGAGTATAGTTTGAACAATGTTCAAGGATATTTTACAAATCTGATTCTGAGATTTCAGATCTAAATTAAAGACAAGATAGAGGAATTTGAACTTCAAGATGACTAAGTTGATAATGGATTTTAAAATCAAGGAAAGTAAAAAAAAAAATTGATTGAGGAGTTCTAACAAGAGCATGCTTCATGGGTAGTGCCTTGGAATAAAGGTCAAGCCTATAGTATGCATAGAAGGGTTCAATCTTCATGACTAAAGATTATGATTTTTGGTAGTAGTCATATAAGAGTTGATTTTCATGATTAAAGATCATGGTTTTAGTAGTAGTCGAAGCAGAGTAAGATGATTGCCTTGACTTCCTTATGCAAAACCTATCTTCGACTTTTTGATCATAGTAGAAGAGATTGATTTCCCTATCCTTAAATCGTTCATTAATTCCAAGATCTCTAAATTTGAGCCCCTTGATCGTGACCCATCGAGTTTTAGTCATCTTCTTTATCGCGCCGACATTTTGATTACTGACTATACTCAAACGATTTTAAATTCGATCGTGACTTGGATTTTAATCCTTTATTGCTCGTACCCAGACTTTTGCTCGTACCCAGACTTCGATTATATTTCATTGTATCCAAATACTTTTTAATCGAGGATTGATTAACCTTATCTTCGGTCGTATCAGAATTTTAATTATGATTGTGTTTCAATTTCAATACAAATATCACTCGTACCTAAACCTTCGATTTAAATTCTTACCAATGACTAAGTTCCTCTCTAATCGCAATTTGAATTAACCACTATTCTTGATGTCTGGTCATGCCTAGATGACCTGGCATGACTAAACGATTCTGATTCCAACGATCATAATTTTTATGATCGTGACTATATATATTAATTTTATCCAAATTGTGGCTGAAAAATTTGATCTTCGATCATGACTATCTGATTCGACTACGAACTTAGTTGTGTCAGAATTTGGACGTGATTATGTCTGAATAGATTTTTTTGTCGTACCTAAATTTCGATTCTCTAGTCACTCGTGCTAAGGTTTCATTCCAAATCATGCCTAGGTTTAATTATTTCTCGTAGCTCGCTCCTAAACTATGCCAAGTGATTTTTAAATCATTCCAAGCATGTCCAAGCCTTAAATTGGAAATTGATCGTGCCAAACATTTGGTTATTCTAAATGATGCCGAATTACATCATTTTTGTACTAGATCATGCCTAGCAACTTTGCATCTAACCTTATCGAGCATAGATCCTATTGATCATTCTATATTTAGACCTGATTATAACTGAACGATTTTGATTTTCCTAGTCCCGACTTCGCGCTTAAATAACTTGTATTTATTTCCAAATCGTGCCTATAAGATCGTGACTTCGAAATCTTGATTTTGCCTATGTTTTGCCTTCATTCATAACTAAGTTTTTATCTTGATCGTGCCTATACGAAAATAATAATAATTTTCATCAATCCTAGACTACTGATCATTCCAAACTTGAAAGTCTGATTCTATCTTCGGTTTACTGGCCGTGACATAGATCGTGCTCAAAATAATTTGTATTTATTTCTGACCGTGCCTAAGTGACTTGAGTTATTCCTAAATCGTGCTTGAACAATATTGTTTATAGGGTTATTTATAAATACCCCACTATGGTTTGTACGTATTTTGGTAACTGTTTCTGTTGTTTTAAAAACAAAGAACACCCCCCTGGGTGCTTAATTTTCCACTCACTTTCTTCTATGCACCAGGGGGTACAACTAATTAACTCTATAAACTATGGGGTGTTCTTTGTTTTTAAAACAACGGGGACAGTTACCAAAATGTGTACAAACCATAGGAGGGTACAACTAATTAACTCATTGTTTATACTACGATTCTATCGTGCCAAAATTATTAGTCGTGCCTAAGTAATTTTGAATTGATTATCTTGATTGTACCAAACTCGTTGTTCTTTGATCATTCCTAAGGTATTGGCTAAACTCTCTATTATGTTCTGACCCCTGTGCCAACCGTAAATTTTGAGGACAAAATTTCTTTAAGGATGGTAGATTTGTAACCTCTGATAACCGAACTTTTGGATTTTCTCGAATATTTTTAAATTCTATTATCTTTTCTGAATTTTTTTTCAAATCTATGAAATCATGAATTTTAGTATGATATAAATATCTTCAATCGTAATATGCTATCGGTATTTTGTTGGGTCTTAGTTTTGAGAAAACTATATTATTAGATATTTTTATCCCAAATAAATATCTTGTCAAATTCCTTGAGTTTTTATAAGTTATGAAAATATTATTTAAAATACTTTTTTTATTTATTTTTAAGGGTTTACGATGATTGTAAATTATTCTATTTTTCTCTCGTATCGGGCTAAGACCATTTTTGGTCCTAGTGCTAGCCTACCAAGTTCGGACTTGGATTGTGGGGTAGGGCTTCGAATTTAGTTAGTGATGGATAGTGGTCGCTAAATTGTAATTAGCTAGCATTTATTATCTAAATAAATCATTAGCTATAATCAGTAAACAAATTGTTAGTTGTTAGTGATTTTCCACAAATTTTCCTAGTTCTATTACAATTACATTTTTCCATTAGGGTTTTCTACCCTCCCCTATAAGTATTGGACACTCCCAATATTTTATATCATAACAAATTTCCTAAAACCTAATCCTACAATATCAGTTGCCACCCCTATCCTTTCCTGACCAATGTCCCAATCCTGCGTTGCTAGCTCCTTTGCCTCTCCAGCTGATCCCCGCCGGAGTCCTGACCAACACGCCATCGCTGCTTGTCATCGCCACTCCGGCATCATGCTACCAGCATTCCCCGACTCCCCCAAGCCTACCCCGACCAATGCCACATCAACACCATCACCACCATACACTTCGTCAGCCAACCCCTGGCCAAGACCAACATCATCGCCATCACCATATCACCTCTACCGACCCGACCCGACCCGACCCTTGTCGTTGCACCACCAATATCACCATGTGGCCACCAACACCTCCTGCGGCCGTCTTCCCATCAATACCGCCACACCACATCGCAGCGCCACCACCGGCGACCGCTAGCCACCTTCACTACCTCCCATCGACCACCACAGCCAACACCACGCCACCCGACCACAACCATCACATCCACCAAAATACGCAATAGAGAGAGAGAGAGAAAAAGAGAGAAGGACCCCTTACCGTTCTCCACCGCTGCCTGTTGTCCGGCCTCGTCGAGACCGGAGCCGCATCCCCTGTCGACCACCTCGATAGCGCCGCCTTGCGCCGGGTTCAGCCGTGTGACCGCTATGGTGAGCTTCCGACCCCGACGTCGCCATTGTAACTCCACCTTTCAAAAAAAATGTTTTAATTGCTAATTCAAATTCTTTTATATTTTAATGAGGTTAGTTTAATTGTTCTTTTTAGCAATGGGCTTCCATGTAAATAAATTTCTCCTCATTGATTTTAGCCTATCACTTTGTCCCCAACCCAGCCTTTAAACAACTCTTTATAACCCAGCTCATTAGACTTTCAGCCCAAAGCCATTTTTCCTTAATCCTATGGAAAAGATTAATTCCTTCACTGAGAGCGTTTTAAGCAAATGAACCTTCATTCAAATCAAATCCTAACGGCCATGGAGAGTGGCCATGTGCTCTGTCATTCCTTCTCCTCTCTAACAACCTGTCAGAGAGGGAGCGAGAAATTTTCCCGCCAGATGGAAGCCTGAGCCTCACGCTACCTGGCATATTTAAGCCACCCTCCTCAACTGCAACAACCCTCTCCATTTCTTCAACCATTCCTTCTTCCTTCCGAAACTCTGTTCTGGATTAGCCATGGCGAACCACCATGCCTCGACGAACCCTTTCCCTTGATTGACGACGACACGAAGAGTGGGACGCAAGCAGCAGGAAGCAAGGAGGGGATCGACTATTTTCCAATCGAGTGAGTTAGTTTTATCAATCTAATTGATCCTTGGTTCAATCTTCCTTGATCTAATTCCTCATCAATATGAATTGTAGTTGGATTTGAGATATTTTTCCTCAAGCTCTTGATCTGTTCAGGAAATTGCTTCTGAGATCAATCGAAGAGGTATAGGTTTGATTTGATCCAATATTACTGTCGTGTTCTTCTTTTGACTTGGGTTCTCATTTGTTTTGGGTGATAGATCGAGATCTAGAATTGAAGGGGGTCTCACTTTGTTGATCATCCTAGCTCGTGATTTAGAATACTGGTAAGTCCTCCAGATGTTGGATTTAAATCTATACTCGATTCATGATTGAGCAATTCATGGTGATGTTATTTTTCTTAAGTTTCTATAGAATTTTGATTGAGAAGAAGGACTAAGACAGGACAGTGGAGAGAACAGAGGTTGCAACAGGACAAGCTCATTAAGGTAAAATTCCATTCTGATGACATACTGGTTCGGGTGCATGTGTATAACAGAGATTTGTGTGATGGATAATATGATAGATTCAAGAGTTTTGGTTATGTGTTGATAGTTAAGAGAAGTCCTGTCGAATGAGATTGTCCTGCACTCAATTTAAAACTGATGAATACCATTGATTGATTCATATAACAGTGTATGGTGAGGACATGCAGACATATTCATGATTCCATATTTTGAGAATCGATCATGGGAATTTTAATTATACATTTGTCTAGAAGATGGGATAAATCTGAGATTAGGCTATATTCTTCATGACTGAACAGGAGATGATATATGTTCTGTCAGTAGGAATGATTTAGTAGTTTCTATTCACTGTGTAAGTTGGTTGTCTATATTTATGTATTGAGGGGAATTGATATTGAAGGATAAATTTCAGTAGAGTTTGGATTCAACTATTCGAAATATTAACTCCTCACTGATAGCATAAGGTTTTGATGAAGGCATTGAACTGAGATGACTAGTTCAAGCCCTACCTGGGGACTGAATGTTTAATAGTCTTGCCTAGGACTGAGGTTTTCAGTATCATGTGTTAAACTAATTTCCAAGTTCCTAAATTCTTAATGCATAGTTGTTTGATGGAAGTTTTAAGCCTTCTTTTTGAATAGAGACTGATTTACAGCAGTGGCTTAGCTAAGTTTGGTCTATATTAGTTTTTGCTTAAACTGGGTTGTACCGGTCTTGTTCATGACTGATTCTTTCAGGTACAGGTTGTGTTTTCTTAACTAGTGATATCAGGAAGTCTATGATACCTGGATGGTTTTAATTAGCTAAGTGGGTTGTGGAAATTGGATTCACATATCATTGGATGATCATCAAACCTGGGAATGAACTGTAGGTAGAAATATCTGGTAAAGTTAGAGTCATCATTGAACCTATTTCTTGATAATGAATTAAGGGTAGATTCTTCCTGTCTGATTTAACTTTCAGACCAGTTAAGTAGAGTTTGGGATTCTAGTTTAGAGCAGATCAAGAGCTAAATAGCAGCTTGGGATACAAGTTGATTCTAATAGGGACATTGAGAATAGCTTAATTGAATTGTCAGGATAAACCTATAGGTTAGTTCAGTCAGGACCATGTTAGTGAAAGTTCACAACAGTCCATAACAGTCCTGTTAAGAAGGGTTGAATTATGGTTGTACAGCAGGATAAGAATACAGGCTAGGATATGTCAGTTCTTCTTTAGATTGGGTGATACCAGTCCAATTCAGGACTACCTTTGAAGATTGGTTGACCTGATAACAACATCCTAGACTAAACCTGAGTTGATAAGGTATCAAACCTATGTGAGATTTTAACTTAAACTGCCAGTCACTGATCTGAACTTTCAGACTCCTTGTTGAACTGTCAACAAACTTGACTAGTCACAGTTGTTGGTGTACTCAGGAGTGCCATTATCTGGACTGATTTAGATCAGTCCAGTTCAGTATTGTATTATCATGAGTTGGAAACCCTATTAGCTAGGCACTTATGTATATAGTTTATGTCAGAGTATGGATAACTCCATACTATGATGTGTCTTTTACTTTTCTAAAAATACCTTTGCCTATGAATATCCAGTACTATCCTATGACTATTGCATTGCATATTAATGTTCTAAGTGACTCAAAATTGTGGACTGAACCAAGTGAACTTGGATTCAAGTTCCCTGTCTTAGTACACTTAAAATATTAATAGAGTGCAAGTGCAGGAATAGTGATAGACTGCTTCATGATTTAGGTTATGTCACTTTATACAGGGTAGGTTTAGTGATAGCTAGTTTAAGCCAAGGTTATGCTAGAGTGGGTTTTTCTAGATTAGAAATATCAACTTTACATTGTTGACTTATCAACTGTAATTATAAACAAGAGGATTCCCAGCTCCACTACTCTTTCTTGATCACCCGGAGCAAGGCAAGTATACTCCTTTGATTTGTTCATTTCTCATGTCTTCCTATTCATTCTGGTATCTCTTGATGACACGATATATCACGATATTATCTCGTTTCATGTTCCATGTTTCATTGTGTCTGGGAGGGGAAATACTATAGATATGTGATCAAATCCTGTTACTACTCATGTGAATAGCTTGGGTCCCGCACCGTGCACGCGGGGCCAAAGCCGTACCATTTTATGTTCATTGCATCTACCCAAGCCGATAACAATCTAGATGTATTTTATTATTGCATATGTCAGGATTCAGGTTGTATTTCAGGATTCATGGTTGTATTTCATGTTCAGGTTGTATTTCATGATTCAGGTTGTATTTCATGCTCAGGATTCATACCATGTTCTCTGTTTTACTTACAGTATTCCTATTCAGTTCATGTCTTGTTCTCATTTCCTGTACTTTACATTTATTCTTGTTTTCTTGATTTATACCATGATGTACATGTTTATTTCTCTGGATATACTTTGCTCCGCTCCTGAATAGGATATGTTGTAGGTGAGTTGGAGGCCTTGTGCGATACATTCTATGGCGAGGAGGCTATTGATGCAGGAGAGCTAGCTGGTGCAGCTCATGACTTAGAGGCTGCAGAAGCCTAGAGATTTCCTAGTTTCCCTATTATTTCCATGTATTGAGACTAGTAGACTTTCTATCATTCTGGAATGTAATAAATTTTGATATTGTACTTTACTCTGGGATACATTTATAGATGCTGTGTTTCATACTTGTCTTGATATTTGGTTAGTTTCCCTAGAATGGTACAGCTTACTTTGTTATCCTTATGACAAAGGCTGGGCGTGTTCGACTCATATTCGGTTATTCGGGAGCGGGTCGTGACATGTTTTTAGTGGTGGCCCATGCAGGTCCATCCTAATGGTACCTAGGTCTTAGCGTACTATTGGGGGACTTGATTACACTAGGAAAACTTGAACACAGCATAGGAAAATCGAGAAATAAGGGTATATCAGGTATATTGATATCAATAAACACTTATTGTTTTAGGATTAGGACATTTTAACAGTTTTCTGTTTTTCAGACGATTCAGACACACAAATATCAGAACCGTCGATTCATCTGCACTTGACGCTTTCGAGCTTCCACTACCTTCTACCACTCTACTATCCCCATGGGTAGTACGTAGATGACGGAGACGTATGAAGGGTCCCTTGACAACCAGAGGGAGCATGCCATTCTTTCCAAGCCAGACTTGTGGATGCACTTCTCGAGCCAGAAAAGACTTCTGCTTTCCAGACTCCCAGATCTTTGG
>JANAVB010006999.1:74352-146852 GCA_029216955.1 Iris pallida
ACTTCTCCGATACCGAGCACATATCTTAATCGAGGAGCAGATCGAGAACTGGAGTCGCAACTGAAGATCATTCAAGTCCCTGAGAACCCGACTCCTTTGAGATTTAAGTCACCAACCGGGAGATCCAGCTTTGTAGCACTACAACAATGGGAAGCTAAAGCCCACGGAGCCATGAAGACTTTGACGAAGACAACAACTATCCTGGACCCGCAGGCATCGCAACACTTAGTCTGCGCTTCTTCGGTCACACCACCAGTCATCATCGGAGCAGATCTCAACGGCCAGCACGCCAGCAAACATATATTCCTAACAGAGGCTTTGCGCTTCAGCCCAGGGAGACCCAGACTCAGATGACGACTACCTGCAATTTCTGCCATCGCCAGGACATCAACATAAAGAGTGCCACCAGAGACGAAGGCTACGCCTGCACTGCGGATCGCATCGCTGCCCATCAAGTCAAGGATTTCCCTGAGATCGTTGATCGTACTGTCCAAGAACAAACACGAGGAGCATCGGACTACAGAAAAGGACCCGCCTCTCCAGATTTAGCAATCACATGGAGCACTACCGTATGGACAGTCTACGTCAGGACAGTGAAGAAGATGAAGAGATTCTAGTTTCGGAGGGATATTGAAGATAGATTGAAGGCAGAAGATTTCTTTGCATCGTTAGGAAACCATGTATCTTGATTAGCAACCCAGTTTTTCTTAAATTTCTTTTAGCATCTAGACCATTTCTTAGAACTTCTTGTTTTCTATTTTGGAATCTTGGTTGGTATTCGAAACTTAATTCGAGATATGTTTCCTATTCGTTGATTGGTATTCCTCCATCCATTCTTCGTAACCTTGCTCTTTTCGAGATTCTACTCAAGAATTTTGTTTCCTATTCAGGACTAGTTACCATTTGTAAATTTTGTTTTCTTTCCGAAGTTCAGTTTTCTATTGGAGATTGTTGGAATTTAATTTTTATTCAATAATTGTTTCTATTCACCATTCAAGACATCGTTGAAAACTTCGGTTTCGACCTGCTCCCTATGTGATATTCCGTTTCCTACGTGGCTTGTTTTTACTTGGAAATTGTTCCGTTCACAACTTTGCTTCGATCTTGTTCCCATTTGAGATATTGCTTTTCATGGATATTGTTTTATTCACCCATTGATTCTTTTTCCTACCGTAACTGATTCCATTCGAGATTTTAAGATCATGTTTCCTATTCGAGACTTTGTTTTTGTTCGTGATTTTGTCTCTCATTCAAGATTTATCGGACTTGAATTTCATTCCTACTCGCTCTCGTTGAGACCGTGTTCCCTATTCCAAATCTGTCTCCTCGTTGAGATTTTCTATTCGAGAATTTGTTCCTTGTCACGACTTGTTGATACTTGATTTTCTATTTTCCACTGTGTACCTTATTGGAGATTTCGTTTCTATTCAAGTTTTCTGAGATTTCATTGTTATTCGAAATTTATTGAAACTCGTTTCCAGTACGAGATTTTATTTCTTATTTTTGAAACTTGTCTCATATCTGATACCTTTCTTCAGTTCATCCTTCGAGACTCTGTTATCCCTTTGGGATAATGTCCCATATATGGATTTTGTTACCATTCCAGATATTCAGTTGGAATTTCCGTTATAAATTTGAAACTTTGCTCCCTGTCTGAAATTTTAAATCTCCCTGGTTGCCCTTTTGTACTCACCAATGGGATCCCTTGTCGTCTTTTAGTACCTAATAAATCCTTGTATTCTAACAGTCAGGTAACTTCACCATTTTCGTGACTTGGACTATTGAAACTCATTTTGAATTCCTTGAAACTCTTTTGAAATTCCTAAGGATAAAGTCAAGAAGCTATTCGATGACCTACTATGGCATGACAGTTGCGCGCTGCAGCCATTAGCTGGATTATGGAGACTGAGGGTTCACTGCAGCCAGTAGCGCGCTGGCGAGGCAGGAACTCTAAGTTGAAGTAATTTCAGACACCCATAGGTTTTCGAGTATTGTCGAGACTTGTCATATTCTTCATATCTTGAATCTCTTGGGTTGTTTCGTCAATGATTGTCGATAACTGGATAAGGTTGATAGAGTATTCGGAGACATATTGTTATTTGAGTCATGGAGCCGAAAGTCTACTGCAGTCAGATACATACTGGCGGGGTAGGGATTCTAAGCAAAGTAATTTTAGATACCAACATGTTCTTGGATATTCTGGAGACTATATTTCCTTTTTCATATAATATTGGTTTTTGAGAATCACAGATCCTTGCACGTTCATTCTGATTTGATACTGTATCTCCTGAGTATTGCGTACGCCTCCTCAGTCAATCCTTGCTAAATTTTACTTCTAACATTTTATCGTTAGATCATTAATTCCTCCAAATTGGCGTTACCCGTAGGTACCGGCAGTTTCTCAATCTACAATGATGCATCTGGTAAAGGATTGGGTTGTGTTTTTTTTCAACAACATGGGAAAGTAATTGCTTACATCTAGGCAACTACGGACTCATGAGAAGAACTATCCCACACATAATTTGGAACTTGCTGCAATTATCTTTACTTTGAAGCTATGGAAGCATTATCTTTATGGAAAGGGAGTGAAAATATATACGGACTACAAAAGTCTGAAATATGTCTTTACTCAGAAAGAGCTGAACGTTAGACAAAGAATGGCTGAAGCTGATGAAGGATTTCAACATCGACCTGCAATACCATTCAGGTAAGGCAAATGTGGTCGCTGATGCATTCAGTCGATATCCTATGGTGATGTTTTGACCAAGGAGCGGTATCTGCTAGAAGACATCAAGAAGTTTGGACTGAATATTATACTGCCTGGAGATAAAAGGATAGAGCTAGATGATGATTCAGTGTCGATGAAGTTGCAAGTGAGCTCGAGTCTGATGGACAAAGTCAAGGAGACTCAGTTTCAAGATGAGACACTTTACAAACTTAGAGATCAAGTGTTGGCAGGAACATTTGAGGGTTTCTCAATCGCCAGCGATGGAGCTCTATGAGGCTTTGCGTACCATCTGGCAGGTTGAGGAATGAGCTGATGAGAGAAGTGCACCAGTTACATAATTTCGTGCATTCAGGAGCTAATAAGATGTGTTGGAATATACCTACTATATTTGGTGTTATGGAATAAAGAAGGACAATTCCAAGTATGGGGTTAGATGTTTTAATTTGTCAACATGAGGAATTTAGCGGAGACCAGCAAGCTTGTTGCAGCCGCTGGATATTCCGGAGTGGAAGTAGAAGCCTATAACCATGGACTTTGGATAAAAGATTGTCTTGTTCCCAAGGAGGGAAGGACACCAATTGGATTATTGTAGACCGACTGACTAAGTCAACTCACTTTATTTCCTTCAAGGATGGTTTATTCACCGAGAAGTTGGCAGCATTGTACAAGAGGCACACCTACTGAATTTATGGAATACAAACTGACGGACAATCAGAGAAGACAATTCAGACGCTTGAAGACTTGATCTTATGCCTTGGAAATTGGAGGGTCTTGGGAATACCATTTGCACTTGGTAGAATTCTTTTACAACAACAGCTACCAAGCTAGCATTTGAAGCAACTTATGGACGTCGTTGCCGTACACCACTTGCATGGGATGACGTAGGAGAAAGAATACTGCTGGGTCCTGAAATGGTGACTGATGCAGCAGAAAAGGTGAAGGTGATTAGAAACAAATCCAGGATTGCCCAAGACAGACAAAGGTATTGGACAGATAACAGTCGCCGACTACTAAAAAAGAGATAGTGTCTTTGTGAAGATTTCTCCTACCAGAGGAACGATCAGTTTTGGGCAGAGCAGGAAAGTTGAGCCAGGTACATCGGGCCATTTGAAGTTTTGAGACGAGTTGGAGAAATTGCATCTCGAATCTGAGTAATATTTTGGACAATTCAGAGCTGGAGAGTAGATCAAGCCTTACAGTGTCAGAGAAACCATAGCAAACGTAGTCAGAGGTGAGAAGAAGATCAGAAAATTTGAGCCATCGCATAATTCCTATTTCCTTCAATCTTTATCTTTCGTTCTAAACTTGACTGATGCTGCTAAGTTAGCCTAGTTTTGCAAGCTATTTTTTTTTCAAGCTTGATCATGACAGTATTTTATTGGGTGCACCTACTAATATATTGTCTAATCAGGACCGGTGCATGATGGTCTGATCAACCTCGTGTACTATGGTTCGCTTTTATTCTTGTTATACGTGGATAGTGACGTAGTTAAAACTTGTCCCTAAACGTCTCATTCACGACTGCCTTGGTAATTCTTAAATTTTGGACCTGAGTTACAGGTACAGTACCTGTACATGCTTGATTTGAGTGATCCTATCCTACCCTATCCTTTAATTTCGAGGACAAAATTTCCTAAGGAGGGAAGGTTGTGAAACCCGCAATTTTCCAGTAATTATTTTTATTATTTAAATGTGTGTTTGTTAATTATTTAAATTGTTATTATTATCAATTCTTTGAAAAATAAATAAATAATAATTTTGGAATTTTGTTTGTTAGACCCAGACCCGAAACCAAATGGAACATAAAACACTTTTAAAAAATTATATAAATTTTTGAGCTGTATTATGTTAAATTATTTATCATTTAAGCTATTTCTTAAATATTTGGATCAAAATGATTTTCTTTACATAAGCTTTGATTTAAGCCTTAAGCATGTAAACCTTTTTCCCATTTACCTTGGGCCCAAAACCATTAAAGACCCATACCCATAAGCCTTAGCCCATTTATGCATAAAGCCCATTTTTTTTTACTTAACCCAAGTCAATTATTTCTTTAACCCATTTAAAGTTAATGGGTTTCAAAACCCATTAAAGGTTTTCTTACAGCAACTTTTGATTGGAATGAATGAATGAGCTTTTATTTATGGTTTTTGCTGTTGAGTCTTCTCTTTGCAAACCGAAGGCCTCGGGTTCCTTCGACGACCAACTCCCGACCCATGGCCTCCCCGCCGCCGGCTGGCCATCAAGGCTGGGGTGACCCTTCTCTTTCCCCTAATGGTAACCCCTATCTCTAACTCCTATATAAACCCACTCCTCCCTCACCAATCTCCATCATACCATTCTTCCCCAATCTTCCTCTTCTAAACCTAGCCTTATTTCCCCAAAATCCGGCGAACCACCTCCCGTGGCTGACCCCTCCGGTCGAACACACTCCGGCGAACCCCCGCTCCCGTCCCACTCCAGCGCCTCCACGCCCGCGGCCGCCCCTGGCCTGCCGACCGCCGACCGCCCTAGCCGCGGTTCCCGCCGGCGCCCCCGCTCCCCGAGCGCCAGACCCGCCGGCGCCCCCTTTCAGCGCCGCCCTCCGTTGGCTCCCCGGCCGACCGCAGCCCTTTGCGCGGCCGCGTGACACCCTCTGGCCGCCGACGCCCTCCCGGCGAAACCCCGTCGTCGCCCCTCTTCCGCGGGTCCAGTGCTTCGCGACGCACCCTGTCCAGATCCGCGATCCCGTGCTCCCGATCCAGCGTTGTCCGAACGTTGTTTCGGCTCTCCCCAAGTTCTTCCTGCGGCTCCCCGCCAACAAAATTTGGTAATCTCTGTTAATCACAGTAGTTCGTCCCTCCCGTACAGTCTATGATGATAATCGGTCCCCGGTTTCCCTTTGGAAAATCCGGTTAGCTACTTAGTAGATTCGGTTAGCTACGTTAGTTTTTGGTGTGGTTGGTTTGCGAGATTTTTGTGATGTGGTTGCTGAGATTTTTATGTTGTTGTTTGATTGCGGAAATCTCGGGTATTTCGGGAAGGTTCTGGTGGTTGGAAATTATTCGGAGATTATATTTTCGGGATTATTATTTTGGTTGGAAATTATTCGGTGATTATATTTTCGGGATTATTATTTTGGTTGGAAATTAGTCGGTGATTATATTTTCGGGATTATTATTCTGGTTGGAACAATTGCAGGTTTCGTGGCACATTTTCCAGTTTTGGGTTGTCCCGAAATAGAGGAAATGCTGCCCAAATTTTTACGAAACTTTATTTATTTTGATTTCAAATCGGTTTTCGGAAAATGAATTTTAAAACTGATTTTCGGGCGACGACCGTACCGGTCTGTGGGCCCTAGCAAAATGCAAACGCACCGGTCCGACCGGGCGTTGAGGTATTGGCTAGATTTGATGATGGACCGAGTCTGAGACTCCAACTTTTATTTTAAGTTATTTTATTTAATGTTTAAGCTATTTATTATAATTATTTATTTACTGCACTTTTATTTAATAACTAAAACGTTTCCTCTTATTTTATGTAAAAAAGAATTGTACAGGGCATAAGCCCATAACTCTAGGATGATTAGCTATGCCCATGTATTGCATAGTGTAGATTTTACTTTCTTTTCTGGGTTGATGTTGATTTTTGGGTGGTTTTGGATTGGATGTATAATCGTAGTTAGAGCGTAATCATATAATTAATTAAGAATTAAATAAATGGATAAAATATTAAAACTAGTTCATGATTTATCACTAAAAGAAACTATATTTTTATAGATATATTACGAAAACACAAAGTTTTCCAAAGATAATCGGTTCTCATTATTATTTCCAAATAATCAAATTAACTGGTCTAATCAACGCACGTAGTTTGCGACGTAAACGTTAGCTGTAGCTTAATAACAACTTAAAAACCTGACTAGGACTTGTTACTAGAGATTGCAATTAGCACACTTAGCTTGGTTACATAGCGGATCTAAGTCGAGTTCTCAACTGTAGGAACTCGAAGATATACCTGACGTTCCTCCTCGGTACCAACTAATCTCTCCAGTCATTTTCCTGAGGCAAGTATAGTTTGTGTTAGTTTTACAGTTATTTCTATAATCGTTTTGCTGCATGTTTAAACCACATGCAAACACGAAACTCTCTCGGAGAGTACTGATTGTGACTACTGTACTGATTGGGGACTGGGGGAATAGAGTAATGATTATGACCAAAGCCAACTGTAACTACTGACTGTATTAGCTTTCCCCTCTTCACACGGGGACAAGCCATATCGTATCGCTAGGATACTACTGTACATCCCAAGCCGGTCATAATTCATTGCCTGTTCAAATCACACTGTTTTACCGCTGAAAACTATTTTTTTCAAACTGTTTAAAACTGCATGATTCTATTATTTACTTTAACTGTTTTAAATTAGCATGAATTATACTTTGCTCCCTCCTGACTGGAGACCCAACATTTTAGGTATCACTGATGAGGCTTTGTTCCGCGATCCCAAGACGAGGAATTCGAGACTGATGAGCTGTTTGCCTAGAGTTTTATTTTATTCATGATGTATGTAGAAAATGGTTTAAGTTGTATCTTTCATTTCATGTAAAAGTTTAATAAAGTTTTAAATTTCCGAATGTTGAGTTGTGACAAATATAGTGTTGTTGTATGGTTACCTGCTACTGAACAGCTTACTGCCGCCGTCTCAACAACGGTGCAGGCTGGGCATGATCCGATTCGACCCAAGAAATTGGGACCGGGTCGTGACATGTGGTTCCGTACTGCATTTGTGACTTGTCTAAACTCCGATCTAAAGTCATGTCTATCTAACCATGATTTTCTATCTTGTTCTAGTCTACCTGTGTTGAACTATCGATTTTTGATCGTACCTAATAATTGTGTCTTCATGATTTTGATCCTCTAAATTGTAATCGAAACTTCATTCCATTCGTGCCTATTTAACTCTTGATCATTGTTAGATCGTATTATTTTAATTTTTGGTAATTATCGTACATGGTCTCAAAGGCTCAGGACGTCTCAGAGTTGCACATGATCGACAGAAGTACTAGGCGGACAGCAGTAGACGGCCACTGGAGTTCACAATTGGAGATAGAGTATTCCTGAAGGTCTCACAGATCAGAGGCATCATTCGTTTTGGCAGAGGCAGGAAACCTAGCTCCAGTACATCGGGCCTTTCGAGGTGGCATATCGACTAGCGCTTCCAGCCAGCTTGGAGAAAGTGCACGATGTTTTCCATGTGTCTCAGCTCCGACGCTACATTCTAGATCCTAGCCATGTGGTAGACTATTCTGAGCTAGAGGTGGGCCCGAGATTGACCTATGAGGAGCAACCAGTGGAGATCCTAGATCGGAGGGAGAAGCGACTGCGGAACCCGACCATTCCTCTTGTCCGCATCATGTGGAGACACCACTCTCCGGGAGAGTCCACATGGGAGCGCGAGGATGAGATGCAGAGCGCTACCCGAGATTGTTTACCTGATTGTATTCTGTATTCTAAATTTTTAAATTTCAATAAATAATTTGGGGTGTTTCGTAAATCAATTTTGGGCTATATCTGAATTTCGAGGGCAAAATTTTTCAAGGGGGAGAGATTTGTAACTCCACCTTTCAAAAAAAATGTTTTAATTGCTAATTCAAATTCTTTTATTTTTAATGAGGTTAGTTTAATTGTTCTTTTTAGCAATGGGCTTCCATGTAAATAAATTTCTCCTCATTGATTTTAGCCTATCACTTTGTCCCCAACTCAGCCTTTAAACAACTCTTTATAACCCAGCCCATTAGACTTTCAGCCCAAAGTCATTTTTCCTTAATCATATGGAAAAGATTAATTCCTTCACTGAGAGCGTTTTAAGCAAATGAACCTTCATTCAAATCAAATCCTAACGGCCATGGAGAGCGGCCATGTGCTCTGTCATTCCTTCTCCTCTCTAACAACCTGTCAGAGAGGGAGCGAGAAATTTTCCCGCCAGATGGAAGCCTGAGCCTCACGCTACCTGGCATATTTAAGCCACCCTCCTCAACTGCAACAACCCTCTCCATTTCTTCAACCATTCCTTCTTCCTTCCGAAACTCTGTTCTGGATTAGCCATGGCGAACCACCATGCCTCGACGAACCCTTCCCTTGATTGACGGACGACACGAAGAGTGGGACGCAACAGCAGGAAGCAAGGAGGGGATCGACTATTTTCCAATCGAGTGAGTTAGTTTTATCAATCTAATTGATCCTTGGTTCAATCTTCCTTGATCTAATTCCTCATCAATATGAATTGTAGTTGGATTTAGATTTTTCCTCAAGCTCTTGATCTGTTCAGGAAATTGCTTCTGAGATCAATCGAAGAGGTATAGGTTTGATTTGATCCAATATTACTGTCGTGTTCTTCTTTTGACTTGGGTTCTCATTTGTTTTGGGTGATAGATCGAGATCTAGAATTGAAGGGGGTCTCACTTTGTTGATCATCCTAGCTCGTGATTTAGAATACTGGTAAGTCCTCCAGATGTTGGATTTAAATCTATACTCGATTCATGATTGAGCAATTCATGGTGATGTTATTTTTCTTAAGTTTCTATAGAATTTTGATTGAGAAGAAGGACTAAGACAGGACAGTGGAGAGAACAGAGGTTGCAACAGGACAAACTCATTAAGGTAAAATTCCATTCTGATGACATACTGGTTCGGGTGCATGTGTATAACAGAGATTTGTGTGATGGATAATATGAGATTCAAGAGTTTTGGTTATGTGTTGATAGTTAAGAGAAGTCCTGTCGAATGAGATTGTCTGCACTCAATTTAAAACTGATGAATACCATTGATTGATTCATATAACAGTGTATGGTGAGGACATGCAGACATATTCATGATTCCATATTTTGAGAATCGATCATGGGAATTTTAATTATACATTTGTCTAGAAGATGGGATAAATCTAAGATTAGGCTATATTCTTCATGACTGAACAGGAGATGATATGTTCTGTCAGTAGGAATGATTTAGTAGTTTCTATTCATTGTGTAAGTTGGTTGTCTATATTTCTGTATTGAGGGGAATTGATATTGAAGGATGAAATTTCAGTAGAGTTTGGATTCAACTATTCGAAATATTAACTCCTCACTGATAGCATAAGGTTTTGATGAAGGCATTGAACTGAGATGACTAGTTCAAGCCCTACCTGGGGACTGAATGTTTAATATCTTGCCTAGGACTGAGGTTTTCAATATCATGTGTTAAACTAATTTGCCAAGTTCCTAAGTTCTTAATGCATAGTTGTTTGATGGAAGTTTTAAGCCTTCTTTTTGAATAGAGACTGATTTACAGCAGTGGCTTAGCTAAGTTTGGTCTGTATTAGTTTTTGCTTAAACTGGGTTGTACCGGTCTTGTTCATGACTGATTCTTTCAGGTACAGGTTGTGTTTTCTTAACTAGTGATATCAGGAAGTCTATGATACCTGGATGGTTTTAATTAGCTAAGTGGGTTGTGGAAATTGGATTCACATATCATTGGATGATCATCAAACCTGGGAATGAACTGTAGGTAGAAATATCTGGTAAAGTTAGAGTCATCATTGAACCTATTTCTTGATAATGAATTAAGGGTAGATTCTTCCTGTCTGATTTAACTTTCAGACCAGTTAAGTAGAGTTTGGGATTCCAGTTTAGAGCAGATCAAGAGCTAAATAGCAACTTGGGATACAAGTTGATTCTAATAGGGACATTGAGAATGGCTTAATTGAATTGTCAGGATAAACCTATAGGTTAGTTCAGTCAGGACCATGTTAGTGAAAGTTCACAACAGTCCATAACAGTCCTGTTAAGAAGGGTTGAATTATGGTTGTACAGCAGGATAAGAATACAGGCTAGGATATGTCAGTTCTTCTTTAGATTGGGTGATACCAGTCCAATTCAGGACTACCTTTGAAGATTGGTTGACCTGATAACAACATCCTAGACTAAACCTGAGTTGATAAGGTTCAAACCTATGTGAGATTTTAACTTAAACTGCCAGTCACTGATCTGAACTTTCAGACCCCTTGTTGAACTGTCAACAAACTTGATAGTCACAGTTGTTGGTGTACTCAGGAGTGCCATTGTCTGGACTGATTTAGATCAGTCCAGTTCAGTATTATATTATCATGAGTTGGAAACCCTATTAGCTAGGCACTTATGTATATAGTTTATGTTAGAGTATGGATAACTCCATACTATGATGTGTCTTTTACTTTTCTAAAAATACCTTTGCCTATGAATATCCAGTACTATCCTATGACTATTGCATTGCATATTAATGTTCTAAGTGACTCAGAAATTGTGGACTGAACCAAGTTAACTTGGATTCAAGTTCCCTGTCTTAGTACACTTAAAATATTAATAGAGTGCAAGTGCAGGAATAGTGATAGACTGCTTTATGATTTAGGTTATGTCACTTTATACAGGGTAGGTTTAGTTATAGCAGTTTGCTAAAGTGAGTTTTTCTAGATTAGAAATATCAACTTTACATTGTTGACTTATCAACTGTAATTATAAACATGAGGATTCCCAGCTCCACTACTCTTTCTTGATCACCCGGAGCAAGGCAAGTATACTCCTCTGATTTGTTCATTTCTCATGTCTTCCTATTCATTCGGTATCTCTTGATGACAGGATTATCACGATATTATCTCGTTTCATGTTCCATGTTTCATTGTGTCTGGGAGGGGAAATACTATAGATATGTGATCAAACCCTGTTACTACTCATGTGAATAGCTTGGGTCCCGCACCGTGCACGCGGGGCCAAAGCCGTACCATTTCATGTTCATTGCATCTACCCAAGCCGATCACAATCTAGATGTATTTTATTATTGCACATGTCAAGATTCAGGTTGTATTTCAGGATTCATGGTTGTATTTCATGTTCAGGTTTTTTCATGATTCAGGTTGTATTTCATGATTCAGGTTGTATTTCATGCTCAGGATTCATACCACGTTCCCTGTTTTACTTACAGTATTCCTATTCAGTTCATGTCTTGTTCTCATTTCCTGTACTTTACATTTATTCCTGTTTTCTTGATTTATACCATGATATACATGTTTATTTCTCTGGATATACTTTGCTCCGCTCCTGAATAGGATATGTTGCAGGTGAGTTGGAGGCCTTGTGCGATACATTCTATGGCGAGGAGCCTATTGATGCAGGAGAGCTAGCTGGTGCAGCTCATGACTTAGAGGCTGCAGAAGCCTAGAGATTTCCTAGTTTTCCTATTATTTCCATGTATTGAGACTAGTAGACTTTCTATCATTCTGGAATGTAATAATTTCTGATATTGTACTTTACTCTGGGATACATTTATAGATGATGTGTTTCATACTTGTCTTGATATTTGGTTAGTTTTCCAAGAATGGTACAGCTTACTTTGTTATCCTTATGACAAAGGCTGGGCGTGTCCGACTCGTATCCGGTTATTCGGGAGCGGGTCGTGACAGCCATCCCTTCGATGACTCCCCGTGCTCATCTCCCCCGTCGGGATTAGTGGCCGCGATCTGGGCTCCAGATATGCCGTGGCACATCCGACGTCCTCCTCCCTGTCGCCAACGCCCTTATGCACATCCGACGTTCTCCTCCCGTCACCAGTGCCCAACCTCGGCCGCTCCTATCTGCCACCGAAGCCCCTTGATGAGCCTCTACTCCTCACTCTTCCCCATTCCTTTTCTCTCTCCCGAGTAGTCAATTAGGTTAGGTATTGACTTTTATAACTAGTATTAGGAAGCAATAGCTGGGTTGTTAATAACAGTGACTAATGGACTGGGCAGAGCCCATAGTAAAAAAAGAAAAAGAAAGAAAGAAAAGAAGTAATGAGTCTACAACAGCTTCACCCCTTTTTATTGGATAATTAGTGTGACACCCCGCTCCCGGAGGAGTGATCGTCCTCGCTAAGGCGTGATGCCACACAGGCCTAGGTTGCACGGCCAAGTCCAGAAATGGCAGATTAAAACTAGGTCATATAGTCGCATAGAGTGTCCACATTTGTAGCGGAAAGAAAATGAATACAAGTTGAAACAAATTCATGCTCTTTATTGATACTCAAGAAGTATTACAAGTGGTGTTAGGCTGAGATTACAATTCGCTCAAGCTCTCTCTCTCTCGAAACATAAAAGGCGTGTCAAGTGGCTTACAACATGGAATGATACGTGGCGATATTCTAATATATTATGTCATGTATATGGCACTTCAGTTCCTTTGCAACGCTCCAAGGCTCCAGAGTTAGCTTCGCGCCTTAGAACGTTCGAGGGAAGGCTCCGCACCAGACGAGGTTTTCCCGCACCCTGCAAGCAATCTGGGTGGTTATCAGTATATGCATGCACTGGTGGGGAGGCTAGCTCGTCCGCTCGTTATCATTACCAAACACGTTTATTTTACTTTTATGCACCATCTATTAGTTGATTGTCTTTCTATCTTGCCTTAGGATGAGTTTCATGGTATATATTGCAAAACCTATCTGGTGTTACGGGTATCAAGTATCGTATAAGAATAACATACACGACTTACCATACTTACCATCTGATCTTCCCTGCCCAAGGCAAACGAAGTTAGCCAAACTTTACACATTATGAGTTGACGGATTTGCATAAGTATTCAAGAGTGTCAAGGGCGCGTTCCTACCTCAGGTGAACAAAGTATTCAAGTTTGTCAAGTTATGTTATACTCAAAAGCTTTGTTCAGATGTTCATTTAGTTACTCAATTGTTCAGCTTAGTCAGATTACTTGTTTCAATGCAAGGACTTGCACGTGGATTGCCACCAGCGAGCCCACTTAATCTATATACATCGGTCGCTAGCAATACAAGCTATTTGGATTTTACTTATGGTATTCACAGTGATGTTACCTATCAAGCGTGATGGATGGTAAACCCTGATAGGCTACACAATACCCGGCCTTACGTTGCTTGTGTGACCGAGCCCGCACACAAGCCGCCCGTAAGCCATGATTCCGCCTAGGCCGGCACGATGTCTCTGATCGTTCCTCGGAATCCTTCATCCCGTTCCTCATGTACGAGTTGTTCGCGATCATTTCGTATTCTCATTTTTAGTTTAAATTGTCGAGCTGTCATGAGCCATAATGGATTAACTTATCGGGTTGTCTTGAGCCAAATGAATTAACTTGTCGGGCTGTCTAGAGCCATAATAGATTATCAACTAGGTTGGTGGTGGCGTCCGTGCAACGCGGTAGCGAGCCCCGTTGTATGTCCCCAACATACCTGCCGTTAATCATTTTTTCCTTCTTACCCTTCTTTCTTTCATTCATTAATTCCTTTTCCTCTCTTTCTTTTATGTCATTTGTTCATTCACTTATTCGTTCATTCCTACATTCATTTAATATGTAGCTTCCTGTAGGAAAACTGCTTTGGCGACCCAACGGTCCCGAAGTCTTTCTATGTTTCCTTTACTCGGCTCGGAACGACAATTTGTTAGTCTTCCTGTCTCAATGCAGTAGACAATTAATTGTTTAGTGCTTCAAGTTGTGGTACGATCTAAGTGACAAGCATTTCGTTCAAAAGTGAATGCATAGACAATTCTACTAAAAAAGTAAGCTGTGTTTTGGCACGGGCGTGGAGTACGGTGCGAGGTTCAAGTAAATTCTAAAGTTCATTTCTATGTTCTACGCAAGCATACACGCTGGGATTATTCCCTTAGCTAGGTGTATTGATTCATTTTATTAGCATGTAGGGGATTATCGTCTAGCGATTATAGCAATATTGGCTGTATTATTATATGTCTAGGCTAAGCAAAGACAGGTCATCGGAGCCACCCACCTTAGCGATGATTGCATCGGTGGAGCGAGACTCCGAGCGCACCTTTGAAAAATCTAAGTTTGGATTCTTCTGAAGGGCCAAAGTCCATTGACTTTTGTCTTAGTTCGTTCCACGGCAATATTTTGGTTTTGTGGACACTGTTGCGAATAAGGCAAAATGCCGACCTCTTATAACTCAGCATAAAAGCGTAGCCTGCGCACAAAACCAACTAAATCAAAACTCGACCGAATTGGACTTGTGCGTTGTACCGATTCGATTTCCTAGAATCTTTGAACCAACTCAATACTTTCTCTCGGCCAACTTAACTCTTGCATCGATGCGCATCGATACTTTATCGGGTCGTTGCAACTCTTCCAGTTAATGATTCATTTGAGTCGTTGCATTTGCCTTTTGAATCGGCATTTCGCTAGGACGGAGCGGGTTGTTACATTATACACCACTCAGAATAAGTCTCGTCCTCGAGACTTCCTGAGTGCACGTCATCCTTCCGTTCCTTAACTCATGCGTGTGTGTATCTTAGACAATCCCATCGAATGACTTTATCCTTCGGTGGCATCGAACTATCTCGGGTATCTAAGTTTCGTGTCGCATGCATTTGGTAAATTTTATCGAATGAACTTACCACTCATTCGAAAGTGGATGGTACTCATTCAATCGTCGTGTTTTTATGACTTGGTCGCTATTGTACCCCATCACGGGACTAAATTGGTCACATGAGATGCGTTATAATTTGTCAAACATAAGGTTCGTAGGCTGAGGCTAACTCACTCATCCGTTTATCCATACGTATCTCAACATATCTACTTGTAACTGCATTTGAATTCATTATATCACTAAGTCTGGATCGTGCACATATTCAAGGCATCCCCAAATATATATTTCAACCATGCTTAGTGATAGCAAAGTCAGACAAGCTACTCGTGATAGTTTTGAATTGTCGGTCGTTTTACTAACTCGACTAAAATTAAACTCTATTTCGTTTCCTATCGTCTTATCTCGATCCTCGAGATGATGCGATTCGTTTCTCAAGCGTTCTCGTCTTACGAAATCAATACGATACTTCTAGCGGAGTTGACCAAAGTTCAAGTAATTCTTGTTCGATCCAAAACCAAGCATTGAACTATCATCAAGTACGTCTTCCCAGCAATGATTCAAATTTGTTATTCCAACTTTTCTTGCGCATACCCATTTCTATCATTCATTTCGTTTGGGTCTGATATCAATATCGCTAACGCACACTCCCAGTTCCACGTCCTAACTCTAAGTCTTGTTGCCCTAGATCTATCGTCCATCCGAACGATTTTTCTAATTCGGTCACACAGGTTCAATCGCTCGGCATAGAGTTGTCCACCTATCCGTTAGGTCAGCTCACAAGGTTATAGTTACAACTCAAGTTAGCGGTTCATCGTGCAAACATATTCTACGACGCTCGCCTCAATCCTATGGTCAAACTATTATTGGTTCGTACGAGATACTCTACCCAAATTTGTTTTCTCAGATTTCTAAATATCGAGTAGTGTTCATCCTATTCGCATCAAGCCATTCTTTGTAAGGGTTCGAGTCTGTTGCTCAACAAAATCCTAGCATATCAATATTACACATCCAAAACCAGCAATTGGCATCATCTTTCTCTTCAAATATATTTGATATAATTCACCTATCCATCCTATCCAATTTACATAGTCGATCACAAGGCCGTCTAGTATTGCAATATGTCACACCCCAATCTCACACAAGTCTGATTATCCATGGTGGACATGAAATTACTATGCCAATACTTCCGTAGAATAATCTTCCTTATCGGGGCATAACTCTTGCATTGAGTCTAGACTAATTTATTCTCGATACGTAGATTGGGTCTACTCAATCCTCAAGTTTACTTAAGCATCAATCACAAGTCCGAACAATCCTCGAATTCACCTTCGTAACAAACCACAGGTTGAAGCAATCCAAATTGCCATACCCTGATCTTCCGAGCTCTATCATTCCCGATGGACATGAATCACCATGTTAGCGTTCACACGGAATGATGGCCCCGAATCTGATATGACGCATGGGTGAGGCTAGAGTTGCGCTCGTACAAGACAAGATCGTCGACGTTGTGGTTATCACCGAACAATCAAAATACTTTTCTTTCATCCAAACATTCATTTCTATCAAAATCCCAAGCATCGCATCCATCGAAATAATAATATTTTACACGATCATCATTCCTCGAATCAGAGTACCATCGAGTTATCGTATATCGATCT
Organism: Iris pallida; assembly: GCA_029216955.1. Classification (NCBI taxonomy): domain Eukaryota; kingdom Viridiplantae; phylum Streptophyta; class Magnoliopsida; order Asparagales; family Iridaceae; genus Iris; species Iris pallida. Next base: position 91,110 of record JANAVB010006999.1, read on the forward strand.
TTGATACGCCAATACCATCGATGATGTACATAACCTGACGATCTTCCTTTGCAACAAAATTCGAGTCGTGCAACATAATTCCTCAATTCATATCGTTCTATGCTATCTCAAGTTATTTAGCAACATCTATTCCAAATCCTTATTCTCGTATTTTCAAACCAACGTTTCCATGCACGCTATCTTCCAATCGTGCTATCTTCGATCTCATCTATGAGTATTTCACCTCAACTCAAGTTTTGATCCATTCGACTAAAATTCGAAGTCGCATGTACGATCCACTAAGTTTGCTCAACCAAAACATTCATTTGTTTCACCTTTGGTGAATTGTTATTCAATACCTTTTTCAAATTCGCACTACACATTCACGAATTGTCCGAACGATACTTCGTTTGAAACCCTCAAATCACGACCAACTAAATGTTACTCGTTCTAAGGCTTTGAGTGATAACACTGCTTGCGAATATACTCGTTGCTACCCGTAAATCCTTAGTTTTGCTCGAACAGTTTCCAAGACAGTCCATACACCACTCAAGGTTCGAGCCACTCGACTAATCGTAAAAACTTACTCTTATTCTTCCTTAATACTATTGCATACACCACTCGGGGTCAAGTCGTTCTACGAATCCTCGAAATGATCATTCGATTCACAATCGACGCGTTCGAATACAAGTTCGTCCGTTCCTCAAAATTAAAAACCATTCCCCGTGTTCGCCTTAGCGTTGGTCCGATAGCGTCTCTATCAATACAGACTATAAGTCTAACTTTTTCTTGTCCGAGCGATATTTCATTTCGCTCGCACCAGAAGGTCCAAGTGCGCGATACTCGACACAACTTAGCCAAAAGGCTGTGTGCGTAGCCATCTCGTTCAAACTATATTTCGGTCTCATACACTCATTCGATATTATCAGCATAAGGTCATTCAGCCACGCACACCATTTGCTAACTTTAGCACGGCTTCCTTTCAATTCAAGTCTGACAAAGTTCAGTACAAAGGCCTTCGCATATCGAACTTGTTCAACCGAATACTTGTACGAGCTTTTGAAAATATTAGACTTATTGTGTGGAACATCCCAAGGCACAACGAAATAGAGCGTAAACTTCTTTTATCCACGATCGAGCTTTCAAAACTGAGAGAATCGACATAAAGTCCAAGGACGTAAAGCCGTGCTCTGATACCAATCTGTCACGTCCCACTTCCAGAGGAGAGATCGTCCTCGCTAAGGCATGATGCCGCATGAGCCTAGGTTACACTCGTGTAAGGCTAAGTCCAGAAACGGTCGATTAAAACTAGACCATAGAGTCGCACAGAGTGTCCCCATTTGCAGGAGAAAGAAAATAAACACCAGTTGAAACAAATTCATGCTTTTTATTGATATTCAAATTGTATTACAAGCGGCGTTAGGCCGAGATTACAATTCGCTTAAGCTCTCTCTCTCTCTCTCTCTCAAAACATAAAAGGCATGCCAAGTGGCCTACAACATGGAATGATACATGACGATGTTCTGATATATTATATCATGTATATGGTACTTCTGTTCCTTTGTAACGCTCCAAGGCTCCAGAGTTAGCTCCGCGCCTTAGTACGTTCGAGGGAAAGCTCTGCACCAGACGAGGTTATCTTGTACCCTGCAAGCAATCTGGGTGGTTATCTTTACATTACATGCACTGGTGGGGCGGCTAGCTCGCCCGCTCGCTATTATTACCAAACACGTTTATTTTACTTTCGTGCACCATCTATCAGTTGATTGTCTTTCTTCCTTGCCTTAGGATGAGTTTCATTGCTTATATTGCAAAACCTATCTCGTGTTACGGGTATCAAGTGTCGCATAAGAATAATATGCACGACTTACCATACTTACTATCTGATCTTCCCTGTCCAAGGAAAATGAAGTTAGCCAAACTTTATACATTATGAGTTGACGGATTTGCATAAGTATTCAAGAGTATCAAGGGTGTGTTTCTGTCTCAGGTGAACAAAGTATTCAAGTTTGTCAAGTTATGTTATACTTAAAAGCTTTGTTCAGATGTTCATTTAGTTACTCAATTGTTCAACTTAGTCAGATTACTTGTTTCAATACAAGGACTTGCACGTGGATTACCACCTGTAACGCCCCAGTCCCAAACACTTGAGACTAGATACGTATCATACCAGCTGTATACATACGAGTAAATATACGACTCGTATATATACATAAGCTGTAAATGTAGAAAGCCAAGACACTAAATGTCATCCACAAAGATAAATAATATGAAGCAACTTTGAATTTGTCATGTACACAATAGTTGGGCGGAGACAAAGTCCATTACCAACCAAATTTAAATATGAAAAAATATCAAGGAAAGAATTTAGCAAGCGAGAGCAAGTGACGAGTCCAAGAGAAATCATCGCGGAGGAAGGAATGGCCTTAGCTAAAGCACCTGCAAGAAACCACGAATACACACACCTGGAGAGATCACCAGGTCCTCAGAGGGACGTAACAAGACACATAATATCATGCCAATAAACTGAATAAATAAGCTCAACAGAAAAGTATGCATGAGTAAAGGTTCCTACCCATTTAGGTGATATGCACTTTGAGGACAACGTTCTACGCAAGGGCTGTAACGGATTCACGCAAGCAAGTAATAAAGAGTGGCCAGCAAGTAGCGCTCATCCGAGACGCTATCGGCCTGGGCAGAAGGTAGTGCTCATGAGAGTTACCCTCGGCCCAGAATGTGTGTAAAAATAAAATGTAGCCCCTACGCTAATAACTGTCCCCTCCCTCCAATGATACTATACATGTGTCGACTCCACGACACTGTTTAATCCTTAATAACTGCCAAGTCTTCTACACAAATCTATTAGCAGTTATATCCTAACGTACGGCCTGTACGCGCCAATGATCAGTCAGCACGCAAGTCCGCATCTATATGCGACTCACAACTCACACACAATCCGTGGCACATCGTGACAGTTTATGAGATGCACTAAACCTACGGTGGTCCCTTAACTCTAAGCCAAATACATAAGTATAATAATTTGCATCTATATATGTTTTTGAAAGAACAACATAAAGAAAAAGCATACATGATATTGAGCAAAAAATTAAACAGTAAAGGCAAGGTGTCTTGCCTGAGGTTTATGTGCAAAAGAGAATAATCCAGTAGCTCGAACCGGCAAATAAACAAAGCAAGAAAAGCCAAATCCCGCCGATGACTCCGGATGCTGCAACAAATATCACAAACGAGTTTGGAATATAAGATATGCCTAGGAAACGCCTGTCCAAAAGTTAAATTCTGGAACAGGGGCAAAATCGTAATTTCGGGTCAAAACGATGTTCGTCGTTGGACCCGCTTTGCACCGAAATGTGCGCCAGAACCTACGGTCTCTAAAGTCATCAAACTATATGTCTACGGATTTGTTTTGATGTGACGAACCCAACGGTATGTCCAATTTTGGATTCCGGTGGGCTGTGCACAAAATTGCCCATTGAGTGGGATTGTGGGCCCGCCAAAATAGCGTCCCGATCAACGGTCTCAGAATCGGATCAAACTTGGCTCACAGGACCAGAAAAATATTTTGAGTCCAATGGTGTAAGTTTCATCGTGATATGATGAGTGTGCACAAAGTTGTGACTTAATTTACAAAGGATCGATACGGGATATCTCGACGGATACGCACTGATTTCGTCGCACACATGCAACGAAATCGAGTTCGTCAGTTCCCACACGTCGGCAACATCCATACGCGCCTTTCGATGCGTATAGTGTGCGATCACGTTGCCCGGTTTGTCGGGGTGCACGCCGTATCGGGTATTTTCCCACTTTTTGAAAACAGAATTTACAATTTTTTGGAAAACTTTAACAACGTGCAACTTTCTACATACTGAATGAAAAGTGAATCCAAAAGGTGCGTTACAATCTCGGTTATGTTGTCTTTGACTGTCTTCAATTAGTTTTTATGAAAGTTTAATGGACAGCGAGAAAAGTTGCCGACAAGTTGATGTTTAGAATTGGTTTTTAACAGTCCAGAAAATCTAAATTTTTGCTAACTTCGGTTCAATTTTTCGAACAAGTTAGATGGTTTTGTTAAAATCCATCTGAAGGATATCAAAGAGGGTTATGTCTACTTTCCAGAACATTTTACGGATCGGAAATCGGAGTACGAGCAAAAAGTTACGTCGTAGGGAAGTAGGGTACCTCGAGTGGGAAAATTGCTCCGTGGGTGACGAAAGCTGACTTCCGATGCTCCGTTCGTCGCGCACAAAACTCCATCGCTGGTGAAACGAACTCGTAGGTGAAGAGGGTATGATCAGCCACAACTTTCGTTTTGGAAGTGTAGGATTTTGAGGTTTGTGGAAAAAGATGTATTTATACCAACTTCTAACTAAACCTAATACTAATAGGTTTAATCCTAGAAAATTCCCACGGGTTGTGGTTGTGTGAGCTTGCTGCGTATGGCAGCAAGCAAGGAATTAGGTGAGGGGGCCCGCCCACTTTATGTGGGTGGGGTATATATATATTTTTTTCTTTTTTTTTTTTTTTCCTTTTCTTTTCCTTTTCCTTTTCTTTTCTTTTTTTTTCTTTTTCTTTTCTTATTCTTTAAATCTTTTATAGATAAAACTAATATATTCAAAAATCATTTAAATACAAATAACATTTTAAATATCACATATCCACATATTTAATATATTTAAATATATCAACATATATATATATATATATATATATATATATTATATATATTATATATAATATATATATATAAATTCATCTTACAATAAATCAATCTCAATAATAATAATAATAATATAATCTAAATAGAATGAACATATTTTAATCTCCATGAAATAACTTAAATTATAATAAAATAATAATAATCGTCCCAATGGGTGAACTTTATCGCTCACCCATGTGTGGGTCCAGAAAATTATACCATCTTGTAAAACATTATTTTATTAATAAATATAAATTTTGTACCAAAAGTCAATAATATTCAACAAGTCTCAAAATTATTTAAAAATATTTGTACACACCTAAAATATTCCTACATGGCCATCTTGGTCCCACGACATGCCTACATGGGCTTAAATTTGGTTCGGATCATGTTCGGGCTGAATTGGCCAAACCGGGTCATAAAAAAAATAACTAAAACCATAAAATTTATAAATTCATTTTAAGTCTAATAAAATAATAAAAAAAATTTTAAAAAAATAGGAATTTTACATCCTACCCAACTTACAAGAATTTCGTCCTCGAAATTAAAAATAAGTAGGGATTGAAAAGGTCACATGGGTATATCGATGAGGAATCATCAAATCACAACGTTCAACAAAACATGAATTAAAAAATCATGATTTAGATAAATACGAAATAATCATGGATATGGCTAATTAATGCAAGAATAAAAATGATCAAGGGTTTTAAGTAGTTCAAGATAAAACACGAGTTTAAAGAATAGAACAGAATCGAGTAGATTAAGGGGAAAAATAATTTAGAGACTTAAGAGAGATGGTTCCTTGAGAATAGTTGTATATTGGTCGTCCAGGTTGCGGACATGATTAAGAGAACGATTTGAATCATCCTCAAGTATCAAGAATGATTAGAAGGTCGCGATAGTAGGTATGGAATCGACGAGTAGTTCAAAGCGAGGATATAGTCACCTTGGTTGGTCCATGGCTAATTATCTTGGCAATAGATGGTGGGACGACTAAAGACAACTTTGAGTCTATCTATCAAGTACAGTGTCTGGTCTTTCTAAAGTAAGTAAAGCCCACAACAAAAGAGTTCAAAGACGATGCTATTCAATACGAACTACGAGGTTCATAGGCAACAGGAATAATTCAAATGAGAGTTGTCAATGCTGTCGCGGATGAGACTCTTAGGCAAGTTTACTATGTCTTCATCCACGTAGAATAATATGTGATAAGTGAAACAAAGTGCAATAGGTTGATCAGACCATCATGCACCGGTTCTGATTAGACAATATTTAGTGGGTGCACCCAATAAAATATGTCATAATCAAGCTTGATAACGAAATAAGCTTGCAAAACTGATGCTACATTAGCAGCATGAGATAGTCAAATATGAGCAAGGGAGGTACTGATGAAGGAATTTTTAAATAGTCCAAGATCTTTTAAAATCGAGGCTCGTCCGAAGTGTGGACCTATACAGTTGTCCTAGTATTTCTTCATTTATGGCTTGGTAGACCAGATAAGTTTGGGTCCTCTGAATTTATAGACTAAGTGAACTTACCAATGTGGTTCACAAGGATAAAGGTTTGTTAGGTGGTGAGGTATTCTACCCAACTTACAAGAGTTAAACTAATAGTATCATGGGACAATGGGTCAAGCAATCAAGATAAAGTACAAATTTAAGCATTTAAGGAATTTAGTATAACACAATCACATATCGGGTCGAAAGAATTGAGTCGAGGTTGAATCCCTATCCGTGGTCGAAAATATATCGGTATCATGGTAAAGATTATAGTTTGGCCATTTTGATTAGAAGGTCATAACATGAAAATAGTGTACAAGGAGACGTGTTTTAGTGGGACATGATATATCTACATGAAGGTGGACTTGTCTAGGTCTTTCACATAAAATTTGTTGGAAGGAAAAGTCTAGTGTTGTGCTCCAAATATCCAAATCACGGTAAGGGACGCCAAAAGATCTAAAATAGGGAGTGGGAGTTCACGAGGTGATAATTAATACACAAAATAAGAAGATCAAGTTAAAGAATGAAATAAATTAATTAAAGAATCCATAAAAATAATTTAGGAACACAATTTCAGAGAGAAGATAGTCTTCTAGATGAATACAGTTAAGGAACCATTAACTCATTATTCAAATTGCAATGGGTTAGAATGTCGCAATTAAAAGATCTAGAATTGAAGGAAGGTCGAGTAAGTCAAGGTAGAAATACAGTCACATAGCTTGGTAGATGACTAACAACACTGGTGTATATACTACTATCATGGTCATGGGTGATATGACAATTAGTGTGGAATACTTCTAACTCCTTAGGGCTACCTTGGTGGCCTACCATTAAAATTTAACTCAAGTTTCCTCCAAAAGTTTCAAAATTAAAACTTTCAAAAATAAATCAGCAAAATTTTGTATTCACTCCAAGCCGTTCAAATTCATCATAAAATTTTTAAATCACTTCATAAATTTCAAAGCAAAATTTTATCATGTTACTACTAACATTTTCCAAAAATTTTAAATTCCACTATTTAACTCAAGATTTCATAATTTACGAATCCATAAAAATTTCACAATCAATCAAAAATTTAAAACCCAAAAATTTTCAAACAACTATAGAAAAACTCTTAGCATATAAAAAATAATCTAAAAATTGAAGTTCAATATTTTAATGCACTTATCAACCATAATCCGACAACAACAAAAAAACGTTCGGTCTTTTCTTTTTTTTTTCTTTCTTTTTTTTCTTCAATAAACCATACATATTTTCTAAAATCTTCATAAATAAAACTCGTTTCCTTTTTTTTTTTTTTTTACCAATTTATTGATAATCCTAATAAAAACCTTTTTACTCAAAATCTAAATAGATTTGTAAATCATAAATCACATGACACAACTTAAAATTTAAAAATCTTCCTCAAATTTTTTTTTTATATCTTTCGAAATATTTTAAACGAAAATTTAAAAGTCGTTGCTTCCACTTAAAATTTGAAATTTAAGAAACATACTAATCGCAAGTTTTACGAGAATAAGATCTACGGCTACATTTAAAATCTAAGATCATTTTATAAACCAAATTTATAACTGTTCAAAGGTGTATAACTATAATACAATAAATCATAAACATCAAAACTCAAAATCAAATAAATTTTATATTTGTTCAAAGATGTATATTTATCATCCAAAACTTATAAATATCACAACTCAAAAAGCAAATAAATTTTATACTTGTGCAAGGATGTATAACTATAATCCAATAAATCATAAATATCAAATCTTGAAAATCAATCAATTTCTTAAACCAAGTATGAAATTCTATAAATCCTCTGATCTTTACTATTTAGAAATCTCAAGGTTAAAATTTCCGTGGTAATATCCTACTTTACCAATTACTAATCATTAATCAAACTAAAAAGCCTTTTTAACTCAATTAGAGTCTTGAATGTATTCCAATTGCCAATATAACCGTTCTAGCCATGTGTTTGACCTATGAGCATATACTAGTGTAGTCATCTTTCTAGTTGACACTAAGCACGAAAATAAGAATCAACGGTAGAAAGGAATCAAGCAAGATGCAGTTCAAGGAGGTCGATTGAGAGTTCGGAATTTGAAGCCAAGGAAAGAGGTCAAGCTATATGGATGAGATTCCTAGATTCTAATCCTATATTGCAGGCTCACATCGGTACAATTACGTAACCGAAGTGACAAACTCGACCTGCATGGGCCACCACAAAAACATGTAACATCCCAGTCCCAAACACTTGAGACTAGATACGTATCATGCCAGCTGTATACATACGAGTAAATATACGACTCGTATATATACATAAGCCGTAAATGTAGAAAGCCAAGACACTAAATCTCATCCACAAAGATAAACAATAATATGAAGCAACTTTGAATTTGTCATGTACACAATAGTTGGGCGGAGACAAAGTCCACTACCAACCAAATTTAAATATGGAAAAATATATAAGGAAAGAATTTAGCAAGCGAGAGCAAGTGACGAGTCCAAGAGCAATCATCGCGGAAGAAGAAATGGCCTTAGCTAAAGCACCTGCAAGAAACCACGAATACACACACCTGGAGAGATCACCAGGTCCTCAGAGGGACGTAACAAGACACATAATTCATGCCAATAAACTGAATAAATAAGCTCAACAGAAAAGTATGCATGAGTAAAGGTTCCTACCCATTCTAGGTGATATGCACTTTGAGAACAACATTCTACGCAAGGGCTGTAACAGATTCACGCAAGCAAGTAATAAAGAGTGGCCAGCAAGTAGCGCTCATCCGAGACGCTATCGGCCTGGGCAGAAGGTAGTGCTCATGAGAGTCACCCTCGGCCCAGAATGTGTGTAAAAATAAAAATGTAGCCCCTACGCTAATAACTGTCCCCTCCTCCCAATGATACTATACATGTGTCGACTCCAATACACTGTTTAATCCTTAATAACTGCCAAGTCTTCTACACAAATCTATTAGCAGTTATATCCTAACGCACGGCCTGTACGCGCCAATGATCAGTCAGCATGCAAGTTCGCATCTATATTCGACTCACAACTCACACACACTCCGTGGCACATCGTGACAGTTTATGAGATGCACTAAACCTACGGTGGTCCCTTAACTCTAAGCCAAAGGCATAAGTATAATAATTTGCATCTATATATTTTTGAAAGAACAACATAAAGAAAAAGCATACATGATATTGAGCAAAAAATTAAACAGTAAAGGCAAGGTGTCTTGCCTGAGGTTTATGTGCAAAAGAGAATAATCCAGTAGCTCGAACCGGCAAATAAACAAAGCAAGAAAAGCCAAAACCTGCAGATGACTCCGGATGCTGCAACAAACATCACGAACGAGTTTGGAATATAAGATATGCCTAGGAAATGCCTGTCCAAAAGTTAAATTCTGGAACAGAGGCAAAATCGTAATTTCGGGTCAAAACGATATCCGCCGTTGGACCCGCTTTGCACCGAAATGCGCGTCAGAACCTACGGTCTCTAAAGTCATCAAACTACATGTCTACGAATTTGTCTTGATGTGACGAACCCAACGGTATGTCCAATTTTGGATTCCGGTGGGCTGTGCACAAAATTGCCCGTTGAGTGGGATTGTGGGCCCGCCAAAATAGCGTCCCGATCAACGGTCTCAGAATCGGACCAAACTTGGCTCACAGGACCGGAAAAATATTTCGAGTCCAATGGCGCAAGTTTTATCGTGATATGATGAGTGTGCACAAAGTTGTGACTTAATTTGCAAAGGATCGATACGGGATATCTCGACGGATACGCACTGATTTCGTCGCACACATGCAACAAAATCGAGTTCCGTCAGTTCCCACACGTCGGCAACATCCATACGCGCCTTTCGATGCGTATAGTGTGCGACCACGTCACCCGGTTTGTCGGGGCGCACGCCGTATCGGGTGTTTTTCCACTTTTTGAAAACAGAATTTACAATTTTTTGGAAAACTTTAACGTGTAACTTTCTACATACTAAATGAAAAGTGAATCCAAAAGGTGCGTTACAATCTCGGTTATGTTGTCTTTGACTGTCTTCAATTAGTTTTTATGAAAGTTTAATGGACAGCGAGAAAAGTGGCCGACAAGTTGATGTTTAGAATTGGCTTTTAACGGTCCAGAAAATCTGAATTTTTGCTAACTTCGGTTCGATTTTTCGAACAAGTTAGATGGTTTTGTTAAAATCCATCTGAAGGATATCAAAGAGGGTTAAGTCTACTTTCCAGAACATTTTATGGATCGAAAATCGGAGTTACAAGCAAAAAGTTACGTCGTAGGGAAGTAGGGTACCTCGAGTGGAAAAACTGCTCCGTGGGTGACGAAAGACTGACTTCCGATGCTCGTTCGTCGCGCACAAAACTCCATCGCTGGTGAAACGAACTCGTAGGCGAAGAGGGTATGATCTGCCACAACTTTCGTTTTGGAAGTTTATGGTTTTGAGGTTTGTGAAAAAAGATGTATTTATACCAACTTCTAACTAAACCTAATACTAATAGGTTTAATCCTAGAAAATTCCAACGGGTTGTGGTTGTGTGAGTTTGCTGCGTATGGCAGCAAGCAAGGAATTAGGTGAGGGGGCCCGCCCACGTTATGTGGGTGGGGTGTATATATATATATTTTTTTTTTTTTTTTCTTTTTCCTTTTCTTTTTTCCTTTTCCTTTTTCTTTTCTTTTTCTTTTTTTTTTCTTATTATTTCTTATTCTTTAAATCTTTTATAGATAAAACTATATATACTCAAAAATCATTTAAATACAAATAATATTTAAATATCACATATCCACATATTTAATATATTTAATATATCACATATATATATATATATATATATATATATTATATATATATATATATATATATATATATAAAATTCATCTTACAATATCAATCTTAATATTAATATATAATATCTAAATAGAATGAACATATTTTAATCTCCATGAAATAACTTAAATTATAATAAAAATAATAATCGTCGCAATGGGTGAACTTTACCGCTCACCCATGTGTGGGTCCAGAAAATTATACTATCTTGTAAAACATTATTTTATTAATAAAATATAAATTTTGTACCAAAAGTCATAATATTCAACAAGTCTCAAAATTATTTAAAAATATTTGTACACACATGAAATATTCCTACATGGCCATCTTGGTCCCACGACATGCCTACATGGGCTTAAATTTGGTTCGGGCTGAATTGGCCAAACCGGGTCATAAAAAAATAACTAAAACCATAAAATTTATAAATTCATTTTTAAGTCTAATAAAATAATAAAAAATAAAATTTAAAAAATAGGGGTTTTACACCACCAATGAGCCACTTAATCTATACATCGGTCGTTGGCAACAAGCCATTTGGACTTTACTTATGGTATTCGTAGTGATGTTATCTATCAAGCGTGATGGCTGGTATACCCTGAGCCCACTTAATCTATATACATCGGTCGTTGGCAATGCTTTCTCTTGGTCAAATTAACTCTTGCATCAATTCGCATCGATACTTTCTCGGGTCGACGCAACTCTTCGAGTTAATGATTTATTTGAGTCATTGTACTAGCCTTTTGAATCAGCATTCTGCTAGGACGGAGCGGGCCGTTACATTATACACCACTCAGAATAAGTCTCATCCTTGAGACTTCCTGAGTGCACGTCATCCTACCGTTCCTTAACTTATGTCGTGTGTGTATCTTAGACAATTCTATCGAATGACTTTATCCTTCGGTGGCATCGAACTATACTCGGGTATCTTTCTAAGTTTCGTGTCACATGCGTTTGGTCAATTTCATCGAATGACCTAACCACTCATTCGAGAGTTGATGGTACTCATTCAATCGTCGTGCTTCTATGACATGGTCGCTATTGCGCGCTATCACGGGACTAAAATGGTCACATAAGATGTATTATTATTCATCAAACATGAGGGTCGTAGGCTGAGGCTAACTCACTCATTCGTTCATCTATGAGAATCTCAACATATCTACTTGCAGCTGCATTCGAGTTTATCATATCGCTAAGTCTGGATCGTGCACATATTCAAGGCGTCCCCCGAATATATACATTTTAACCATGCTTAGTGATAGCAAAGTCAGACAATCTACTCATGATAGTTTTAAATTGTCAATCGTTTTACTAACTCGACTAAAATCGAACTCCAGTTCGTTTCGTATCATCTTATCTCAATTCTCGAGATGACCCGGTTCGTTTCTCAAGCATTCTCGTCTTACGAAATCAATACGATACTTCTAGCGGAGTCGACCAAAGTTCAAGTAATTCTTGTCCGATCCAAAACCAAGCATTACACTATTATCAAGTACGTCTTTCCAGCAATGATTCAAATTCATTATTCCAACTTTTCTTGCACATCACCAATTTCTATCATTCATTTCGTTTGGTCTGATTCAATATCACTAACGCACACTTCCAGTTCTACGTCCTAACTCTAAGTCTTGTTGCCCCAGATCTATCGTCCATCTGAACGATTTTTTAAATTCGGTCTAACAGGTTCAATCACTCATCATAGAGTTGTCCACCTATCCGCTAGGTCAGCTCACAAGGTTATAGTTACAACTCAAGTTTGCGGTTCATCATGCTAACTCGTTGCACGATGCTCGCCCAAATCCCATGGTCAAACCATTATTCGTTCGTACAAAATACTTTATCCTAATTCATTTTACTCAGATTTCTAAACATCGCACAGTGTTCATCCTATTCGCATCAGGACATTCTTCGCACGGGGTCCGAGTCCGTTGCTCAACAAAATCCTAGCATATCAATATCGTACGTCCAAAACTAGCAATTGGCATAGTCTATCTCTTCAAATATATTTGATATAATTTACCTATCCATTATATCTAATTTACGTAGTCGATCACAGGGTCTTCTAGCATAGTAATATGTCACACCCCAATCTAACGCAAGTCTAATTATCCACGGTGGACATGCAATCACCATGCCAACGCTCTCGCAGGATAATCGTCCTCATCGGTAACTCTTGCATTGAGTTTAGACTAATTCATTTTCGATATGCAGATTTTGTCTACTCAATCCTCAAGTTTACCTAACCGTCAATCACAAGTCCGAACAATCCTCGAATTTACTTTCGCATCAAACCATAGGTCGAAGCAATCCAAATTGCCATGCCCTGATCTTTCGAGTTCGATCATTCCCGCTGGACATGAATCACCATGTTAGCGCTCACGCAGAATGATCTTCCCAAATCCGATATAACGCATGTGCGAGGCTAGAGTTGCGCTCGTGCAAGACAAGATCGTCGACGTTGTGGTTATCATCGAACAATCAAAACACTTGTCTTTCATCCAAACATTCATTTCAATCAAAATTCTAAGCATAGCATCCATCAAAACAATAACATTTTTATACGATCATCATTCCTCGAATCAGAGTACCACCGAGTTATCGTACATCGATCTTTGATATGCCTCAATACCATCGATGATGTACATAACCTAACGATCTTCCTTTGTAAAAAAAATCCGAGTCGTGCAACATAATTCCTTAATTTACATCGTTCTATGCTAACTTAAGTCATTTAGCAACATCTATTCCAAATCTTTAGTCATTCTCGTATCTTCAAACCAACATTTTCATGCACGTAATCTTCTAATCGTGCTATCTTCGATCTCATCTATGAGTATTTCACCTCAACTCAAGTTTCGATCCATTCGACTAAAATTCGAAGTCGCATGTACGATCCACTATGTTTCCTCAACCAAAATATTCATTTGTTTCACCTTTGGCGAATTGTTATTCAATACCATTTTCAAATTCATACTATGCATTCACGAATTGTTTGAGCGACACTTCGTTTAGACCCTCGAATCACGACCATCTTGTGGAGCTTAGCATCGTACCTATTCCGTGTTGACACGTTCGTATCGTGCACGTCGACTCCAACCAAATTGAGGCGAGTACATCCTCTGATAGTTTTCATTACCTTGATAGTCTCTATGATATCAGTTTGTAGTGTTATGCTTGATACTTGACACGAGAGTATACGGGTTGGTATAGCTTGGATCCCATCATGAGATGTTATTCCTGGTTATCCTGGTATACTGGTACATCATTTGTTCTTGATTATTGTTCTTGTACTTGTATGGACACTGATTCCTAAGGAGATTTACTACCCTTTTAGAGAATCTCGTGTCGTAATGTGCCATGGTTGGATCCATTATATTAGTCGGAGGATAGGAAGATATTAGGAGATTATATGATCATACCCCTACTTACTTGTGCATAGCTCACCCTCGCCACACGTAGGGAGTAGCCTGACCTTACTTGTACTTGTACATAGCTTCCATGTATGGTCGACCTGATTTCCAGGTTTACCTGTGCTTGTTCTTGTGCATAACCGGTCATATGGATAGCCTGATCCTAGTCCCAAGCCGATCACAAAATAAACTAATATCTCAAGGCACTGTCTAGTAGTAGTACATGTTCTATTCCAGATTATTTTCTGCTGTTACACTGTACTCCCGATTACTTACAGTACATTATTACCATGACATGCTCACATGATTTCCCTACTGTCAGTTCCACTTATCCATCATGTATTTCATTGCTTCCTGTTATTTATAGTTTTTTCCAATTTAATAGAACTGCTGTTAGTTTTTGTATTTTGCTTCAATCCTGACTGATAACCATATTTTAGGAGTTGTTATGCCCCACATACTTGGACTGCAGGATGATGCTAGCTGAGATAGATTCTCGATGTTCTATTGACCGTGAGTTTACTCCTGAGAGCTCTACGCCATTACTTCCTTATTTAAATTGTGTTTTTATTATCAAAATTGTTTCTGATACATTCTTGTCTTATATGATCATTATAGACTCTAGTTATTTTAGTGTATTGCTATCTTTCATATTTCATATCTTCCTTAGTTGCTTGTGATTTGAGTACGTATAGTTATTATAGATCATTTAGATGTTGAATTTGCTGGGTACTTAACAGCGCTCTACCGTCGATACTGTGACGTAGGCTGGACGTGGCCTACGTACTTGTGCTCGATATCTGGGTACGGGTTGTGACATTTTCCCTCGAATCTTCGGATATTAGAGAAATAGAAATTAAATTTGTATTTGTTTTGTCTTTGATCATTTTCTTCCTAATCAATCGTATGATTTTCAAAATGAATACTTTTACCTCAAGCACAGATTCTTAGACATTTCTATCATGATCAAGTTGTTTGAACTTTTGAAAAGTTCCTTGAAAAATTCTTATAGACAGAGTTTGAAAGAATATTCGATAACCTATAATGGCAAGGCAGTTGCGCACTGTTGTCACTTATTTGAATTATCGAGACTGCGGGTTTACTGCAGCCAGCAGCGCACTGGCCAGGCATGATCCCTTAGTCGAAATAATTTCAAGTAAGCATAGGTTACCGAATATTATTAAAACTAGGCCTTAATTGTTCTATTCGATCCTTGAGTTAATATGTCGATAATGGTTATGTTATAGAGTATTCGATACCATACCATTATTTGAGTCGTAATACCAAGGATTTATTGTGGCCAGATGTACATTAGCGAGGTATGGACTCTCGGTGAAATGACTTCAGATATGCATATGGTTTTTGAATAACATAGAGGCTATACCTTTTACTGGATTATGACTATTGATTTTTTATGATCCGCAAAATCTTGCACTCTCACTCCAAACTGAGTTGATATCCTATTTCTCATAATCGTATTATAAATAAAACTTGTAGTTCTTCCTTTCTTATCTTTTTTTCTTATTTCTATTCATCGAGTCGTCGTTTGGTTCTCCCTCATTTTAAACCTGTTACTAGATTTCAATTCCCTATTCCACTAGATTCATAATCGCACCTAGATTATGATTCCATGATCAGGCCTACAAATTTGATTGTGCTAAAAACGATTTCGATTTGGATTATCCTTACGACTTTAAATCGCAACTAGACTATTTGATTATCTTTCGATTGTGTCAATTCACATATTCTCTAGATTTTTGACTCTGTAATCGTGCCTAAATAATCGACTTGATCGTGCCAAACAGATTTGAATTTTGATCGTTTCTAAACGACTTTGATATTGACTAAAGTATTTTAGCTAAAGTCATAGTCGTGCCTATATTTCAAAACTCATTATTGCTAATGCTTATATTTTTATTCCAACTTTGATCATGATTATTTTCATATTCATACTCGTGCCAATTTTTAATCATCCTAGGAAAACTTGCATGATTAACCTTGATCATGACTACATCTTAGTTGTATCTAAGTGGTTTTAACCATATTTAAACTTGACTAAATTTTGATAGTTGACCAAGCCTATAATTCCAATAGCAATTAATCGTGCCTAACGACTCATATAGCTAATCTTATTTCAATTATATCCTTGACCATTGTTACTAGACCATTTGGACTATACTTTAATCGTGTCACGTGGTATCTTTTCTTAAAGCTCGATTCTATTCGCGATCTCACTCATTTTGACCATTGATCATATCATTTCTTGATTATATTCTTAATCATGACTAATTATGCCCTTCAAAATTTCGAGGAAGAAATTTTCTAAGGTGGGAAGAATCTTCGATAGATGAATTGTCCTTGAGCCTATTGTTAGCTTTTGTGTCGAATTTTTGAGAACATTTTAGAGAATTTTAGGATTCAAACCATAGCCTAAGATTTCAACACCAAGCCATATCTATTTGCTTCTTCTATTTTCAGCCTAACAGATCAACATTCTTATTAGAGACTTTTTCTTTTCTTTTATCTATTTGATCAATATTTTTATCATTATAAAAAAATTTCCTTCCTTTTCACCGATCCACCAAGTCTGTCTATCCTAGTGGTCCTTAAATTCGACGACGAATTTATTTCTAAGGTGGGTAGATTTGTAACCCCACTTCCCGAATTTTTAAAATTTTATTATTTATTCTATTTTCGTATTTTGAAATTAATCCTCTTGAAATGTATAAACATTATTTCGCTATTTTGTCATTTCAAAAACTTGTTAACGATCATGGTTTGGACGTACTAATTTATCTTGGTAAATTTCTTTTGTCACTCTTGGAATGATAAAAGATGTCTAGAATTATTATTTTAGACTTTTAAATAATTTGATTCGAAATTGGATTTTAACTATAGGTATTTATCAACAAAAGGGTCCCCAGGTTATTTTCAAATAGGATTTTTGAATTAATATAAATATACTCGATTATTCTGGTAGTATCAAATATTTTGATACCATTTCAGATAATATTGAATTTTTACCACAAACTATTATGATAGTTGGTTATTTGACTACGATATGAAATTGTATTATTTAAATACTTGATAAACATTTAGTATTACCTTAAAGTGGATCGTTTATTTGATTGGAATTTGAATTCAGATGATTCGAACTACTTGATAATGTAGAATAGAATTTTTAAATAATTATAGCAATCGTTTATAATATTGTGAATAGATTTTATTTGACTTAAATCAAATTCATGTGAAGATATACCTATTAGAATTTAAATTATTTTATAATATTGAGAATTTTTTTAAAAATATTATTTGGAATCAGTTAAAGGATTTCGATTAGATAAACGATTGTTTTAAATTAACTATAATTATCTACTGGTAGATTTTTGACTGCAATAAATTGTGTAAAAAATTATATTTGAAATGAATCTATTCTACTTAAATAATGTCATACGAATAGAATCTCGACTAATCCCCTCATTAAATACAAAATAAGAACATATCACCACCTCCTTCAATCCTAAATCTATTTCCTACGGCCCCATCCCCACCTATTATGGAGTGGAACCAACCCATGTCCTTTCCCTCTACCTATATATAAATATAAAATAGCATATACAACAACTTATAATTTAAGCAACCACTGACATATATACCACCATGCCTTTCCAGCTATAACACCTCCATCACCGCAAGCCAACCCAACCACCGCTAGTCCTTTCGCCACACCACGACCCAGCCACATCCATTAACGACATCGCATAACATCCAGGTCTCGTTTGGTTCGCGGAATGGAAGGAAAATGAAATTAATTCTTGTTATTTTTTTTCCTTCGGAAAATTTTAATTCCTATTGATTTTTTTTTTTCGATGTTTGGCAATGCCAAAGAATTTGGAAAAGAAAGTGAATATTTCAATGTGGGAAAGTGATTCCTTTCTTGGATGGATGGAATCACTTTTCCCTCTAATTTTCCTTCGATTGGGAATCACTTTTCTTTCCTCCTCAATTCCTTGGGCACCCAAACATAGGAAAGTAATCACTTTTCTTTTCCAACCGGAAGATTCTGCGAACCAAACGAGGCCTCAATATTGACATCACAACCAATCGTGTCCGTGTCCGTCCGCATGTCCATAACCATCATCTAGCCACACCATCAGCTATAGTCGTATCCGGACCCGTGTGTCCGTGTCCGTCCCATTTTATTCCATTACACATTACAAACCCAGCTCGTGTCGGACACGACCGATACGAATAACACAACAAATCGACCAGTGATCGGCCGCCTCCTTGGCCGCTATCGAGCCCGTCACCAACGCCACCAGTCGACCTCTTCACGCCGTGGCGCTTCAAGCCAGACCCTCACCCCGCAGTGACCGCACCATTCCATCCGACCAGCACAGCACCTCGGTGAGGTTTCTTCCCCCTCTCTTCTCATCTCTCTTTCCTCTCTATCTGGTATTCATTTCTAAATGCAATTCTCTTTCCCATGAAAAAGCAGCACAGTAGCCATTTATTGTGTTTAGGCATTCCTATCTCTCTTTCGTATTTAATAGCTATGCTTTCAATCAATCCTCTCTCTCTCTCTCTCTCTCTCTCTCTCTCTCTCTGTGACTTGGAACAAATATGTTCTCCCTATTCTTAGAGTTGAGGTATGAGTGAAACAAAAGAATAATAATGTTTTAGTAATTATTATTATTATTATTATTATTATTATTATTATATACACAAAATTTGAAGGGGCATTCGAAGCTTCAAATATTATATTACCCTTGTGGTATTTAGTTATGGCTTTTACATAAAAAATCTTCTTAAATTATGGTATTTTAAATATAGTGTTTTTGTCCCAAAAAAGAGGTCTATATTGACAAAAATTAGGTTTTAGCCATAAAATGATTCTAGATTTCAAAGTATTTGCCCAAAAAAATTTTGTAATAAAAACGTAGTTTTCAAAGATTATAAATAATTTGTAAAAAGAGTTATAAATAAATATTTATGTTAATTCCTTCGATTATACAATCACTACCGTGACTAACCATATTTTCATTTCCTTTGCGCTTCCAAATTTTTGCATATCAACCCTAGCCAATTGGGCTATTCTGGACGCAATGGTATTATATGTTCCACCAGCTAAGGACCCCATGCGAGTATATCTCTGATAGTTTTTATATTTGATCATCTATATTATTCATGTATTTAGTAGTGTTTTACATTGATATTCTGTTGATTCTCAACATGATTGGTACACGATATGGTAGTTATGGATTCTTTACATATTGTTCGTGTTAGTCCCGGGACGCAATTTTCGATGAAAAACTGAAAAAATGAAACGATTATAAAAATAACATTTCTAGCAACACTCCAAAGAAGGTGCTTGACAGAGATTCTTGGAGGATTCTGGATTACGAAAATCTAAGAAGATTTCGTAACATCAGCAAAGGATTATAGTACTTCTAAAAAGAAAGTACAAATCGAGTTGCTAGCACCAGCAGTGAAGTGGATGATAGGCAATAAATGGAAGAACAACCTGCTGGGGTGAATTATTACCGTTGCTCAAAGCTTAATTCAACCCATACGAACAGCTTCCATGAACCAGCAAGTTCGACGAAGAACTTTGGAATACTCTGCTCTTCTGACTCCTCGAAAGGTGCACGGACTCCTGCGCTAAGTGGCGCTGGTGCACTGCTTCTCTCAAACTCTGTAGAATTTGTAAGGAATTGTGTTAAGAAATACTTCTGTTCTTATGTGTCCATATTACGCCTCATGAGCCCATGAGCCCGAGTCCGAGTCGCAAAGTCCCTACGGAGCTTAGCTCCATTGAAAATTAATTCCCAAGGGCAAAAAGCATGAATGCTTCAATGTTGATTGGCCTTTTTTTACTAGAAAAATACCCCCACATAACACACCCATGTGCACCTCCACACCACTTGTGCATCTCTAAACAAGCATAGCTTATATATAGATATACATTTCTTTTGGCCTAGCCGACGTGGAACTAAAATTTTCAATACAAAGGCCAAAATTCCAACAATCCCCCATATATCTCTATTTATGGGTTTGAGTGTTCCCCGCAGTAATTGTCCATCATGCATTAGGAGAGATGTCGCTGACGACTTGAAACTTTCCGCATGGGTCAAACAACATACTATAATACAAGAATGGACTAAGCCTTGAATTCTGTACCATAGCTGAAGTTTTTTCCACTCACATGACGTAGTTATATGTGCTTCTGGCTGCACATTAAAGGCCCTTTGCAGCCTGGTTTCAGTGTATAATTTGGGCGCCTACCACTACTAAAATACCCCACTTTACCGACGGAAGTTTAGCGACGGACGGATTCCGTCGCTAATAGCGACCAGTTTCCGACATCTTAGCGACGGATTAGCGACACAGACAACATAACATAATTTTTTCCAATTTTAAATGTTAAAATATGTCGGGTTTCCGTCGCTAAGTCGACGAACGTTAGCGACGGATTCTTTTTCGTCGCTTATTCGTCGCAAATGTTGGCGGCAAAATCTTTAAAACATTGGCGGGAACTTTAGCGACTAACTGGCGACGGATATATCCGTCGGAAAACACCTTTTAATTGGCGACGGTGTAGCGACTAATTTATTCCGTCGCTATTCCGTCGCTAGGTTCTGTGCCCTAACTTAAATTGAACCGACGGGGGAGAATTTTTCATTCCCCCCAAACTCTCTCTCTCTCTCGCGGCTCTCTCTCTCTCGCGCGCGGCTCTCTCTCTCTCTCTCGCGGCTCTCTCTCTCTCTACCAGGTATCTCTCTCTCTCTCTCTCTCTCTCTCTCTTTCTCTAATTTTGGGTTTTGGGGCCGGGGGGGGGAGTGGGGGGGGGTCGGCTTCGCGGGGGGTGGAGAGGGCGGGGGGGGTGGTGAATGGGGTCAGGGGGTCGGGGGGGTGTGGGGAATGGGGGCAGGGGGTGGGGGGGGTGGGGAATGAGGGTCGGGGGGTCGGGGGGGTGGGAATGGGGGCAGGGGGGTCGGGGGGTGGGGGGTGGAGAGGGCAGGGGGGTCGGGGGGGGTGTTGAATGGGGGCAGGGGGGTCGGGAGGGGGTCGGGAATGGGGGCAGGGGGGTCGGGGGGCGGGGGGTGGGGGGTGGAGAGGGCAGGGGGGTCGGAGGGCGGGGGGTGGGGGTGGAGAGGGCAGGGGGTCGGGGGGGTGGGGAATGGGGGCAGGGGGGTCGGGGGGGGTGGGTAATGGAGAGGGCAGGGCGGTCGGGGGGGGGGGGAGGGGTGTTGAATGGGGGCAGGGGGGTCGGAGGGGTGGGGAATGGGTTGCATTCCCCGATACGGATACGGTTTGGCATGTCCCGATCCTAAGAAATAATACTATTTCATTTAATTTAATTTCATTTAATTTCAAAACTACTAAGAAATAATACTTAAAACACTTAAAATTATGCCTAAATGTATAAATTATATGTTTTTAAATGTAAATAATTTATTAATAATTATTTGTTTTCCAATACCAAAAAAATCCGATACTTCGATCCGATACCGCCGATACTACCGATATCGCCGATACCAATACTAGATTGCTTAGACTTATATTGCAAGGTAACTTGATACAAGTTATGATACAATGTAAATGCAAGTATACATGTTAGCTAGATAGCTTAGACTTATATTGCAATCTCCTATTCACACGAGTATTGATATCGCCGATGCCAATACTCGTAGGAATATATAGTCCGATACCGATTCCGATACTTTGAACCTTGATTAAATACATGTTAGTATAGTATCTTCACATATATGTTAAGAGTATATACATGATTAGCAAGGTAACTAGATACAAGTTATGATACAATGTAAATGCAAGTATACATGTTAGCTAGATAGCTTAGACTTATATTGCAATCTCCTATTCACACGAGTATTGATATCGCCGATGCCAATACTCGTAGGAATATATAGTCCGATACCGATTCCGATACCGATACTTTGAACCTTGATTTAAATACATGTTAGTATAGTGTCTTCACATATATGTTAAGAGTATATACATGATTAGCAAGGTAACTAGATACAAGTTATGATACAATGTAAATGCAAGTATACATGTTAGCTAGATAGCTTAGACTTATATTGCAATCTCCTATTCACACGAGTATTGATATCGCCAATGCCAATACTCGTAGGAATATATAGTCCGATACCGATTCCGATACCGATACTTTGAACCTTGATTTAAATACATGTTAGTATAGTGTCTTCACATATATGTTAAGAGTATATACATGATTAGCAAGGTAACTAGATACAAGTTATGATACAATGTAAATGCAAGTATACATGTTAGCTAGATAGCTTAGACTTATATTGCAATCTCCTATTCACACGAGTATTGATATCGCCGATACCAATACTCGTAGGAATAGTCCGATACCGATATACATTGTAGAGCTCTGTTTTGCTATTCTGGACATGTTGTGACCTGTGCTGTTCTAAATAGGAGCCAGACACACTCCTGAGACGGGGGAGTATGTATAGTGATGTGGATTCTTACTAACTTATCATGTGAACCCATTTATGGGCCCTTCATTGAACCTTCTCATGTGCAACTTTCAGTCCATTCACAGTTCACTATATTGTACTCTACATCACCTAGTTCACTTATATCTAACATCCTAACCCTAATCCAAATTTATGAGTATCGGTATCGGGCTATTCTTATGTTTAGTTTGTCTTACGATACAGATTTTTACATCCAAATTGAGGATGAGTCGTTATTTTGTTGATCGTACATGGATGTACAAACGGCAACACGAGAGTAGAATTGGTGTGAGTGACGATTTTCAGGCAGGCGTGGAAGTATTTCTTAATTATGCAATGAGCAAAGCTCAGTACATGGACGGTAACAAAATTAAGTGTCCATGTGTTAAATGTCACAATAGACGTTACGAAGAAGTGGTGACTGCGAGAGATTATTTGACCCGTAAGGGTTTCGTACGTAATTACGGCCTGTGGTCATCGCAAGGTGAACTATATTCGGAAAGACAGGCTGCGGAAGCTGCTACTTATGCTTTTGATGATAATGCTGCAACGGATGTCATCGAAGACCACGGATGCTCTGTTGATTATGGAGATCTGCAGAACCTTGCACGAGATATGGTGTATGATGCGGCAGGGCCTAATTTTGATCCGGAGGATCCTAATCCCGAGGCGAAGGAGTTCTATGACATGTTTCAGGACGCAGATACTTCTCTATATCCTGGTTGTGAGACTCATTCCGTACTGTCAGTGACGATGCGGTTGTTGAACATAAAGTCTGATTTTAACTTGCCACAAGCTTGCTATAATCGGATCACAGAAGTAATCAAGGAGGTGTTACCGAAGGAATCAAAAGAGCTACCAAAAAACTTCTACAAGTCAAAGATGATGGTCCGACAACTGGGACTGGGATACGAGAAGATAGATTGTTGTCGCAACGGATGCATGTTGTACTACAAAGAGAATTGCGTATCAGAAAGTTGCAGCTTCTGTAATGCGGATCGTTACAAGCCAGTACAGGAAAAAGGAAAGTCGACTAGAAAACGACGTCCTTACAAGTATATGCATTACTTGTCGATCACGAAGCGCTTGCAGAGGATGTATATGTCTCTAAATACAGCAGAACACATGACATGGCACAGCGAAGAACGCATAAAGGACGAAGGAGAATTGTCACATCCTTCGGATGGAGAGGCGTGGAAACATTTTGATTTGTGTCATCCAGATTTTGCTGCAGAGCCTAGAAATGTACACCTGGCGCTATGTTTTTGTCGGACACATTCTTATTTCAGTTTATGTTTTTGTCGTTCGATCATCTACTTATTGTATGATTTTCTTTTTACAGATGGCACTCTTAGTTCGCATTGTCTTGACGGCACTCGCCGCCCTGCTGCTGGTATATATATTTTAGTTCAGTTTTATATTCATTTATACTTCTATATTGTTAATTATATTTATGTGTTCTATTTACAGGTCATGGTCACTACCACTCGTGCTGCTGGCAGTGGCCGTGGACGTGATGGTAGTGGTGCTGGTGGTGGCGGTACTGGCCGTGGTGGGCGTGGTGGTAGCGGCACTGGCCGTGGACGTGATGGTAGCGGTCGTGGTGGTAGCGGCACTGGCCGTGGACGTGATGGTAGCGGTCGTGGTGGTAGCGGTCGTGGTCGCCTTCCACATTCCCCGGATATAGAGTCCTCCGATCCCGACCTGGAGAGCCCGGCCACAGACTCTTCCCGCCGTCGATCTATCTCTGCGCTACCTTCATCTTTATCGAGGCCTGAGACTCCATCCGCTAGCGGATCCGTTCCGCCCCCGGATGCACCAGCGGGTACACCATCAGTTACTGCAGGGTGGGCTCCGGAGTACCCCCGGATTCAGCTTCATCCTGCTACCGGTGAGTACATCCGCGGACCCGCGGATCCTCCGACGCCTCCAGAGAGGCCGATAGGCGAGAACCGACGAGAGCTATGGCCCGCGGGTGATACGTAAGTAAATTTAAGTTAATTTATTAAATTTGTTTCATTTATTCAAGTTAATAATCCAGTCTTTGCTTCTTTGTAGGTTTTTCCCGTATGATGCTGCCCGGATACTCGGGCAAATTATCCGGGAAAACTACCATGGCCCCTACCTCAATTTTTCTGAGGTGCCTCAGAACATGCAGTACGTCTGGCTCGAGGAGATGAAGGTATATATATATCTTTTGGTTAATTATTAATTATTCTTTAATCCACTAATTTTTTAATTACGTGATAGTTTAATTTGTATGTCAGACGACGTTCTGGTGGCCCCCCCATCGCGAGGAGTTGATTCGCAAGGCCTACAAAGCCGTCGCCGGGAAGAAGATACGGGATACGGTGTACGACGTTCGTACGGCGCATTCGAGGAAGAAGTGGCTCCGGGAGGAGTACTACGAGCAGATGTTGGATAAGATGAATACTGCTCAGTACAGGGAGAAATCAGAGAAAGCGAAGGCGAGCAGACAGGCCGCTGGTCTGCATACGGGAGGTTCAAGGCCCCACGCAGCGACGCGTGCAGATTTGGTGAGATATCGCAAATTCATTTCACTATTAAATTCGGTACTATTAATATACGTAGTTAATTAAATTCGACGTATATTTCGTATGCAGGCACAACGGGCGGTAAAGGAGGGGAGAGAGCCGGAGTCGGTCACCGCCTACGATGTATTCCTGCATACACACAAGAGGCGGGCAGACGGGAGCTTCGTCGACGCGAGGGCCCAGGCGACTGATGTAAGTAATTACGTTTATGAGATTTATATTAGAAATATAATTATTGTTAACTTAATTAGGTGAACGTAGGATTCAAATTATAACTTAGGGAAACATAGGATTTAGATTATAACTTAGAAAAACTTATAGTATAAACACATTCATTGGATAGGCTGCATATCGTGAGGCCCTTAGTCAGATTGAGCCCCCTGCCGAGGTTGTCGGCGAAACGACGCCCACCCAGACGCCCTCTTCTATGGCCGCTCGCTACGACGACGTGTTCGTAGAGTCTGTCGGCGGCTTTAATAAAGGGCGCGTCTACGGCGTAGGTTCCCTGGCGGCGTCGTTGCAGGGCGCGACTCCGAGATATCCACCGCCCCCGCCTCCTCCCGCGCCCCCGTCGGACGATATGAGGACGCAGCTTGCGACTCTCACCTCCGATATGTCGAAAATGCGGAGTCTAATGTCGGATGTGCTGGAGCGCCTTCCGCGTCCTTCTTCTGCTCCCGGTCCAGATCCGTCTGCTCCCGGTCCGTCTAGTGCGGTTGCCGGTCCTTCCGACCCTGGACGTTATTCATTTGACCGTTCTGTCGAGGTCCGCCTGGTACCGGATACTGCGCTCATTGGGCTCATGGACTTGATGTCGCCAGAGCAGCTCCGCACGCTTCCAGAGCATGTGTTGTCCCAGGTGCCGGCGTACATGGTGGAAGAGTACATCCGCAGAGCCGAACGACGACGCGATCCATCTCAATGATATTTGTACTATTTTTGGATATTTGTACTGTTTTTGGATTTTGAATTCTGGATATTTTGGAAGCGTACATGAATGTTTGGATATTATGAATTTGTGTATTTGTGTTTGGATATTTGTACATAGATGTTTGGATATTTCTGTTTGATATTGGATATTATGAATTTGGATATTTGGATATTTGGATATTTGTTGATCGTACATGGATGTTTGGATATTGGATATTATGAATATGTGTAATATTTAAGAAAAGGAAATAGAATGTTTCTGTAATTTTTTTAATTAATGTTGCATTTAGCGACGGACTAGCGACTAATTAGCGACGGATATATCTTTTTAGCGACCGATGAGCGACTAACTAGCGACGGGAAATCCGTCGCTAACTGGGTTATATAAATATTTGCAGTTACCGACGGACGAGCGACGGACAATCCGTCGCTAACTGGTTGAAATAAATTTGCAGGTAGCGACGATCTAGCGACCAACTAGCGACGGAACTTCCGTCGCTAACTGGGTACAATTAATATTAGCGACGGAATATCGACTACCTAGCGACGGCAAATCCGTCGACATGGTTCTGGAAATATGGTAGGTTTCCAGAGACTTAGCGACGGATAATGGGTCGCTAATCTGTCGCTAATCTGTCGAGGATGACGACGGACTAGCGACGGCTTAGCGACCCATTATCCGTCGACATGGTTCTGGAATTATGGAAGCTTTCCAGAACCAGGCCGACGCCCTACCTGTCGCTAATCCGTCGCTATAACGTCGAGGTTAACGACGGAATGGCGACGGAATAGCGACCGATTTTGCGTATCAGGAACCTCTCTGATACGCTTTTACCGACCTATTTACGACGGCTTAGCGACGGATATTTTAATATTATATGGCATGTAAACCGACGGGAACAAGTCGCTAATCCGTCGCTAATCCGTTGAAAGGCAACCGTCGGTAATCAGTCGCTAGTCCGTCGGTTAACCATTTGTCCGACGGCTTAGCGACGGACAAATTTTAGCGACGACGTATTTCCCGACGGCCATTTTCATCAAATATCCGTCGCTATGCCGTCGGTAATTTATGTTACCGACGGATTCGCGACGGATGTGGCCGTCGCTAAAGTTGGTTATTTTGGTAGTGTACAACTTTACCCTCAAGTGACGGCTTGCTATCTCTGTCCATACACTATAGGTGAGTTATTTATTAAAGAGACATGGCATGAAGGGCTTTGCGCTTCCTTTACGGTGCTACGCCACTATGACTTGGCCTAAAGCCGAGGCATTATCCCTACCGAAAACCTCATCGTAGTGTCATACTACTGTAGCATGCACTACTAAAATACATCGAATTAGCGACTGCCATATACGTCGCTAATCCGTCGGTAAATCAACTTAACGACGGCTAACAAACAGAATTTGGCTAAAAAATCCGTCGGGAAATAGCCCATCGCTAAAAAAAGTCCGTCGTTATTCTGTCGCCATTCGACTGCTTAGCGACGGCTTGCCATCATCAAAGATCAAACATTTAGCGACGGCTAGGCGACGGATTTCCGTCAAATCAATTATCGAAAAAAAAAATTATACTACTTTTTAGTGACGGACAGGTCCATCGGTAATATGTCGGTAACTGCATATCATAGAGTTTCTGATACAAAAAATCTGACGCGAATTCGTCGCTAGCCGTCGCTAATAGTCACAGAAGAACGACGGTTTAGCGACGGAATATCCGTCGCTTAGGTTCTAAAAATATTTATATTTCCAGAACCTTGTCGACGGATAATCTGTCGCTAAACCGTCACTCAGTCATCACCTTTCGTCGCAAGTCCGTCGCTAACTGAAATTTTTTTGAAAAAAATTACATAAAACACAGCATTCCTTGTCCGTACAACATCTGAAACATCGAAACATCACAATATGCATCACACCTCACACAAACCCACCAACCAATATACCTCACACACCAATATACAAATATATATCACAAATACATCACACAAACTAACATACATCAATGACCAACAAACCAATATACATCACACACCAATATACAAATATCTATTACAAATACTTCACACAAACCAACATACATCAATGAGACCCGGAGCAACCCTCCGTTGAATTTTTGTATAATAAAAGTCTAGGTAATAGCATCCAAAAACATCCAAGTCTATAAAATAACTATGTCTAGAAAATAAAAATCCGTCAAGTGTTGTAAAACCATCCAAGTAAAACCCATAAATAAGTCTACCGAAAATAAATCAGGTCAAAAATCATATATATATATATATATATATATATATATATATATTGCCCTCTACGTACGCGTAGAGAGATCTCCCTCCACAGCCACTGCGCATAAGTAGGATCCATGTCAGCAAGATCAATATCCAGAGGAGATGGATGACTGGAACTCCCGGTATAGCTGTCCTCTGGTGCCACCTCCTCAGCAGTAAGAGGTGGCACTACCGACTCAGCAGCAAGAGGTGGCACTACCGACTCAACAGTAGGTACCACTACCGACTCAGTAGCAGGAGGCGGCACTACCTCCTCAACAGCCATCTGTGCCTCTCTCAAGCGACGTCCTCGGGTCTTGGGTGCCATCTGATAAGATTAATGGAAACATGGAGATTAATTAGGAATTAAACAAAATGACAATATTATATGTGTAATGTGGAAGATTCATTGTTGTATAGAAATGATATTATTAGACGTCCTCTGCGTCCTCATCTTCCTCTTCTACCTCATCTTCGCTTTCATCTATTTCGTTTTTCTCTTCGGATACTTCAACCTCCAACGGTGAATGACCCTCAGCAGTCTTGCCTTAAACTTGAAGCCATTAACGACATAGCCTGACAGTACGGAATGAGTCTCACAACCAGGATATAGAGGAGTAGAGAAGGCCCCCTCTCTGACCCCCCTCTACTTTCATGCTTCTCATTCGACTCTCTCAGCCTCATATTCCGCATCATATGATATACATCTCAACAAAAGAGCAGAGAAGTGTGAAAATATTAATATTAACCAAGGATCGGTATCGGAATTGGAATCACCATGAATCTCATGGCTTGTTCTACCAGAGCCTAATATAAAACCAAACATGTGAATCAGAGCTTCACATTCAAAATATTAGAAGAAAAAATTTACGATTGGTGGTAGGGCGAGCCAGAATCCTTTGAAAGTACTCTGGCTCGCCCTACCACCAATTGAAATTTTTTTTCCTTCTAATATTGTGAATGTGAAGCTCTGCTTCACGTTTGGTTTTATATTATACTCTGTTAGAACAAGCTATGAGATTCATGGTGATACTGATTTCGATACTGATCCTTGGTTAATATTAATATTTTTACACTTCTCCATGCTTTGGTTGAGATGTATATCATATGATACGGAATAGGATGTCTCATGACCCGAATGAGAAGAAGGGGAGTAGGAAGGCTCACTCTATACACTCATCCACCTACGATATACACTCTATACACTCTTACTTATGCAAGCCTTTTGAGGTAATCAGCATTATAATAGATTTCCAAAAAAATCTATAACTCTGATAGGCCCAAAAGACTTAGCATAAGTAAATTTAATTTTCAACAGTTACCTATCTACTACTAAGATATCTTATATATATCCTTCTAGGATACTCACACTATACTGATATCTTCAATTTAATTTTCAATACTTACCTACCGCAGGTATACTCACTCTATATCGGATACCAATACTGATTCGTAAGACAAAGTAAACAGATTTGCAATTAAAAATATATAGTCCGATACCGATACTTCCCTGCTTCTCATTGACTCTCTCAACCTCATCAGCAGGTAGTAGGGCGAGCCAGAATTCTGCTTCTCACTATATTTCTGACCGGGAACAGGACCTATCACAAGGATTATGGCTCATCCTACCACCCATCGCAAATTTTTTCCTTCTAATATTGTGAATATGAAGCTCTGCTTCACACGTTTGGTTTTTTATTATGCTATGGTAGATCAAGCCATGAGATTCATGGTGATACCGATTCTGCCTACGATATACACTCTATACACTCTTACTTATGCAAGCCTTTTGAGGTAATCAGCATTATACTATATTTCCGAAAAAAATTATAACTCTGATAGGCCCAAAAGACTTGGCATAAGTAAATTTAATTTTCAACACTTACCTAGCTACTACTAAGATATCTTATATATATATATATATATATATATATATATATATATATATATATATATCCTTGTACGATACTCCGATCCGAAACCGTCGATATTACCGATATCGTCGATACCAATACTCATAGGAATAGTCCGATACCGATTCCGATACCGATACTTTGAACCTCGATACTAAGTTTATATACATATACTAATTTATATACTATTCTACGATACTTCGATCCTTAACCGTCGATACTACCGATATCGTCGATACCAATACTCATAGGAATAGTCCGATACCGATTTCGATACCGATACTTTGAACCTTGATACTAAGTTTATATATATATACTAATTTACAAACTATCTTACGATACTCAGATCCTTAACCGCCAAAATTACCGATACCGTCGATACCAATACTCATAGGAATGGTCCGATATCGATTCCGATACCGATACTTTGAACCTTGATACTAAGTTTATAGATATATATATACTAATTTATATACCGATACCAATACTCATAGGAATAGTCTGATACCGATACTTTGAACGTTGATACTAAGTTTATATATATACTAATTTATATACTAAGTTTATATTCCGATACCGATACTTTGTGTGTGTGTGTGTGTGTGTGTGTGTGTGTGTGTGTGTTACTAACGGCGGCCTCCAATCCCCACCCCCACCATCACCGACCGCCATCCCCACCACCGCAACCCCCACCCCCACCCCCACCCCAACCCCCAACCCCACCACTGCCGACCTCCATCCCCACCGCCGACCCGAAACCCGCCGCCCCCGCCGCCCTGACCCGAAACCCCCCACCAAGCGACCCCCACCCCCACCACCGCGACTCCCACCCCTACCACCACCGGCCCTCGCCGCCCCGACCCGAAACCCTCCACCCCAGCGACCCCCAGCCCCACTACCATCGGCCCCCGCCTCCCCCTGTCTCCCTCCGCCGTACCGACCTGAACCACACCCCCCCAGCGACCCCCACCCCCACCACCACCGGCCCCCGCCTTCCCCCATCGCTGTCACACCCCGCTCCTGCAGGAGCGATCGTACTTGCTAAGGCGTGATGCCGCACGGGCCTAGGTTGCGCCCGTGCAAGGCTATGTCCAGAAACGGCCGATTTGAGCTAGGCCACAGAGTCGCACAGAGTGTCCCCATTTGCAGCAGAAAGTAAATGAACACAAATTGAAGCGAATTCAACTCTTTATTGATATTCAAGAAGTTTACAAGCGGCGCTAGGCCGATATTACAAATCGCTCAAGCTCTCTCTCTCTGAAACATAAAAGGCGTGCCAAGTGGCTTACAACATGGAATGATTCATGGCGATGTTCCGATACATTATGTCCCGTATATGTTGCTTCAGCTCCTTGCAACGCTCCAGGGCTCCAGAGATAGCTCTGCGCCTTAGCACGTTCGATGGAAGCTCCGCACCCGCCGACGATACCTGCATCCTGCAAGTGGACTGTGGGGTTATCAGTAGATTGTTATGCACTGGTGGGGAGGCTTGCTCGCCCATAATGCTATCATTACCAAACATGTTCTATTTACTTTTGTGCACCGTCTATTAATCATTGTCTTTCTAATCTTGCCTTAAGATCATTTATATGGCATATTTCATAGCCTATCTCGTGTTGTCGAATACAAGTGTCGCATGGAAATACATGCACGACTTACCCATACTTACCGTCCGGCCTTCCCTGCTCAACGTAAACCAAGTTAGTCAACAATTCATATGAAATAACTTAACGTAGTTCATGTAAGCATTCAATGTCAAGTGCGTGTCCTT
Organism: Iris pallida; assembly: GCA_029216955.1. Lineage (NCBI taxonomy): Eukaryota > Viridiplantae > Streptophyta > Magnoliopsida > Asparagales > Iridaceae > Iris > Iris pallida. Next base: position 123,487 of record JANAVB010006999.1, read on the forward strand.
GCCTCGGGTTCTAACACGTCGTAGGCACGTTTTCTAACTCGTTTGCTCGAAGTACTCTTAATCCTTTTGTGTGTGATATTCAAGCCTATTCAGAAGGTGCTTTGTACAGTTAACTTAGACTACTTTGATTTTAATGCAAGGACTTGCACGTGGATTGCCACCAACAAAGCCCTCTTAAATCTATATGCACCGGTCGCTGGCATCACAAGCCATTTTGGACACATCCTACCGTGGTATTTCTCAACTAGCGTAGGGTGAGGACTGGCACACACCCCGTTAGTCTCTTGAAATACTTCTACACTTACGTCCCCCGGGTGGCCAAGTCCGCACCCAGGCAGCCCTTAAGCCTTGACTTAATTCCGCCTAGGCCGGCCACGATCCTCCCTTTGATCATGCCGCAGAATCCGTATCACCCGTGCACGGGTCCGTCTACGACCATTTCGTATTTTATTGACATAGGCTAACCTTTAGCCACAATGCGTTATCGACCAGGTTGGCGTCCGTGCAGCACGGGTAGCGAGCCCCGTTGCACGTGCCCGTCATACCTGTCGCTAACCATTCCTTTCTCTCTTATCTTTTATTCATTCTTCTTTTTCTTTCTTTCTTTCACTTGTTCGTTCGTTCATTAATTCATTCACGTATTCATTCATTCATTCATTCATTGATTCATTCATTGATTCATTCATTTAAGCATTACGCAACTCCCAGTGCGGGAGCCGCCTTGGCGACCCATCGGTCCCATAGTCTTTCAATGTTGCTAAACTCTACTCGGAACGACTATGTTGATAGTCTTCCCGTTTCATTTTTGTAAACCATTCATTGTTTCATTGTTTGAACGCATAAGAGACTTGAACGTAAGCTGGTGCCTTAGCACGAGCGTGGAGCACAGTGCGAGAGTTCATATTTTTCCATGTTCCTTTCCATATTCTATACAAGCATGCAAGATGGGATTATTCCCTTAGCTAGGTGCGTTGAGTCATTCATTTATTAGCATGCGTGGTGTTATCGCCTAGCGATTCTATCAATAGTTTCCGTATTGTTATGTGTCTAGGTTAAGCAAAGACGGGTTCATCGGAGCTACCCACCTTAGCGATGTTCGCATCGGCCGAGCGATACTCTGAGCGCGCCTTTGAAAGTCTAAGTCTGGATTCATCTTCGGCGGGCCAATGTAAACCTTGCATTGATCCTTCTTCAGGTCGATGCCAACTCTTCGGGTCGACGGCTCGTTTGAGGCGTTGAACTTGCCGTTTGAATCGGCGTTCCGCTAGGGCGGAGCGGGTCATTACATAATACACCACTCAGAACAAGTCTCGTCCTCGAGACTTCCTGAGTGCAGGTCATCCTACCATTCCTTAACTCGGGTCATCGTGTTTCATAGACAATTCTATCGAACGGCTCTATCGTTCGATGGCATCGAACCATGCTCGGTACCTTTCCAAGTTCCTTGTCGCATACGTTTGGTCGATTTTATTGAATGGCTTTTCATTCATTTCAGAGTTGATGGTTCTTATTCAATTGTCGCGTTTCTTCGACTTGGTTGCTATTTTGACGTATCATGGAACTGAAACGGTCGTACAAGGTGCGTTGAAATTCTCAAATACGAGAGTCGTAGGCTGAGGCAAACTCACTCATTCGTTCATGCGCATCTCAACACCCACTTGCAGCTGTATTCGAGTTCATCATATCGCTGAGTTTGGATCGTGCACGCATTCAAGGCGTCCCCCGAATACGTATATTTCAACCAAGCTTAGCGACTAGCGAAGTCGGACAAGCTACTCGTGATAGTTTTGATTTGCCGATCGTTTTGCTAACTTCGATTTAGAACCGAACTCATGTGTGTATCACATATCGTTTATCTTGGTCCTCGAGATGATTCGATTCGCTTCTCAAGCGCACTTGTCAACGAAATCAATACGATTTCTTCTTAGCGGAGTCGACCAAGTCTAAGTAATTCTCGTCCGATTCGAGACCAAGTATTGTACTATCATCGAGTACGTCTTTCGACCAATGATTTAATTCGTTATTCCAACTTTACTTGCGCATCATCCATTCCTATCATTCCCTTCGTTTGGAGACATTCTCGTTGTTGTTCACGCACACTCCTAATTTCTCGTCCTACTCTAAGTCTTGTTGCCCCAAGTCTATCGTCCGTCTAGACGATACTCTAATATCAATCGCACAGGTTCAATCACTCGGTATAGGGTCGTCCGCCTATCCGCTAGGCTATTTCTTTTCGAGGCTAACTCAATGTCAGGATTGGAATCACAGTTCCCCAACAATAATGCCAACACTGACCCCAATCCTAGGGTCAAACCAAAGTCGATAGTACGGGGTTTTTTTTATCCAAGCTCGCGTAACTCAGATTTCTGAACATCGAACACGATCACCTATTCGCATCAATGTATTCGTTGCGCATATTCGAATCCATTAAATCACCAAATCGACATACTTCACATATCCATTCTAACCAATTCATGTATTCGATCACGCGGTCATCCAGCTTGACAATACATTGCGTCCCAATCTCACGCGAGTCTGATCATCCACGGTGGTTCATGAATCACCATGCAACGCTCCCGCGGAATAATCATTCTCATCGGGGAGTAACTCTTGTTTGAGTTTAGACTAACTCATTCTCGATACGCGGATTGGACCTACTCAATCCTTAAGTAAAATCATCACACACACTAATTCATTCTCGAGTTTACCTTCGCGTCAAACCACAAGTCGAAGCAATCAAATTGCCAAGCCATCCAAGTTCAATCACTCCCGCTGTATGAATCATCATATCAGCGCTCACGCGGAGTAATCGTCCTAATCCAGCGCGACGCATGTGCGAGGTTGGAGTTGCGCTCGCATAAGACAAGAACGTCAACATTGTGGTTGTCAACAAAGCAAACCCAAGCATTCTCATTTTCATCCAAGCCAAATCAATTCGACAGTCTGACCGTCATGCATTCAAATAGAAAATCCTCGAGTCAAGTCTATCTTTTCCTCGACACACATCTTTAACATCCCAAGTATAGCATCCTACGGAACAATGACATTTGTACGATCGTCATTCGCCGAGTCAGAGTACTCCCGAGTTATCGCATATCGATCTTTGATACGCCTCAATACCATCGACGATATGCGTAACCAGACGATCTTCCTTTGCAACCGATTTCGAGTCGTACGTTGATGCTGTTGTCCGAGTTGAATATTCCACAATTTTCTTTAATATTCAAGATCAAGTTCAACTGCTATTCCTCAAGCTAGTTTCAAGATCGTTGTTCAAACTCAAGTCACAATTCATTTGAATCAATCCGAAATTGTACGCGCGATCCTCTAAGTTTCCTCGATCAAGACCATTCATTTTCATTCATCGTTCCGAACCATTTTCTAACTCGCGTTGCCCATTAACAAGTTGTCCAGCGACATCTCGTTCGGGACTTTTGAAGTCACGACCAACTAAGCGTGATACGTTCTAAGGCTTTGCGCGATCGCATCGCTTGCCGATATACTCGTACGATCCGTAAACCCTTTTATCTCGCTCGAACGATTTCTACAACGTCCATACACCACTCAGGGTTCGAGCCACTCGACTAGTCGTCGACACTCATTCTTATTCTTCTTCGAAGCTATCACATACACCACTCGGAGTCAAGTCATTCTACAAATCCTCGAAAGGTTATTCGACTCCCGATCGAAATGTCCAATTGCGCGTTCGCTCATTCCTCAAAATCTAAGAACCATTTCCCCGTGTTCGTTTTAGCACCGGTCAAGTAGCGTCTCTATCAACATTCGTTCTAAGTCTCATTTATCATCGTCCGTACGATAGTCGATCTCGCTCGTAACTCGTTTGTACCATAAAGTCTAGGTGCGTGATACTCGACATGACATAGCCAAAAGACTGCGTGCATAACCATCCCGTTCGAACTATACTTTGGTCTCGTATACTCGTTCGCTATTGCCAGCGTAAGGTTATTCAAGCACGCTATGTGTTTGCTAACTTCTAGCATTTTATTTTTCTTTCGACATAAGTCCGTCATGGTTTGGCACAAAGGCCTTCGCCAATCGATCCCGTTCAACCGAGTACTTATACGAGCTTTTGAAAATATTAGACTTATTGTATAGAACATCCCAAGGCACAATGAGAGAGAGCGTACACTTCTTTTTCCAACGACGAGCTTTCAAAACTGAGAAATCGATGTGAAGTCCAAGGACGTAAAGCCGTACTCTGATACCAATCTGTCATGCCCCGCTCCCGCAGGAGCGATCGTCCTCGCTAAGGCGTGGTGCCGCACGGGCCTAGGTTGCGCCCGTACAAGGCTATGTCCAGAAATGGCCGATTTGAGCTAGGCCACAGAGTCGCACAGAGTGTCCCCATTTGTAGCAAAAAGTAAATGAACACAAATTGAAGCGAATTCAACTCTTTATTGATATTCAAGAAGTTTACAAGCGGCGCTAGGCCGATATTACAAATCGCTCAAGCTCTCTCTCTGAAACATAAAAGGCGTGCCAAGTGGCTTACAACATGGAATGATTCATGGTGATGTTCCGATACATTATGTCCCGTATATGGTGCTTCAGCTCCTTGCAACGCTCCAGGGCTCCAGAGATAGCTCTGCGCCTTAGCACGTTCGATGGAAGCTCCGTGCCCGCCGACGATACCTGCATCCTGCAAGTAGACTGTGGGGTTATCGGTACATTGTTATGCACTGTTGGGGAGGCTAGCTCGCCCATAATGCTATCATTACCAAACACGTTCTATTTACTTTTGTGCACCGTCTATTAATCATTGTCTTTCTAATCTTGCCTTAAGATCATTTACATGGCATATTTTATAGCCTATCTCGTGTTGTCGAATACAAGTGTCGCATAAAAATACATGCACGACTTACCCATACTTACCGTCCGGCCTTTCCTGCTCAACGTAAACCAAGTTAGTCAACAATTCATATGAAATAACTTAACGTAGTTCATGTAAGCATTCAATGTCAAGTGCGTGTCCTTGCCTCGGGTTCTAACATGTCGTAGGCACGTTTTCTAACTCGTTTGCTCGAAGTACTCTTGATCATTTTGTGTGTGATATTCAAGCCTATTCATAAGGTGCTTTGTACAGTTAACTTAGACTACTTTGATTTCAATATAAGGACTTGCACGTGGATTGCCACCAGCAAAGCCCTCTTAAATCTATATGCACCGGTCGCTGGCATCACAAGCCATTTTGGACACATCCCACCATGGTATTTCTCAACTAGCGTAGGGTGAGGACTGGCACACACCCCGTTAGTCTCTTGAAATACTTCTGTACTTACGTCCCCCGGGTGGCCAAGTCCGCACCCAGGCAGCCCGTAAGCCTTGACTTGATTCCGCCTAGGCCGGCCGCGATCCTCCCTTTGATCATGCCGCGGAATCCGTATCACCCGTGCACGGGTCCGTCCACGACCATTTCGTATTTTATTGACATAGGCTAACCCTTAGCCACAATGCGTTATCGACCAGGTTGGCGTCCGTACAGCACGGGTAGCGAGCCCCGTGGAACGTGCCCGTCATACCTGTCGCTAACCATTCCTTTCTCGCTTATCTTTTATTCATTCTTCCTTTTCCTTCTTTCTTTCTTTCTTTCACTTGTTCGTTCGTTCATTGATTCATTCACGTATTCATTCATTCATTCATTGATTCATTCATTTAAGCATTACACAACTCCTAGTACGGGAGCCGCCTTGGCGACCCATCGGTCCCATAGTCTTTCAATGTTGCTAAACTCTACTTGGAACGACTATATTGATAGTCTTCCCATTTTATTGTTGTAAACCATTCATTGTTTCATTGTTTGAACGCATAAGGGACTTGAACGTAAGCTGGTGCCTTAGCACGAGCGTGGAGCGCAGTGCGAGAGTTCACATTTTTCCATGTTCCTTTCCATATTCTATACAAGCATGCAAGATGGGATTATTCCCTTAGCTAGGTGCGTTGAGTCATTCATTTATTAGCATGCGTGGTGTTATCGCCTAGCGATTCTATCAATAGTGTCCGTATTGTTATGTGTCTAGGCTAAGCAAAGACGGGTTCATCGGAGCCACCCACCTTAGCGATGTTCGTATCGACCGAGCGATACTCTGAGCGCGCCTTTGAAAGTCTAAGCCTGGATTCATCTTCGACGGGCCAATGTAAGCCTTGCATCGATTCTTCTTCAGGTCGATGCCAACTCTTCGGGTCGACGGCTCGTTTGAGTCGTTGAACTTGCCGTTTGAATCGGCATTCCGCTAGGGCGGAACGGGTCATTACAGTCGCCCCGACCCGAAAGCCCCCGCCCAGCGACCCCACCGCCACCAACGCGACCCCCGCCCTCACCCCCACCACCACCGGCCCCCGCCTCTTCCCACCACCCCGACCCACCCCACCAACGAGAGAGAGACTGCGGCTGGAGAGAGAGAGAGAGAGAAAATTTGGAAGAAAATAAAAAGTTCCCCCCCGTCGGCTAAATTTAAGTTAGGGCTGAATATTTAGCGACGAACTGGCGACGGATATATTCTGTCGCTATGTGGTCGCTATATCACGCTAGCTGGCCGACGGAATATCCGTCGCTATGTGGTCGTTAAATTTTGCGGCAAATTTTTTTAACATTCCCCGCCAACTATGCGACAGCATAGCGACAGATTCTTCATCCGATGCTATATCTCCGTCGACTTAACGACGGAGCTCGCCCTTAAAATAAAATAAAAAATTATCGACTTTTCGACGGCAATCAGTCGAAACTTTGTCGGTAGTCGGTCGCTAATAGCGGCGGACAGAATCTGTCGCTATATGTCCGTCACCAAATGGCTGTATTTTGGTAGTGATGAGGTTACCGCCTCTTTGTAGTGCCACTACCCAGCATGAAACCTTAGGCTCCCTTGCGGTGTTACATCGCAACGACATGGCTTGCAAGGCAGAGGCTTTACCCCTATCCGGGTACCTCATCGTGGTGTCGTACCAATATAACATGAGGAACACCTCGCCTTTGTAGTGCTGACTACCCCTCTTTAATTTCATCATATAGCATTAGGTTACCTTCCTATTTGCAGTGCTACGCCGCTGTGACTTGGCTCGCAAAGCCGAGGCATTAACCCTTTCGGGAACCTCATGGTCGAGTCATCCTACTGTAGTATGGAGTTCCATTCCTTGTAGTACTGCACTACCGTGCTTCCTGTAAAGCACACCAGACATTCACTCTGCCTAAGAACTCATTAAGGCGTTTAAGCCAACCTTCCATAGGAACTGTTTTTCACAAAAAATAACAGTAGACAATAGCGGTTGTAGGTCCGTAACCTCTCCATGCCTTATAGGACATGTACCCACCGTTCCTGATATTCTTCTGGTTAACGGTCCTTCCTTGAACCAAAAGCTAGATGCCTAGTAGATTTCTCTTTGAACTAATAGCATAAAACTTTATGGTAGGAATACAATAACACAATATCAGAATGCCTTCAAGCCCATTTTACTTGCTGTGTCATCGACCAGCTGGCGCTTGAGGCCCTTGGTGAACGGATCCGCCAGATTTTTCTGACTCCGAATATCAATCACTGTAATAACATATCTCTTGATGAGATCATGTACTGCCATGTGCTTCAACCATACAGTCCTCTTCTTCCCGTTGAAGATGCCATTTAATGCCACCCCCGTAGTTGTCTGGTTGTCGCAGTATATCGGTATTGCCGTATTTGCGTTCCAACCACTGGAAGATCATACATGAGCTCCCGAAGCCATTCTGCTTCTTCTACTGCGGTATCAAGTACAAAGAACTCAGATTCCATGGATGATCGTGAGCGCATAGTCTATTTTTTCGACTTCCACGATATAGCAGATCCATCTATTGTGAAAATAAATCCACCTGCGGACCTCTCTCTCTCCACTTCTGAGCACCAGCTGGCATTACTGAAGCCTTCTACTACCTGCGGATCTCTGCTGTAGTACAGTGCATATGTCTGAGTCTTCTTGAGATATCTCATAACCCATTTCATAGCTTTCCAGTACTCAATACGTGGGTTGCTCATAAAATGACTCAGCATTCCCACGGCAAAAGCTATGTCAGGCCTTGTGGCAGTAGTAGATATATCAAACTCCCAATAACGCTTGCGTACTCCAGCTGTCTGACGTTTTCCCCTGAATTAGGCTTCAGCTTCATATCACACCTGTAAGAAGTATCGATCCCTGGAAGATCCTGAAACCCGTAGTATGTGATTATCTTCTCAATATATTGAGACTGTGACAACGCTAGTCTAATGTCTGTCTGGATGATCTTGATCCCTAAGATTACATCAGCTTTCCCCAAGTCCTTCATACTAAACTTGCTTGCGATGAACTTCTTTGTCTCCGTGACACAGCCCATATCTGTACCTAGGATTAGGATGTCGTCCACGTACAGACAAACTATCACACCTCTTCCATCAGCAAACTTTGTGTAAACATACTTGTCCTTCTCGCTAACCATGTAGTCATTTGACCTTATAACCTTGTCAAATTTTTCGTACCACATCTTGGGAGCCTATTTAAGACTGTACAAGGATTTTATCAACTTGCAAACTTTGTCTTCAAGACACTTGATGACAAATTCCTCTGGCTGTTGTATGTAAATATTTTCAGTCAGCTCGCCATTTAGAAAAGCAGTTTTCACATCCATCTTAAGTATTGCTGCGAGAGCCATCAAGACTCTAATGGTGGTCATCCGGGCTATTGGAGCATACGTATCAAAGTAGTCGATCCCCTGCTTCTGAGAAAACTCCTTGGCTACCAGCCTAGCCTTGAACTTGTTTATAGTTCCGTCTACTTTCATCTTCTTCTTGAAGATCCATTTGCATCCGATGGGTTTTGCTCCTTCAGGAAGACCAACCAACACCAAGTGTTATTTGAGGTGATGGAATCAATTTTATTGTCAATTGTCTCCTTCCAGAAAACTGTATTCTGGTCTTCATCGCCTCATCATAGGTAAGTGGATCTGCTTTCACGTGATATATGACAAAGTCATTTTCGAAGTCCTTCGGCCTCTTCACACGCTTAGCTGACGGCTCAGCAAGTTCTGGTTCAACCGTTGTTTCAACAACATCTTCTTGGACTACATTCTCATTGAAAACTTTAGATTCTTGCGCACCCTCATTGTTCTCCAGAACATCCGCAAGAACAATATTTTTGTGCTTTGCAAATTTGTTTTCAAAATATTCTGCGTTACGAGATTCAATGATATAATTTGACTCAATATTAAGAAGTCTTTAAGCATCACTCTTCTCGGCATACCCCAAGAAGATCGTCTTTGTTGTCCTTTCCCAAGCTTCTGAATCTTAAGATCGGGAAGCTTGACATATGCCAGACACCCCCACACTCGAATAACATTCAAGTTAGGTATGACCTTGAACCAGAGTTCATGAGGAGTAACGTCTGAAGTTGCATGAGGCACTATATTCAAAATAAAAGTGGCTGTTAATGCAGCTTCTTCCTAGTAGCACTTTGGAAGACCTATAGTCAACGTCATTGAGTTAATTATTTCTGTCAACATTTTGTTCTTCCTCTCTACTACTCTGTTTGACTGAGGAGAGTACAGAGTCGTAGTCTCGTTGACAATTCTATGTTCTTTATAGAACGATGCGAATTCATGAGACCAGTACTCTCCACATCGATCACTTCTTATTCTCTTGAGTTTTTGTCCAGTCTGCCGCTCAGCTTCGGCCCTGAACTCCTTGAACTTCTTGAATGCTTCGTCTTTAGCCTTCAACAAGTAGACGAACGTGTACTTTGAGAAGTTGTCGATGAAGGTTATGAAATACTTCATCTCGACATTTGTAGAGAACTGTTTGAAGTCACAGATATTAGAGTGTACCAACTCCAGAAGATCTGTACTTCGATTAACCCAAGGAAAGGGTTTCCTTATGATCTTCGTTTGAGCACAAACTTCATATTTTTCTACCTTACCCCCACACTTGGAGATAAGTCATAGACTAGACATTCTGTTTATTCATTTACAATGAATATGTCCTAGCCTATTATGCCACAACTCAAATGTATAAGCAGAATGAGTGATTTACAAGCTGAATTTTGAACATTCCTTTGATATAAAAAGTTTTTCCGAAATATGTTTCCTTAATAGACATCACCATCTGGCCAGCATTGATGTCCATCATGAGGCCTGCGTTGCAGAGTAGGCCTCCAGAGATCAAGTTCTTTGCGATATCAGGTACATGCTTCACACCATGAAGCGTCAGAGACTTCTCCTAAGTCAGCTTCAAAACCAACGTCCCGATCTGTAGCTTTCCTTCTCAAAAAGTTTTGAAATATTTTTTATTATTTATTTGTTTAAATGGTGATTTTTAGAATTTTATAAATGATTATTTAGTTAATTATTACGGTAGGTGATTTTAGCTATGGTGGAGTTTGAAGTACCAGACGACTAGGAATCGTGACACGGATAGTGCAGTGGAGTGCCTTGACTAGTGTATTAGCCATGCCAAGGAAGATCCAGCCATAAGTGTCCTAACTAGAAAAACCAGGCCAAGTTGCGACTTGACCTCTAAAGACATTCTAAGTCATTTATTAATTATATTATTGACTTGTAGGAGACCCTGTTTGTGTCAATCTAGCTCGAACTAGACCTGAACCTAAATCGAGGCCATATAATCTTGTAGTGAGACCAAGGACGAACATGTAGACATATTTTATGGGTGCACAAATATTTCTATTTATTTTTTGAAATTGACGACTAATTTCTAAATATTTATTATATGTAGGTATTATTAATAGCGGTTTAGAATATTGTACGATTTTTTGGAGCCAAATAAGGAGTGCATTGGTTAGGTTCACCAAAAACTACTATTGGGTTATTTTTGATTATTATTAGGATTATTATTATCATTAATGTTATTGTTGTTGTTGTTATTAAATAAAAATATTTATTATTATTGGTGGTTATTTTAATCCAGTGTCATATATATATATATATATATATATATATATATATATATATATATATATATATATATATATGTGTGTGTGTGTGTGGGGGGGGGGGGGGGGGTGCATGTTCTATAAATAGGCCATCCCTTGGGAATAGATAGAATTGAGATTTTATTTTAGATAATTTAGAGTATTAAAACATATATATATATATATATATATATATATATATATATATATATATATATATATATATATATATATATATATATATATATATATATAAGTTATGTGTATATAGATATATATAGGATAATATATATGTATTAAATAGAAATAGAAAATAGTAGTAGAAGATTGTGAAGTATCTTTGTACATGTTAAGTGATGTGGCAAGTAGAAGAAATCCCTCATGTTACTGTCTGCATCTTCTTATTGACCCATTAAATTTGATTCAGCCATATCGTGACTAGGTTTTGCTTTTATAGCGACCAGTGTATGGCCAATTAAACCATGATTTCTAGTATGGTTGTAATAAATATTTGTATTTCCAAATACCCGGCCTAGTGGAGAACCCACAACAAGCAAAAAAACCCCACAAGTTCCCCAGCCCAACCGCTCAACCCGAGAGCAGGGGAATCCCGGCCCGACCCCTTACTATTGAAACCGAACACTTCACACATATATATATCAGAGATCGAGAGAAGAGGAGATAAAACCTAAACCAACACCCTATCCCCCGTACCTCCACCTTGCCGCCCAGCCCCTGGCGAGTCTTCTCAGCCCTGGCGCCGCCGTGCGCGGCCGCAGGCCGGCACGGCAGCGCCGGCATGCGCGCACAGGCGCGAACAAGCCACAACAGTAGCGGCAGCAAACAAGCAAAATCAAGGTGAGTTTTCTCCGCCCACCTTCAACTACTTTTCGATCTACAAGTTCCAACGCACAGAAAACCTATAGGTCTTTAAACCCAATTAATTAGTTCGAACTAAATCGAACCAAAATCGTATTAAAAATAGACCCAAAATAGACGAAAAACTGTCTCGAACGAGACAGAAATTCGATCCCAGGGACCTCATTTGGAAGGCATATATCTTCCAATGTAGATCGATTCTTCGAAATCTAGTTAAACATATTTGAAGACAACCTATAGGACATAAAAAAGGCTATTTACGGATTTTGATTTCATCCATTATGCATCAAGCTAAACCTCTTTGAAAACTGAAAAAACTTGTTTTTAAAATTGTAAAAACCTTCGATACGACGTACGTCCTGCCAATCCGGACGACGTGGTCGCAAACCGAAAGCATCAAAAGGTGCGTATCGGCTTTGTGGGCGTGTGGGCTTTGACGGAATTCAAATTGGTCGCGTGTGCGTGATGAATTTGATGCGTATCCGTCAAAATTCACCGTATCGGCCTCTGTGCAAATTTCCTAATTACTTTGTGCACGTTCATCAGATCAAGACAAAACTTACGCCAACAAGACCGTATCGTTTCTCTGGTCCTGTATGCCAATTTTGGTCAGATTCTGAGACAGTTGATCGGATCGCCGTTTTGCGGGCCCCACGATCCGATTCAATGGGCAATTTTGTGCACGAACCCACCGGAATCCACAATTGGACATGCCGTTGGGTTCGTATCCTCAAAACAAATCCGTAGACATATAGTTTGATGACTTTAGGGACCATTGACTCTGGCACACTTTTTGGTGCAAAGCAGGTCTAACGGCGAACACCGTTTTGGCCCGAAGTGACCGTTTTGCCCCGGTGTCCAGAATTGGACTTAAAGACAGGCAATCCTAGCTAATTTGCCTATTCTGGGAATGTTAGCAATATCTGTTTTAGCTTTCGGAGACAGTTACGAGATTTGGAATTTATGGCTTACCAGTTGACTATATTTTTGTTGGATCTGCGTGCAACTTCCAGAAAAGATATCTTGCCTCCCTCTACAGTTTAATTTCATGTTTACAGTTTCATGTTATTATTGTATTATCATAGATACTCTATTTGTTATAGATTTTATATGATTCATTAGCTTTCAAGTTGACTTGATTTATCTAGATTATACATACCGTGTTCACCAGTTTTTGGTCTTGTTTGACTTGACAGTGTAGTTATACTGGACTTGACTGTGTCTTGACTGAGTCATACCTTATCTCACCAGTCTTGCTTGAGTCGTATCATAGAACGAGTACGTGTAATTGAACTACTAAATCCCTGTATCGTTTTTTCTCAACCAGAGAGTCCGCACTCAGGACGAGGGTTGACCGTTTGCACCAGAGAGTCCACACTCGGGATGAGGGTGTTTGTTCCTTGGCATTAGAGAGTCCACTCCGGACCAGGGTGTTTGCCTTGATCTGTTTATATTCATGAGTCCACACTCGGGATGAGGATGTTGACTTGTTTATTTGCACCAGAGAGTCCACACTCGGGATGAGGGTGCCTTACCGTGAACTAACCAGAGAGTCCACACTCGGGACAAAGATTAGTGATTAGTTCAAACTTACGAGTCCACTCGGTGTGAGGGTTTGGTATTCCATTGATCTCGTATTCACTTGTTTATCCAGCAGTTCAGTTACGTGTAGTTGTTCTTGTATTCCAGTTCATAATCACCTGTCAGTAGGCACTTGTCGTTAGTCACTTGTTAACAGTTTTGGTCGTAGTCTCTTGCCATGTTTATGCCTTTTTTTTGTTCATATCTTGGTTATAGTTTATGCATGATTAAACTGATAGATAGGCATGTTTTTATGTATCTTGCTATGTCCCCTGAAGACCTGATGATCTCTTCAGGTTTAGCGATTGCATAGAGTTAGTTAACAGAGTGGGATGGTGGATGATTGGGATGCATGATTCAGGTATTTGTCAGTGATATTACATTATTATCCTTTCGTGCTTACATTCCGTATCATGAGATATCCTGCTTATTGATTCAGTTAGAGACTCTTGTTATATTCGTTGAGTCTTATCGGACACATAAGCTAGTAGACTGCAGACCACGACCCATAGTGTTCATTCAAGTTTCGTACGTTTATTGTGGAGTTGAGATATAGATTGGTTTTGCCATGATTTGCCAGTTTACCATACACTTGACAGCGTTTACGTATTCGAGTCGGGCTGGAGTCTGCTTGATGCGTAGCTGGCTTACTCACGAGCTCGCGTCCGAAAAACGGGTGCGGATCGTGACAAGTTTTTTGTGGCCCATGCAGGTCAGAGCATATCGTATCGTTTACGTAACTGTACTGATACGAGCCTGTGAATATGACTAAACCCTTAGAAATCTCAATCCAACCCTTAGAAATCTCAATCCACTCTGCCTTGAAAATTCTTCTAGAAAATTTTCTACTTCCTTGAAATTTCATATTTATTCTCGATTTTTCTTTCTTGCCTTCTCGTACTCTTGAATCTCGTCCCTTCCTATTCCGGGGTGACGAATGATCGTGCTGACTAGAATTTATCAGAAATTCTTAAGTTATAGTATAGTATTGCTTGATTTTTAAATATTGGTTGTTTGATAGGTATGTGGGGATTATAGATGCCATATGTCTTATATATCTAAGGATAATGACTCTAGCAACTTAAGAAAAGGTTATAAAGTGTTAGTGACCGTATTTTGAGGAGTAGTATGACCAAAGGTGGACAGAAGTTCTCAAGTATTCGGAGTTATAAAATGACTAGAGAGGGTCATAAAATATTTTTGGAGAAATTAAATTTGAGGAGATTAAGGTAATAGTAGACTTTGAATTTTAAGGAATAGTTATGAATTAGAATTTCGATGACGAAATTATTTTTAAGGTGGGTAGATTTGTAGCTTCCCTTCCCGAAAAGTTTTGAAATATTTTATTATTATTTTTTTGATTTAAATGGTGATTTTTAGAATTTTATAAATGATTATTTAGTTAATTATTACTGTAGATGATTTTAGCCATGGTGGAGTTTTGAAGTACCAGACGACTAGGAATCATGACACGGATAGTGCAGTGGCGTGCCTTGACTAGTGTATTAGCCATGCCAAGGAAGATCCAGCCATAAGTGTCCTAACTAGGAAAACCAGGCCAAGTTGCGACTTGACCTCTAAAGACATTCTAAGTCATTTATTAATTATATTATTGACTTGTAGGAGACCCTGTTTGGGTCAATCTATCTCGAACTAGACCCGAACCTAAACCGAGCCCATATAATCTTGTAGTGAGACCAAAGACGGCCATGTAGACATATTTTATGGGTGTACAAATATTTCTTATTTATTTTTCGGAATTGACGACTAATTTCTAAATATTTATTATATGTAAATAATAGGTATTATTAATAACGTTTTAGAATATTGTACTATTTTTTGGAGCCAAATAAGGAGTGCATAGGTTAGGTTCACCAAAAACTGCTATTGGATTTTTTTTTATTATTATTAGGATTATTGTTATCATTAATGTTGTTGTTGTTGTTATTAAATAAAAATATTTGTTATTATTGGTGCTTATTTTATTCCAGTGTCAAATATATATATATATATATATATATATATATATATATATATATGTGTGTGCGTGTGTGGGGGGGGGGGGGGGGGTGCATGTTCTATAAATAGGCCATCCCCTGGGAATAGATAGAATTGAGATTTTATTTTAGATAATTTAGAGTATATATATATATATATATATATATATATATATATATATATATATATATATATATATATATATATATATAAGTTATGTGTATATATAGATATATATAGGATAATATATATGTATTAAATAGAAATAGAAAATAGTAGTAGAAGATTGTGAAGTATCTTTGTACATGTTTAGTGATGTGGCAAGTAGAAGAAATCCCGCATGTTACTGTCTGCATCTTCTTGTTGACCCATTAAATTTGATTCAGCCATATCGTGACTAGGTTTTGCTTTTATAGCGGCTAGTGTGTGGCCAATTGAACCATGATTTCTAGTATGTTTGAATAAATATTTACATTTCCAAATACCCGGCGTAGAAGAGAACCTACAGCAAGCAAAAAATCCTACAAGTTCCCTAGCCCAACTGCTCAACCCGAGAGCAGGGGAATCCCAGCCCGACCCCTTACTATTGAAACCGAACACTTCACACACATATATATATCAGAGATCGAGAGAAGAGGAGATAAAACCCTAAACCAACACCCTATCCCCCGCACCTCCACCTTGCCGACACGTGCGCACAGGCGCAAACAAGTCACAACAGTAGCGGCAGCAAACAAGTAAAATCAATGTAGGTTTTCTCCACCCACCTTTAACTACTTTTCGATCTACAAGTTCCAACGAACAGACAACCTATAGGTCTTTAAACCCTATTAATTAGTTCGAACTAAATCGAACCAAAATCGCATTAAAAATCGACCCGAAATAGACGAAAAACTGTCTCGAACAAGACAGAAATTCGATCCCAGGGACCTCATTTGGAAGGCATATATCTTCCAATCTCGATCGATTCTTCGAAATCTAGTTAAGCATATTTGAAGACAACCTATAGGGCATCAAAATGTTGTTTACAGATTTTGATTCCATCCATTATGCATCAAGCTAAACCTTTTTGAAAACTGAGAAAAACCTGTTTTCAAAATTGTAAAAACCTTCAATACGACGTGCGTCCCGCCAATTCGGGCGATGTGGTCACGAACCGAAAGCATCGAAAGGTGCATATCGGCTTCGTGGACGTGTGGGCTTTGACAGAATTTAAATTGGTCGCGTGTGCTCGACGAATTTGATGCATATCCGTCAAAATTTACCGTATCGGCCTCTGTACAAATTTTCTAATTACTTTGTGCACGTTCGTCAGATCGAGACGAAACTTGTGCCAACAGGACGGTATCGTTTTTCTAGTCCTATATGCCAAGTTTGGTCAGATTCTGAGACAGTTGATCAGATCGTCGTTTTACGGGGCCCATGATCCGATTTAACGGACGATTTTGTGCACGGTCCTCCGGAATCAACAATTGGACATACCGTTGGGTTCATATCATCAAAACGAATCCGTAGACACCCTCACTTTTCCTAGTTAGGGGTAAAATGATAATTTTCCATTTTTTAATATTTTTGGGAATTTTATTTCATGAATATTATTATTTAATTATTATAGGAGTCGGGTTCGAATTTTATCGCATTCCGAGTTAATTCGGGACCCCGGTGAATTTCGACTTGAGCCGTGATTAGCATGTTAGCTAACCATGGCCCACCACACTAAACTTTTAGGTTTAGGAGTTTGGACTAGTTCCCCCATGAGTAATTAAGTTTAATTATGATTTTTATTTATTATTAGCATTTTTCAAAACCCATTTTTGGATTAATTTTGCATTAGGCTTAGGGAGGGACAAACTTGTAAATACAAGTGCCCCTAACCCTTAGCACCATGGCCGGCCACCTATAGGACCACCCCCTCCACCTCTTTTACTTCCTCACTAAGTTTCTTCTTCTTCTCCATTACTTTCTTTACAACTCCTTCTTCTTCCTTTTCAAATCCACTTTTAGGTATGATTTTTAAACCCTTTTAAATTCCTCCTTTTGCATTTATTCCTTCACATAAATGATAGAGGGGATCATTCTCTACAAGTTGACCATAGCCTTTGTAGGTTCCCTTAAAATATAGGTTAAGGATTTATTATGGTTTAATCCTTTTTGAGAGTGGTATATATATATATATATATATATATATATATATATATATATATATATATGTGTGTGTGTGTGTGTGTGTAAATATGTGTATGTATATGTATCTATATGTATATTTGTGTGTATGTGTGAGATTTATATATATATTTAGATATATATATATATACATTTGTGCATGTTTGGGTGTTTTATATAGGTATGTATATATATATATTGTATATGTATGTATCAATGCTTAGAGTTGTGCATTAGAAATTATAGTTGTGCATTAGAGCCTTAGAGTTGTGCATGAGAGCCTTGTAGTTGTGCAGGAATGCCTTAGAAGTGTGCAGAATGCTATTCAGGAAAAACTGTGCAGTAGAGCCTTAAAGGTGAGCAGAGGAGCCTTAAAGGTGAGCAGAAGTGCCTTAAAGGTGAGCATGAGAGCCTTAAAGGTGTGCAGGTTGTCCCAGTATGCTAAAATCCGAAAAATTTAGTATTTTGTGTGTTTCTGCTTTATATGCGTGTGTAAGGGAAATTAGAGTGTGTGTGTGTGTTTATATATAGATAGATACATAGAGAAGATTAGAAGAAGTTTAAGAATTAGAAGAAGTTAGAAGAATAGGAAGAAAAGTGAGAAATAGGAAATAGAGGGGATCGAGTTAGAGGGCGAAACGGAGCTCGGAGTATCGGAATGAGATGAAACTTTGCGTAGGCCTAGGATACGTGAATTAGATTTTGTGGGTAGGCTCCCGAGTTGAAATCGGGGTCGTAGGGCGCCGGTATCGCGCCGTATCAGTGCGTATCTTGAAATATTCAAAATTTTGGCAACGGGCCGTATCATGGACCGGATGTCCACGTTACCTAGGTATTTTGGTAGGTAATATATGTATAGGCTAGTATCATACTACCCTGGGGAGATCGGGTCAAAATATCAAGCGTAGGTAGGCTAACTAGATAATCGCCGAAGGTAAAATTTTGCCCTTTTTAAGGATAAAATAGGTAATTGGCCTATGGCCAAGATATGAGTTTCGAAGTCCAAGATGGACTTGGATATGGGTTGTAGAGGTTGGTAATAGTTAGAAATAGCCGTCTAGACCTAGTCTTGACCCCGGTTGACCCCGGTTGACTTTTTGGACCAAAAGTCAACTATGGGTCAACACTTTATCCAATTTAGTTCCAAATTCCATTAGACTTGTGCAGTTGACCAAAAGTCAACTGTTAGTCACCAGTGACCTAGAGTTGACCTAGAGTTGACCAGAGTTGACCGGTTGACCAAAAGTCAACTGTTGACTCAAATTAACCTAGATTAATTCTGTTTGACTTGCGTTGACTTAGTTTGACCCCGTACAACCTAGTTTGACGTGTCTTGACCTAGAATGACTTAATAGGATTCAAATTGATTTGATTTTTCTTTCTAAACATAGTATTGATACGTCTTGTTCTCTATAGGTCCTCGAGACGCTGCATTTGCTCCGGTTGACGTACCGTATCATATTTCAGGCGAGTACATTCTCTGACACTTTTCCAATTTACGATAACTATTATAATTCATGTAATTATTGTAGATATGCTTGTTCTCGACACATTGGTCACACGGATTGGTATTCATGGATCCCAACATGAGATATTATTCCTCGTTATCTTGGTATATCATGTGCAAGCCCCTTGTAGTTCTTGTGTAGTATATGGACACCGATTCTCGAGAAGACTTGCTCCCTTCTCGTGGAATCCCGTGTCGTAACGTGTCTTGCTTTGATCCACTCTACCAGTCGGGGACGGGGAGTACTAGTGTAGATGTGTGGTCATTATCTACCTTGTTATTCTTGTAGACCTTATGAGTGTTAATCATACACTCCACGTATGATTAACCAGGCCAGTAGACCTTGTGCAAGACCCAAGCCGGCCACATGTCGTAGCTAGTATTCACACACCTAGATGATGGTTTCTTGATTCTTGTACATGCCATGATCAATTTACTTGCCTTGTTCTAGCTCTACATGTACATTCCATGATTTTCTTGTATATACTATCTATTTACAGTCTTGTAGCTTTTATCATATCTTGTGAACTGCTGTTAGTAGATTGTACTCGTTCCATCCTGACAGGATATGTTGAAAATATTACAGATGCAGATGAGGGAGACTACTGCACCTACTACGGTCCGGATGACGTAGTGGGTATAGAGTTGGAGACTTTGGTCCAGCAGGGTTAGCTCCGCCTGATGAGACCCTACCTATTGTTTAGTTAGAGTAGGTCTTTTGTACTGGACATTGTCTCCAGCTACTTTTGAGACTGTTATTACTATGGACTGTATTAGAGACTTGGACTTGAATATATTCTTGTGTTGGACTTGACAGGTTATTATTTTATTATCGTCTTGTTGTCTTTATCTTTCAGTCTTTCCTTTGTTATCTTAGAGTCGTGATTGAGTACTCGTATATATATTTATTGCTTGTCCTCCGTTCGGAGTTGACCATATTCTCGACAGGTTTTTGTTATATATATAAACTGTTTAGAGTAGAAAAATCTACAGCGTTCCACGCCGATTTTTCGGTGAGGGCTGGGCGTTGTCGCGTCACGTACCCTTTTAGCGGGTGCGGGTCGTGACACGTTTTAGTGGTGGCCCACGCAGGTCCTGAAGTCGCAATTAGTACGATGTCGTGGCGGGTACTCGTCTTAGAGTGTTGATTACGAGCCTGTGTTACACATATGAGGTAGTAGGCTAAGAGTGCTCAATCACAGTAGGACCTTTTCTTGCTTATCTTTCTTACCGTCTTTAATATTGATTTACTGTATTCTAGCTGTCCTCCTTTGATATTGCCTTT
Source organism: Iris pallida (assembly GCA_029216955.1). Taxonomy (NCBI): domain Eukaryota; kingdom Viridiplantae; phylum Streptophyta; class Magnoliopsida; order Asparagales; family Iridaceae; genus Iris; species Iris pallida. Next base: position 143,838 of record JANAVB010006999.1, read on the forward strand.
ATGTGCCATATTGATATCTTCTTTTCAATTTGTCTCCAGGATAGTTATGACTCACTCTCCTGGTGAGGAGCACGGGGAGACGGAGAGGTCTGCCACCTCTGGCGGGCAGGCTCCGGTCACTTCTCCTGCAGATAGGATTCTGTTGGAGCTCTCGGGGGTACTCCTCCAACTACCTCGATGACAGTCCCTGGGGTTGCGGGTGCTCTTCCCGTAGTGCCGGGAGCTGTCGGGGGCGCTCTTCCTCCTCCTGTGCAGCGGATTCCTCCGCCAGTTGCAGACGTACTTCCACCTCCACCTCCTCTGCCTACATATATGGGGCAGATGCTTACTTTCCTACAGCAGATACTGGAGACTCAGAGAGCCCAGGCCGAGGCTCAGCAGAGGCAGACAGACACGATGCGTCAGGGCATGGAGGATACCCATTAGTTGGCCCTTGCAGCCGTAGAGCAGAGGGCTCCTCATCCGGGGACGCGACCGAGGTACGAAGATATCCAGGACTTCAAGAAGCTCGGGCCCCGTGACTTCAGCGGGACCGAGGGTGTGGTCTATGCAGATGATTGGCTCGAGGATATCGAGCGGCAGATGAGGGCCTCCCGCCTGGCAGACGACCTGAAGGTCGAGGCGATAGGTTTGTAGCTGCTAGACATTGCATGCACCTGGTACAGAATCGAGCCAGCCCTAGTTGGAGAGGGCCGTACTTGGACAGAGTTCAAGCTCCTCTTCAAGGAGAAGTTCTTTTCCCCCACGGACAAGATTGACCTGGTGCGACAGTTCCAGGATCTGCAGCAGGGCAGTCTATCTGTGGAGGAGTACGCAACGGAGTTCGGCCGTCTGAGCCGATACGCAGAGTACATGGTTCGAGACCCGAAGATCAGGGCGAGCCGTTTCAGGAAGGGACTCGCTTGGGATATCAAGCACCTCATTCCCTCCTTCTATGAGACATATACCCAGATCTACGCGGAGGCCCGCAAGGTAGAGCGGGAGTGGGGCTTGAAGCCCAAGAGGGAGCGTGATCATTTCTCGGGGGCTACTAGCAGCGCAGGGGATGCTAAGCACCCTCAGCTTCAGCATCGTTCTTTCCAGCATCACCAGCCGCAGGTTCAGACCCGAGCACCGGTTCAGCAGGTGCAGCACACTCAGCCGAGGCAGACTTAGCATGGGGCTCCTTGCCACTTCTGCAGGAGGCCTGGACACGTCTGGAAGGTTTGCCGGAAGAGGCTGGGTTTGTGCCTCTACTGCGGGGAGGCTGGACATCAGTTGAGGGATTGTCCTGGGAACCCTCGCAGGGTAGTCCGTGGAGCGGTAGCAGCTCAGGGGGCACCGGCGAGAGTTCCCGCAGTGCAGCAGAGGGGTCCACTTTCGACCCAGCAGCAGCGGTTTGTTCAGCACCACCAGCAGTTGGGTGGTCAGGGTAGATCCTTTGCTCTTGTGGCCGAGGAGATCGAGCCAGTCGCAGATGTAGTTGCAGGTTCGGTTCTTCTTGATTCTTTTTCTGTCTTAGCATTGTTTGATTCAGGTGCTACGCACAGTTTTGTGTCAGTTTCTTTTGCACTTGGGCACAACATCATTGCTGAATATCTGGGTAGGACTTGCAAGATTATGACTGGGAATGGCATCATCCTAGTTAATAATGTTTGTAAGGGGCGGAGAGTTTCATTGAGAGGCCGGGAGCTGAGTGCGTGTTTGCTCGTAATGCCACTTCCGAGTTACGATGTGGTACTCGGTATGGATTGGTTGAGCACGCACCATACTAGCATCGACTGCAGAGGGGGCAGGATTCTGTTTAGGCCGCCGGGAGAGCCGGAGTATGAGTTCACCAGGGGTGCAGTGGAGCAGGGAGATAGATTCTGCGGAGCATTGTTGGTGGGGCCAGTGTTGCCACATCCACTCATTGCTGAGTTCTTGGATGTCTTTCCCGAGGAGCTGTCCGGGATGCCGCCAGATCGTGATATTGAGTTTTCTATAGACCTGGTGCCGGGCGCTGAGCCTATCTCCCAGCACGTCTATAGAATCAACAATAGCGAGTTAGCGGAGCTGAAGAAGCAGGTCGACGAGCTGGAGGACAAGGGCTTTATTCGATCTAGCTCTTCACCTTGGGGCGCGCCAGTTCTTTTCGTCCCCAAGAAGGATGGTACGGTACGTCTGTGTATTGATTACAGGGCGCTCAACAACCTTACCATTAAGAACAAGTATCCTTTGCCAAGGATTGATGACTTGTTCGACCAGTTGAGCGGGGCGAGAGTATTCTCGAAGATCGACTTGCGCACCGGGTACCATCAGCTGAAGGTAAAACGGGATGACATTCCGAAGACTGCCTTTCGGACTCGCTATGGCCAGTATGAGTATACCGTCATTCGTTTGGGTTGACTAACGCCCCGGCGGTATTCATGAACTTGATGAACAAGGTATTTCATCAGTACCTTGACAAGTTCGTGGTGGTCTTCATTGATGACATCTCATCTATTCGAAGACACCAGGAGCACGAGGAGCACCTGAGGATTGTGTTGGACACTCTCAGGAGGGAGCAGCTGTATGGGAAGCTGTCCAAGTACGAGTTCTTCTTGGATCGCGTGGAGTTCCTAGGCCATATTGTCTCTGGCGAGGGGATTTCAGTGGATCCGAAGAAGATTTCCGCGGTGGAGTCCTGGTCGACGCCGAGCTCAGTAGCAGAGGTTCAGAGTTTTCTGGGTCTGGCAGGTTATTACCGGAGGTTCGTACAGGACTTTTCCAGGATTGCCCAGCGATGACCCGCCTTACCAGGAAGGACGAGGAGTTTGTTGGTCCGATGAGTGCCAGGCCGCCTTCGAGGAGCTGAAGGCGAGGTTGACTACAGCTCCTATCTTGACGCTGCCATCTGGATCTGGTGGTTATACGATCTACAGTGATGCTTCAGGACGGGGTTTGGGTCGTGTGCTTCAGCAGCACGGGAAGGTAATTGCCTATGCATCTAGGCAGTTACGTCCTCATGAGAGAAATTACCCTACCCACGATCTGGAGCTGGCAGCGGTCATCTTT